>ML105045.1:252712-346270 GCA_003697995.1 Taxidea taxus jeffersonii | reverse complement strand
TTGTATTTCTTTGGTGTTGGTTGTGATCTCTCCTCTTTCATTCATGATTTTATTTATTTGGGTCCTTTCTCTTTTCTTTTGGATAAGTCTGGCCAGGGGTTTATCAATCTTATTAATTCTTTCAAAGAACCAGCTCCTAGTTTCATTGATTTGTTCTATTCTGGTTTTGTTTTTTGTTGGTTTCTATTTCATTGATTTCTGCTTTGATCTTTATTATTTCTCTTCTCCTGCTGGTTTAGGCTTTCTTTGTTATTCTTTCTCAAGATCCTTTAGGTGTAGGGTTAGATTGTGTATTTGAGACCTTTCTTGTTTCTAGAGAAAGGCTTGTATCAGTATATATTTTCCTCTCAGGACTGCCTTTGCTGTGTCCCACAGATTGTGAACCGTTGTGTTTTCTTTTCCTTTTTTAAAAATATTTTATTTATTTATTTGAGAGAGAGAGAGTGAAAGAGCATGAGAGGAGAGAAGGTCAGAGGGAGAAGCAGACTCCCCATGATGCTAGGAGCCTGATGTAGGACTCGATCCCGGGACTGGGGGACCACGACCTGAGCTGAAGGCAGTCGCTTAACCAACTGAGCCACCCAGGCGCCCCTGTTGTGTTTTCATTATCATTTGTTTCCATGATTTTTTTCAATTCTTCTTTAATTTCCTGGTTGACCCATTCATTATTAGAAGGATGCTGCTGAGTCTCCATATATTTGGATTCTTCCCAAATTTCCTCTTATGATTGAGTTCTAGCTTCAGAGCATTGTGGTCTGAAAATATGCAGGGAATGATCCCAATCTTTTGATACCAGTTGAGACCTGATTTATGACCCAGGATGTGATCTATTCTCGAGAATGTTCCATGGGCACTAGAGAAGAATGTGTATTCTGTTGCTTTGGGATGGAATGTTCTGAATAGATCTGCGATGTCCATCTGCTCCAGTGTGCATTTAAGACCTTTATTTCCTTGTTGATCTTTTGCTTAGATGATCTGTCCATTTCAGTGAGGGGCGTGTTAAAATCCCCTACTATTATTGTACTATTGTCAATGTGTTTCTTTGATTTTGTTATTAATCGGTTTATATAGTTGGCTGCTCCCATGTTCAGGGCATAGATATTTAAAATTGTTAGATCTTCTTATTGGACAGACCCTTTGAGTATGATACAGTGTCCTTCCTCATCTCTTATAGTTTGGCTTAAAATCTAACTGATCTGATATAAGGACTGCCACCCCAGCTTTCTTCTGATGTCCATTAGCATGGTAAATTGTTTTCCACCTCCTCACTTTCAATCTGGAGGTGTCTTTGGCTCTAAAATGAGTGTCTTGTAGGCAGCATATTGATGGGTTTTGGTTTTTTATCCATTCTGAAACCCTGTGTCTTTTGATTGGGGGCATTTAGCCCATTTACATTCAGGGTAACTATTGAGAGATATGAATTTCATGCCATTGTATTGCCTGTAAGGTGACTGTTACTAACTAAAGATTCATGGGGAGAAAGCCAAGAATTCCATGCTTTGCTTTCTCCTCCTCTGGAATTCCACTGTACTCCTTGGTAAGTAAACTTGGTCTTGGCTGGATTTCTTGTTGATCTTCTGTGGGAGGGGATTGTTGTAGTGATTTTCAAGTGTCTCTGCCCCAGGCAGGATTGCACCTCCCTTACCAGGGGCCAGGCTAAGTAATCTGCTCAGGTTTGCTTTCGGGAGCTTTTGTTCCCTGAACGCCTTCCATAGAGTTCTGGAGGACGGTAATGAAAATGGCAGCCTCCCAATCTCCAGCCCGGAGTAGCCGAGAGCTCGGGGCCCCACACTTCACTGCACCTTCAGAGACAAGCACTCAATCGTTCCCGTTTCACTGACCTCCGGCTGTGCTCTGAGCTCACGCAGTCTGTGACCAAGCGTCTCTGTCTCTGGCACACAGCCCCACCTGGAGTCTCCAAACCCTGCAGATCCCTGAGCTCTTCCAGGTCGGAGTCCCCCCGGATCTTGTGGAGACCCCACTCACAGAGCACCGGCCTGTGTCACGGATTATGGTTCAAGGTAACCCCAAGTTGAGAGCTCACTCCTCGGCTCCATCTCCATAGCTGGCTTGCCTGCTCTAATACCTGTGAGCTCTGTGATACTCAGATATCCCCGATCCTTCTGCGACCCCGCGGGACCTGAGGCCACGCTGTCCCTGTGAGGTCTTCACCCCGGTTTAGCCTCTGGAGCAATGTCCCTCCATGGAGCAGACTTTTAAAAGTCCTGATTTTGTGCTCCATTGTTCTGCCGCTTGCCGGGAGCTGGCCCCTCCCCCCAGGGTCTATCTTCCTGTCACTTTGGATTCACTTCTCCGCTGGTCCTTTCAGAAAGTGGTCAATTTTCTGTTTCTAGAATTGTTGCTCTTCTTCTCTTCGATCTCCTGTTGGATTTGTAGGTGTTCGGAATGGTTTGATAAGCTATCTAGCTGATCTCCTGCTGCCTGACGTCGTCTCAGCCTGCTACTTCTCCACCATCTTGACTCCTTCCCATCAGTAGGAATCTTAATTATAGGAGTAAAAAAAAATATTTTCCTCTTCATGAGAAATATAATGGTATTTAGCTCCAATTCAAATTTTGGTCAATACACAAATTTACTGCCTTTAATTAATAGCAAATTTTAAAAGCACTTTTTCTATTATAAAAATAAGCGCTTGTTATAGAAAAAATATTTTATTGATCATAAAATGTGCTCCCCAAGAAGCACAGAGCAAAGTAGAAAGGATCCCAAATTCTACCACCCAGGTATAGCCACATTTATCAACATTTTTGGTGTCTTTCCTTAATATGGTGGGTGTGTGTGTAAAGAGAGAGAGAGATTTTTACAGCATATTTATCAAAAGAACTAGAAAAAAGATACTAATAAAAAAGAACTCGATGTTTACTATGGATGGGGTATAAATATTTCTGATTTTAAGAACTCAATGCCTCCAGTTATTTGCTATCAATCTAACACATAGTAAATCATTAGTCAAAATCCTTAAGTATGAAAATTCCTTTCAATGTTGTTCAATTCTACTTTGCTTTGGAGAGGGGAATGGGGAGCTTTGGGCAATCCTCTTGACAGATTATCATAAGCATTTGGATAGCTCTACCATTATTATCAAATGCCACATAAGAAAGGAATCAGTTATTATTTTAAGTGATAAGTAAGAATGACAAGAATTTCATATGAACTGTGGATATGGAACATGGCTCAAAAAACAGATAGACTCATTCTAAGATAAGAGTGGATGAAGATGAGAAAAACTTCCCCAAAAAAGTACAAGGCTGAGCTCACAGCCCAAGTTAAAGAACCCAAATGGTAAGACCCAACCCAACCAGATACTTAAAGTTAGAACATAAAGTAGGTAAGAACCCTGTCTTTGACAGAATAATGTTCTCCAGGTAAGCACCTGGAATTTCTCCAATATCACAGAGAAAGAGTGATTTGATGTTGCTGTGCTTCCTATTAATCTTTGGGGAAGTAGCACCCAGGGCCTCACTCTAAGGTCAATATATGCATCCATATCATGCAGAACACAGCCCCAGAACTAGCATATAAAGCTAAGAATCTGCCTGAAGGCACTAAGGCTCTTCCCATCCCAAGAACCAAAGTTAGGGGAAAGTTTCCCATGAGTTTAATGTGCCAGTGTGCCTAGTGGTCCCAGTCTTAAGACTGGAAGCCAAGGCAGAGGCAGTAACAAAACCTCATCTTCTCATAGTTGTCCATTTGAGGAGAGAAAAACTGCCACTTCCTAAAGTAGCATTCAAAGGGTTCATGTCATTGGTGTATAGAAATGCAACTGATTTCTGTGCATTGATTTTATATCTTGCCACTTTACTGAATTCCTGTATGAGTTCTAGCAGTTTTGGGGTGGAGTCTCTTGGATTTTCCATATAAAGAAGTATCATTCCTGCAAAGAGTGATTTTGACTTCTTCTTTGAGGACTTAGATGCCTTTTCTTTTTTTTTTTTTTTTTCCTGATTGCTGAGGCTAGGACTTCTAGTACTACGTTGAACAGCAGTGGTGGAAGTGGACATCCCATCCCATTGCTGACCTTAGGGGAATAGGTCTTAGTTTTTCCCCCACTGAAAATAATATTCGTTGTGGGCTTTTCATAGAAGGCTTTTATGATATTCAGGTGTATTCCCTCTATCCCTACACAGCAAAGAGTTTTAATTAAGGAAGAAAGATGTTGTACTTTGTCAAATGCTTTTTCTGCAACTATTGAGAGCATCACATGGTTCTTATCCTTTCTTTTTATTAATGTATTGCATCAAATTGATTGATTTGTGGATGTTGAACCAAACTTGCAGCCTAGGATTAAAACTCACTTGGCTGTGGTGAATAATCCTTTAAATGTATTGTTGGATCCTATTGGCTAGTAATTTGGTAAGAATTTTAGCATCCATGTTCATCAGGGATATTGGTCTGTAATTCTCCTTTTTGATGGGGTCTTTGTCTGTTTTTGGGGTCGGGGTAATGCTGGCCTCATAAAATGAGTTTGGAAGTTTTCCTTCCATTTCTATTTTTTGAAACAGTTTCAGAAGAATAGATATTAATTCTTCTTTAAATGTTTGGTAAAATTCTACTGGGAAGCCATCTGGCCCTGGGCTCTTGTTTGCTGGGAGATTTTTTTTTTAATATTTTATTTATTTATTTGTTAGAGAGAGAGAGAGAGCGAGCACAGGCAGACAGAGAGGCAGGCAGAGGCAGAGGGAGAAGCAGGCTCCCTGCCGAGCAAGGAGCCCGATGTGGGACTCGATCCCAGGACGCTGGGATCATGACCTGAGCCGAAGGCAGCCGCTTAACCAACTGAGCCACCCAGGCGTCTGTTGGGAGATTTTTGACTATTGCTTCAATTTCCTTGCTGGTTATGGGTCTGTTCGGGTTTTCTGTTTCTTCCTCTCTAGGAATGCTTCCATTTCCTCCAGATTGCCTAATCCGCTGGCATATCGTTACTCATAATATGTTCCTAAAATTGTTTGTATTTCTTTAGTGTTGGGTGTGATCTCTCCTCTTTCATTCAGATTTTATTTATTTGGGTCCTTTCTCTTTTCTTTTTAATAAGTCTGGCCAGGGGTTTGTCAATTTTATTAAGTCTTTCAAAGAACCAGCTTCTAGTTTCGTTGATCTGTTCTACTGTTCTTTTGGTTTCTATTTCATTGATTTCTGCTCTGATATTATTTCTCTTCTCCGGCTCAGTTTAGGCTTTATTTGCTGTTCTTTCTCAAGCTCCTTTAAGTGTGGATGAGGTTGTGTATTTGAGAACTTTCTTGTTTATTGAGAAAGGCTTGTATAGCTATACACTTTCCTCTTAGGATCAGCTCTGCTGCATCCCAAAGATTTTTGAACAGTTGTGTTTTCATTTTCATTTGTTTCCATGAATTTTTTAAAAATTCTTCTTTAATTTCCTGGTTGACCATTCATTCCTTAGTAGGATGCACCTTAGCCTCCATGTTTTTGAGTTCTTCTCAACTTTCCTCTTGTGACTGAGTTCTAGTTTCAAAGCACTGCAGTCTGAAAATATGCAGGGAATGATCCCAGTCTTATGGTATGGGTTGGGACCTGATTTGTGACTCAGGATGTGATCTATTCTGGAGAATGTTCCATGGGCACTAGAGAAGAATGCGTATTCTGTGGTTTTGGGATGGAATGTTCTGATATATCCGTAAAGTCCATCTGGTTCAGTATGTCATTCAGAAGAGGAGAAATTAAGGAGTCGATCCCATTTACGATTGCACCCAAAACTGTAATAACCTAGGAATAAATCTAACCAAAGAAGCAAAGAATCTATACTCAGAAAACTACAGAATATTCATAAAAGAAATTGAGGAAGACACAAAGAAATGGAAAAAGTTCCATGCTCATGGATCAAAAGAATAAATATTGTGAAAATGTCTATGCTACCTAAAGCAATCTACACATTTAATGCAATCCCTATAAAAATACCATCAACTTTTTTCACAGAAAAGGAACAAATAATCCCAAAATTTGTATGGTACCAGAAAAGACCCAAATGGCCAAAGGATTGTTGAAAAAGAAAACCAGTACTGTGAAAAAACGTTCATCATCACTGGCCATCAGGGAGATTCAAATTAAAACCACATTGAGATACCACCTTACATCATGTAATTAGAATGGCCAAAATCAACAAGACAGTAAACAACAAGAGTTGGAGAGGATGTGGAGAAAGGGGAACCTTCTCACACTGTTGGTGGGAATGCAAGTTGCTGCAGCCACTTTGGAAAACAGTGTGGAGATTCTTTAAGATATTAAAAATAGAGCTACTCTCTGACCCTGCAATTACAGTACTGGGTATTTACCCCAAAGATACAGATGTAGTGAAAAGGTCCATCTGTACTCCAATGTTCATAGCAGCAATGGCCATGGTCACCAAACTGTGGAAAGAACCAAGATGCCCTTCAATGGACAAATGGATAAGGAAGATGTGGTCCATATACACTCTGGAGTATTATGCCTCCATCAGAAAGGATGAATACCCAACTTTTGTATCAACACGGACGGGACTGGAGGAGATTATGCTGAGTGAAATAAGTCAAGCAGAGAGAGTCAATTATCATATGGTCTCACTTGTGGAGCATAAGGAATAACATGGAGGACATTGGGAGATGGAGAGGAGAAATGTGTTGGGGGAAATTGGAGGGGGGGGATGAACCATGAGAGACTATGGACTCTGAAAAACAATCTGAGGATTTTGAAGGGGCGGGGGGTGGGAGGTTGGGTGAGCCTGGTGGTAGGTATTATGGAGGGCACGTATTGCATGGAGCACTGGGTGTGGTGCATAAAGAATGAATTCTGTTACACTGAGAAGAAATTAAAAAGAAAAAGAAAAAGAAAACCAATGCTGGGGGCATCACAATTCCAGACTTCAAGCTCTATTACAAAGCTGTAATCATCAAGACAGTATGATACTGGCACAAAAACAGACATATAGATCAATGGAACAAAAGAGAGAGCCCAAAAATGGACCCTTGACTCTATGTCAACTAATCTTTGACAAAGCAGGAAAGAATATCCAATAGAAAAAAGATAGTCTCTTCGACAAATGGTGTTGAGAAAATTGGACAACCACATGCAGAAGAATGAAACTAGACTGTTTCCTTACACCATACACCAAAAAAAGACTCAAAATGGATAAAAGACCTATATGTGAGACAGGAATCCATCAAAATCCTTGAGAAGAACACAGGCAGCAACCTCTTCGACCTCAACCACAGCAACTTCTTCCTGCCTTTGTCTCCAAAGGCAAAGGACACAAAGGCAAAAATGAACTATTGCGACTTCATCAAGATAAAAAGCTTTTGCACAGCAAAGGAAACATATGACAAAATCAAAAGATGATGGACAGAATGGGACAAGATATTTGCAAAAGTCTTATCAGATAAAGGGCTAGTATCCAAAATCTATAAAGAACTTATCCAACTCAACACCCAAAGAACAAAAAATCCAATCAAGAAGTGGGCAGAAGACTTAAACAGATATTTCTCCAAAGAAGACATACAAATGGCCAACAGACACATGAAAAAATGCTCAGTATCACTTGGCGTCAGGGAAATACAAATCAAAACCACAATGAGATATCACCTCACATTGTCAGAATGGCTAAAATTAACAAGTCAGGAACCAACAGGTGTTGACAAGGATGTGGAGAAAGGGGAACCCTCTTACACTGTTGGTGGGAATCAACCATAAGCTGGTGCAGCCACCTTGGAAAACAGCATGGAGGTTCCTCAAAAAGTTGAAAATAGGGCTACCCTCAACCCAGCAATTGCACTACTGGATATTTTCCCCAAAGATACAAATGTAGTGATCCGAAGGGGAACATGCACCCCAATGTTTATAGAAGCAATGTCCACAATAGCCAAACTATGGAAATAGCCTAGATGTCCATCAACAGTTGAATGGATAAAGAAGATGTGGTATGTGTGTGTACACACACACACACACACACACACACACACAGGAATATTATGCAGCCATCAAAAATGAGATCTTGCCATTTGTAATGACGTGCATGAAACTAGATGGTATTATGCTAAGCGAAATAAATGAATCAGATAAAGAATTATCATATGCTCTCACTGATATGTGGAATTTGAGAAACAAAGTAGAGGATCATAGGGGAAGAGAGGAAAAAATGAAACAGAATGAAACCAGAGAGGGAGAAAAACCATAACTGACTCTCAGTCTTAGGAAACAAACTGAGGGTTCTTAGGAAACAACTGAGGGGAGGGGGGTTGGAGGGGTAGGGTGGCTGGGTAATGGACATTGGGGAGTGAATGTGCTATGGTGAGTGCTGTGAATTGTGTAAGACTGATGAATCACAGACTTGAACCCATGAAACAAATAATACATTACATGTTAAATAAATAAAGGGTGCATGTCTATCCCTTACATCAGTCCAGAAAAACAGCGTGATGGAAAATTACTACAGCACCTTTTATTCAGAAAGGATTTGGTCACCTGAACATGTCTCAGATATGGTTAAATCCTCCTCTGTGTCCCTACAGTTGGTTAGGATTTTAGACCAATGGATAACTCAGCATTGATTCCCTGAAATGTTCTATCCATAAGCTGTAAGATCCTTTAGTAAATACCAATATAATACTCTAAGCTGGCTCACCAGACACTCCTTTCAGGCCTTCCAAGTCTGCCTGAATATTCAGATAAGCAGATAAGAGAAGATAGATCCACCCACCTTTAAAAAAAAAAAGATTTTTTTAAATTCATTTGACAGAGAGAGAGAGAACAAGCAGGGGGAGCTGCTGGCAGAGGGAGAGGGAGAAGTAGGCTCCTCACTGAGCAAGGAGCCTGATGTGGGACCCAGTCCCAGGACCCTGGGACCACAACTGGAGCTGAGGGCAAATGCTCAACCAACTGAGCCACCCAGGCATCCCAAATCCACCTACCTTTATGGGACTTTCCCACGCTCCAAGAAGTAATTAATCAGGAAGAGTGTGTTTATAGTACATGGCAAGCTTGATCTTACCAATAACACAACACTATACAAAACTCAGCAATTAGAGGGACGTAAAGAAAATAAAGAAAGAAAAGCTTTCATAGGTATCAAATAACAAGAAAAACCAATGGTTAGGGACATCAGAATATCTCTACTAGAAATACCTCTTCTCAATGTTAGTCTTCAATTGCTGAAATCTCAAATTATGCCGAGGCTTTTAACTATGTTTTCTATGCCCATTTCTCCAAAAATCTTCATTTTCTGGTTTAAATAGTTTTATTCATCATTGAATTTGTACATGTTATACAAATGTTGGAAAGAATTATGAGAACTTCTAGAGAATGCCATTGATTGTCAGGGGTGACAAACTAGACATGAGAGCCTCTGCTTTACCCCGGAAGCTGGCCCATATCATAAATCAAAAAGTTCTGATGATTTGTCCTCAGAACTCCAATAATCACTCTGAGTGGAGACTTAACTGCAATTTGCATTGGGAAGCTCTCCAACAGTAGCCTCTCTCGTAGAATTAGTTTCACCACACTCAAATTTCTGATTCTTGATTCCTGTAAGAGTGTGTGCACTCCCTTTTCAGGGGTTTTCCTCAGGTGTACTACTGGCTAGCAAAAAAGTTAGCTTGAGCCACTCAAGGATATATTTTTTTAAATACTCAGTGTAAACTATAATTTAATGGCAAATTATAAAGTAAAATTACATACATGTACATTTTTCTCCAGATAAAAACTAATATATAAAGTCATGATGTATTTTGTAAAAATCTGCTACAAAAACATTGAACTGGGAAATAATTCATAAAACCAAAATGTACTTCAGCCAAGGTACTTTCTCTATATGTGAATGTTAAACATACAATGCATTGTATTAAGAAAATATTTATGGTACTGTATTATAAATGTTGGCTTTAAAAGAATAGCTTTTCTAGGGATGTGTGAGTGGCTCAGTCAGTTAAGTGTCTAACTCCTGATTTTGGCTCAGGTCATGGTGTCAGAGTCATGAGATCAAGCCCCACACTGGGCTCTGCCCTAAGCATGGAGCCTACTTAAGATTCTCTCTCTCTCCCTCTCATCTGCCACTCTGCCCATCCTCCTGCTTGTGCTCTCTTTCTCTCTCTCTCAAATTAATTAACTAACTAGTTAATTAATTAACTAATTAATTAGTTAATTAATTAAAAGTATAGCTTTTATTAAAAAAAGAGAGAATGGAAAGGCAAGCCAAGTTTCAACTTTACTATCTTGCTAACAGTAGAAAGCAAAATTCCTCTATCCCAAAACACAACTTTATAAACTTGAAATAAGCATTTGTATGTTTCACTCAGAGAAAGATGTGCCAGTGTAACAGTACTCAGAAATAAGTACATAAAATATTTAAATGCCTGTTTAAGTCATAGTTAAAGCATCCTAAAGGAGGCTGATTGTTTTCAGATTAAAGCTGTCAGAAAATGAATGAATAAGAGTGAGAATATTTTACATCTGCTTGGCCCTCTGGGTTCTAAAGCCCCAAAGATGGGAGACATGGCTCCTTACAGGTATCTGGAGTGGGATTAAAGGAGAAAGAATGGGCCCACACACCTGGAATGTGTCAAACAAGCCACTTCAGGTGCCAAGGTTACCATTATACTAGATCCTCTTTATACAGCCTGTTATGGAAGCAATGTGTTAAAATCAGACACTCACATGCACAAACATAAGGGCATTACAAGATTACATTACAAGAGAGACAAGCAGAATGAAGACTCACAAAGCCTAAGCCCATCATTTTTTCCCTTGAAGCTACAGTAGTTTAAACATGCACAGAAAACTCACTTACTTTGGAAAACTTGAAATTACAAATACTCCTATAGTAATAATCATGATTGTCTGATGATTAATTGGCACTTATCATGGGCTGGCACTGTACTATGAAATTTTCATTCATCCTTCCTCCTAAAGGGAAGGATAGAGAATCTTAAGCAGACTCCCTACTGGGCAGCCTCCATCTCACAACCCTGAGATCATGACCTGAGAGTCAAAATCAAGAGTCCAATGCTTAACCCACTGGGCCATCCAGGCACCCCTACCATCCCCATTCAACAAATGAGGAAGAAAGGCTTTTATAGAAACTGACCTCTGTAAAAGCTTGCTCAAGGTCAAATAACAAGTAGTATCAGAGCCAGGGCTCAAATCCCAATCTATCTGATGTCATTAATTCATTTTTTCCTTGTTTATTTGCTCATTCAGAATATGTCAGTCCCAAGGTTAAAATGCTGCAGGGAAAAAAAAAAAAAAAAAGACATGGTCCTTGATGTCATGGGAAATGAGACATTAATCAAATTATCATGAAATTAAATGGAAAGTTACATGTATACAAAGGACTTATGAAGGACAAGGAAAGCCTACAAGTCCTCACCCAGTCTCCACAAGAGTCAGGAACAACCTCCCTAAGGAAATGACGCCTGTGCTAACATCTGGAGGAGGAAAGTTAGGTGAGGGAAGAGAAAGAAATAAGTGTAAATCCCCCTAGCAGGAGGGAGTAAGGCACTTACTCACATATCAGAGGAAAGGAGAACAGAGAGGTAAAATTCAGACCACATAGTCCATATTAAGAATTCTGGCCCTTATCTAACAGCAAAGGGAAGGCACTAAAGAACAAGCAGGTAGGGTAGCATGATATTATTTTTGTGTTTCAGAAATCCTGTTGGCAATGAATGGCAAACAGATAGGAAGGGCACTAGAATGGATGAGACAAGATCTGCTAGAAAACCACTCATAGCACTTGTCCAAGAAAGAGATGGGTGTTAGCTTGGGTTAGGGTGGCAGCAGCGGAAACAGAGAGAGGACAGGTGGTAAAGACATTTGGGAGGAAAACCCATGAAATGTGGGGATCATGTGGATGAGGCATTAAGGATGACTCCTAAGTTATGGAGTGCTTGACCAGATAGAAGAGCTTGGCCTAGTACATGTTGAGTCTGGGGTACCCTTGAAACACCCAAGTGAGAGTTGATGGTTGGATAGAGAACTTGAGAGCCCAGATAAATTTCAATCATCGATATATAACACAGTAGAGGACTATCCAAACCATGTTCATGAAAAAGGTTAGAAGATTATTGACTGGGAACAGAACAGAACTAGGACTAGCTTTGGGGAGGACACTGTATGACTGGTAGATAATGATATTCAGTCCCCCAAAAAATATCAAGAGAAAAAGCAGGGGTCATTCAGGAAGAAATTAACAAAGAAGGCTTACTGTAACTATTTCAAAAGGACTGAAAGTCCATTAGTGAAGAATCCTACTGAGAAGTCAAGTGAGATGTGAACTAAAGAACATCCTTTGGGCCTGGTTTCCCTGAGGCCACTGATCACCTATCCAGGGAAGTTTTGGTAGAATGATGGAAGCAAAAGCCAAGTTTGAGTCGAGGCAGCAAATACAGACAACTCTTTCCGGAAGTTTGTTTTAAGTGGGAAGAGAGAGAAAGAAGGCAATAGCTAGGTAGATGTAGGGTTGGGGAAGGTCACGGTTCTTTTTTAATATAGAAGAGTCTTGAGTACATTCAAATGCTGAGAGAATTGTTTATGGTCATGAGCAGCAATTTGAATTTTAAGAAAGGAAAAAGTTTAAAGATAAATTGATAATACACATTTCTTAGGAGGATAAAACAGGATAGAATTCCAAATCCAAGTGGAGATAACCGATTTTAAATATTTAACAAAAAGAGGAAATGCTGGGGCACCTGGGTGGCTCAGTGGGTTAAGCCTCTGCCTTCAGCTCAGGTCATGATCTCAGGGTCCTGGGATTGAGCCCCACATCAGGCTCTTTGCTCAGCGAGGAGACTGCTTCCCCCTCTCTCTACCTGCCTCTCTGCCTACTTGTGATCTCTCTATCAAATAAATAAAATCTTTTTTTAAAAAAAAGAGGAAATGCTGAAAATGTATGTAGCTCAGTCATTACTAGAAGTAGGATATTGAAGGATTTTTAATCTAAAGGCTTCTGTTTCTCTGTCAAGTATAAGGTACATTATCCATTGAAAAGATGGGACACAAGAAGGATAGGGAAAACTGAGGCAAAAAAGAGAAACCTCATGGAGCGCTTGGGTAGCTTAGTCAGTTAAGCATCTGCCTTTGGATCAGATAGTGATCCCAGGGTGCTGGGATGGAGCCCCACATTGAGCTCCTTGTTCAGTGGGGGGCCTACTTCTTCCTCTCCTTCTGCCTGCCACTCCACCCTGCTTGTTCTCTGTCAAATTAAAATAAAATAAAATAATAAAATAAAACCAAACCAAACCTTGGAATAGTTCAGTAATGACCAGTCACACAACTGCTAAATACCAGAAGGATTCTAATCCAGATCTTAAAACTTGAATTCAGCCCTCATGTCACTGCACAGCAGCTGCTGCTCTCTTCTCTGGCCATTTAGGTTTTTTTCTTCACATCATTTCCCCCTACTCTGACTCTTGCACAAAGACGTTCTGGCTAGTGAAATCACAGGGCTTCTCAGGGAGATGTGGATGCTGGCTAAAACTTCATGAGCTTGTTATACCACTCATGGTGATGGTTTTAAATAACAGAGTTCAATTTTAAATGCATTAAGTAGGCAAGGAATTCATGAGAATGAGACCATGTTGCTCACAAAAGTGTCACAATAGCTGGAAAACAACCCTCAAAAATGAGCAAGAATCAAAAAAACCTAGAGAAAAGCCAAGATCCAACAACAGGAAGGCTACCCTGGGCAACCTCTAGGTCACAGAGTCTGAACATTTCTTACCTTTTACACACATATGGAAAAAACACCTTTTTTTTTTTTTTTACTTTATTTAAGCTTTATTTAAACATATGATGTAACCCCACCACCCTCACCCAACCCCTCTTCCCCCCACCCCCCTCAGTTTGTTTTATGACATTAAGAGTCTCTTTTGGTTTTTCTCCCTCCCGATCCCATCTTCTTTCATTTTTACTTTTCCTACCACCTTAACTCCCACCCCCGTTGCATCTCCACTTCCTCATATCAGGGAGATCATGTGGTAGTTGTCTTTCTCCAGTTGACTTATTTCGCTAAGCATAATACGCTCTAGTTCCATCCATGTCGTCGCAAATGGTAAGATTTCATTTCTTTTGATGGCTGCATAGTATTCCATCGTATATATATACCACATCTTCTTTATCAAGTCAAGAAATGACAGATGCTGGCGAGGATGTGGAGAAAGGGGAACCCTCCTACACTGTTGGTGGGAATGCAAGCTGGTGCAACCACTCTGGAAAACAGCATGGAGGTTCCTTAAAAATTTGAAAATAGAGCTACCTTATGACCCAGCAATTGCACTACTGGGTATTTATCCTAAAGATACAAACGTAGTGATCCAAAGGGGCACGTGTACCCGAATGTTTATAGCAGCAATGTCCACAATAGCCAAGTTATGGAAAATACCTTTTTTTAAAAGCAAGCTCCACACCCTGCATGGAACCCTGTGTGGGACTTAAACTCATCACACTGAGGTCAAGATCTAGGCTGAGATCAAGAGTCACTTGAGTCACCCAGGGCCCTCCCCACCAGAAAAAATTATTCTTGATCTCTACCTCATACTCATATATATGTAAAAGCCAATTCCTGATAGACTGTATACCTATTAGATTATTCTGTTTCTTTCCAGGACTCTGACCACAACAGTACTTTATAAAAAAGAATTATGAAGGTAAAAATGGAAAGATAATAATAATACTGTAGAAATAATATACTAGCAGACAAAACACCAGGAAAGTGGTAAGATCCACTGAGGGATCTCCCTGTGTACAAAACAGAAGGTAAGAGAGCTGTATAAGAAAGAAGAAAGATAATTAGAAGATAAATCCAAGAAACATAGTCCAAAATGGAAGAAGTTCAGTTATTCCTTCATTCAACAAATATTCATTGCACAGAGTACTAACTCTATAAAGACAGTGTACTAGGCACTCAGGATAAAACAACAAACAAAAGAGACAAAAATCCCTCTAGTTGTGGAACTTATTTTCTAGCAAAGTTCCACACAGCAAGAAAGGAAATACAAGAGGAAAGACAATAAGACATTTTCCCAGAACAAAAAAACAGTTCCCAGATCAAAGATGCCCACAAAGCCCCATCCCAGAGCTACAACACATCAAGAGCTATCAACCCAAAGTTTCAAATCATCAAAGAGAACTATCTAAAAGTAGTCACATTTTTGTACATCGAATACATATATTAGAATGCCATTTTATTTCACAGGAATGAAATCACTTGATGCTATAAGGCAATGGGCAAAACTTTGAAAATTCTGAAGGAAAATTAATTTCAACCAAGAATTTCATACCTAGATAAGTGTGAGAGTAAAATAAAGGCATCTTCAAAGATGTGAAGTGTATAAAAACTTCCTTCTCACATGTGTACTCTTAGAAAACTCCCAGAGGGTGTGCACCAACAAAAGGATGGAAATAGGCAACAGAGAGACAGCAAAGGAGGGAGGCAGAATGGTGGTGACATGCATTCCACAATGGGAGTTCTTAGGGAAGGCCCATGGAGCAATTAGCTCAGACTGAAGCTAGCTGTTAGAGGAACAACTTCAAGGGGAAAAAAAAAAGAAAGAAAGAAAAGGATATGATAAGCCAACTGGTATGTTTGGCCATATTAAGCTCAGCTTCACAGAGTTTAGGGATAAGATAATAAAATGTATGTAGCAAACCAAACAAAACAGAAACCTGTGAAGATAAGAAATATCTGCATGGGATACAGAATGCACCAATAATCAACAGTCATAAAACGTAAGCACCAAGTTCTGATTTGACCAAAACAAAATTTGGAGGACGGAGGGAGAGAAGGAAAAAAATGTATATAGTATGCATGGAAGGGATTGGGAAAGAGCATAAGAATCAATTGAGAGAGTTATATCCTCATCCTGCAAGACTTCTGAAAGGCAGAAAAAAGAAGTGAATCAGTCAGGGATGCCAAGATTGGAGGCAAAACAAAATGGTAGGTGTCTTATGAACCCCGTCCTATAAGAAGAAAGCAGCCCAGGCTTGGTGTTTCTCTACCTCTAAACTAGCAAAGGAGGCAGCCAGGTAAGCTCATTTCTCCCCCTTAGTCAATAGGAATCCCCTCAATGATACCAAAAAGGGGGTTCAATTAAGAACCTCACAGACAAGTGGCAGAAACAACATTCCTCTTCCCCACCATATCTGAGGGTCCCTTCTTCCATTCAAAGTCACCAAGCAGCCCAAAATAGAAAAGCACCTTCTGCACCTTCAGGAGGCAGCAGCAGGAATTGCTGCAAGGCCTGTAGGCACCAGAAGAAGATAAACAAATGAACAACAAAAACAGCTCAAAATAGCAAAACAAAGGCTCTAAAAATTAAGATGTCATTGGAATCACTAACAAAAGTAGATCAGTACTGAAGTGCGGAACCTAAACATGGTGATTGTGAGTTAAAATAAAAGGTGTAAGTAGGAACAAAAACTTGATAGCCAAAATGTCCAAGACACAATTAAAAACCATATATCATACTCCAAACCAAAAAAATACTATCAATTGATGCCAATACTCTAACATATATGATAGAACGTTCTGATAAGAACTGGATTTTATTTTTAATTTTTTATTTGAGTATAACTGACACACAATATTGTATTAGTTTTAGGTGTACACATAGTGATCTGACTTCTCCATACATTATGCTCTGCTCCCCACAAGCATAGCTACAATCTGTCCCCATAAAACACTATTAAAATATCATTGACTATATCCCCTATGCTATGCCTTTTATTCCCATGCCTTATTCATTCCATAACTGGAAACCTGTACCTTCCAAAATTTGTATCACTGGAGTCCCAGAGAGAGAGGAGAAGCTAGTGGGCTGAAAGAATATTTGAAGAAATAGTATTTCCTAAAATCAGCAAAAGACATAAATCTACAGATTCAAGAAACCAAATCAATCACAAATATAATAAAACCCCCAAAAATCCACACCAAGACAAGTTAATGAAAAACTAAAGAAAAAAAAAAACCACTGAAATCAGTGAGAGAAAAACAATATCTTACTTATAGAGGAGTAACAATTCAAATGACAGATTTCTCAGCAAAAACTACGGAGGCCACAAGGAAGTAACGCATTCTTCAAGTGCTGAAAGAAAAAACTGTCAACTATAACTTCTATATCAATAAAATAACCATTGAGGAATGAAGAGGGAATAAAAACATTCTGAGACAAAGGAAAACTGAAAGAATTTATGACTAGCAAACCTTTCCTTAAGAATGTCAATCTCTCCCCCATATACTGATCTATTGGTTTAACATGATTTCTATCAAAATCCAAGTACAAATATAGACACTGCAGACATAGACAAGTATTCTCAAAAATTCCTATATAAAGGTAAAAACCTAGAATAGCTATAACAATCTTGACAGAGAAAAACAATGTGAAAACAATCACTCTGCCTAATATTATATGGCCTACATTAATCAGGACTATGAGGCATTGGCATAAAGACACATAGATGAATGGACCAGAGAACCCAGAAATACACACATCCAAATATTCTTGGTTTGCTTTTGACAAAGATGCAAAAATAATTCAGTGAAAAAATTGCCTTTTCAACACATGGAGCTGGAGCACTTGGATACCCATGGGTTAAAAAAAAAAGAACCTCCACTTAAGTCTCCCATCTTATACAAATCTAACTCAGAGGGGATCACGGACTTAAAAATAAAGCTTAGGACGCTAAAACTGTTTGAACTGAAGAAAATCTTCAGGAACTAATGGTAGGCAACAAGTTCTTAGACGTGATTCTTAAAAAGCACAATCCATGAAAGAAAAACTGATAAACTGGACTTATTAAAAACCCTGGCTCTCTGAAGATCCTTTTAAGAGGATACAAAAATCCACAGACTGGGAAAAAATGTTCTCAAACTAGAGAACTCTCAAAACTCAACAAAAAATCCAAACTTACAATGGGCAGACAACATGAACAGAGGTCAAAAGATGTTCAAATCAACAGCCATTAGGGCAATGTGAAACCACAATGAGCTACCACGAATGTCTAAACTTGAAAATGAGGAGAATGCCCAAAACTGGCAAGGATGTAGAGAAATGGTGCCATTTATAAATTGCTGGTGGAATATTAAAATTATACAGCCACTCTGAAAAAGAGTTTGACAGCATCTTATAAAACCAAACATGCAATTACTATACAACCCAGCAATTGTACTCCTGGGCATTTATGCCAGAGAAACCTGCACATAAATGTTCACAGCAGCATTACTGGCAATAACCAAAAACTGGAAATAAACCGCATGTCCCTCAATGGGCAAATGGTTGCACAAACTGCACAGAGATAGTGGAATCCCCCTCAGCGATAAGAATGAATGGAACAGCTAATAAGTATAACTAAGATGGTCGCTTCTCAGCCTTTTGGCTAAGATCAAGTATAAATATAACTAAGATGATGTCCAAGGACATTATGCTGAGTGAAAAAACAAATCCTAAAAAGTTACATAGTGTGACATTTTTGAAATGACAAATCCGAGGAAAGGAAAACAAACCAGTCATTGCCACAGACTGGGGACCAGGGCAGGGATGGTCATGAAAGCACCACAGGAGGGACCCTTGGAGGAACACAGCTATTCTGTATCTTGACTGTGGAAACAAATCTCCATCTGTGATAAAACTGCACAGAATTTAATGCATACATGCACACACACACACGTGTGCAAGTAAATCTAAGAAGACACGAACAAATTTAAATACATTTATTAACAAAAATAAAAGTTCATTTTTAAAGGGGAAACTTCAAAGAAAAACAGCATTTAACACTGAAATGAATGAGAAAGATGAACCTCTAGAAACTGAGTAGGATTTTATGATCTAACTATCAATTTTATCTTGGAACTTGGTTTTCCTTCATGTATACTGTATTTCTATTTTCTTATTGCACAGTGTCTCAAAAATGTTGTAGAATAAGACATGTATAAGTAAATTGTAACCGATCAACCTTAGGTCCAGGTTTCTTTAAGAAAGAAGAAAACAGTAGTTATTTACCATGAATAGTAAATTATAATGCAAAAGTAAGCATTTTAATAAAAATAACAAAGCTCTCCACATTAAAAAACCATATAACCTGTACTTTCTAAAATTTCCCTACTTTTCTCCTCTCCCACCTCACAGCCATGCTTTGTAGCAAATGGGGGTAATGAATAATATTACTTTATAGACCTAGACTAACTCAGATCAGCAGTTAACCCAACAAACCTGAATCACAGTTCTGGGAGAACTAAAGAACACCAGTGCCTCTCAGTCGAGTAAAAAAATGCTTTCCAAGTATCAACTTGAGATGCCAGCTGTCATCTCACACTGGCTGCAGATCAAAGAGCACAAACAGGTAGCCTCTCCTTCTAAGCCAACGTATGTGCAGTGTAGTGAGGTGAGCACCTGCATCAGAATAACCCAGGTGCTTGTCAAAAACACACATTCCTGGGCGCCTGGGTGGCTCAGTCACTTAAGCACCTGCCTTCGGCTCAGGTGTGATCCCAGGGTCCTGGGATCAAGTCCCACATCCGCCTCCCTGCTCAGCTGGGATCCTGCTTCTCCCTCTGCCTCTGCCTGTTGTTGACCCTGCTTGTGTGTTCTCTCACTGATGAATAATTAAATAAAATATTTAGAAAAAAATAAAGACGACAAAAATTTACTCTTAGATGTCTGGAGGTCAGAATTCTGAAGTCGAGGTGTTGACAGGGCTGCCCAACTCTGCAGACCCCAAGGAAATTTTTTCCTTGCCTCTTCCAGCTTCTGGCCACTTGTCAGCATTCCTTTCCACATGGCCACACTGCCTCCTCTTCCTCAGTCTGTCTTCTCCCCTGTGTGTCTCTCTTACAAGGACATTTGTAGTGATATTCAGAGCCCATCCATAACCCAAGCAATCTCCTCATCTTCAGATCCTCAATTTAATCACATCTGCAAAGACCCTTTTTCCAAATAAGGGAATATTCACAGATCTGGGGATGTGATGTTGGATATCTGGGAATGGGGGGGTCATTTTTCATCCAACCACAGACTGAATCAGGACCTCTGGTTGTAGGGACAAAGGGTCTGCATTCTTTACATGCCAGCAATGCCCCTCAGCCAAAGTCAAGTTTCAGAGCCACTGTCATAAGCATTAGGAAAGGCATCTGCCGCAGTATCAAGGCATTTGCCCTGTTCAGGCACTGGTATAGGGGCTTCATCACGGCGGGACATGGGGGTCTAAGTTCTGCTCTAGTTTCAGACACCGGTGGCAGGATGAGGACAGAGAGACCGTGGCTGCAGGATCAGTTCTACCAAGGTGTCAGGATGGAGCTGAGGCAGCAATGCATGGCCTTAAAAATTACAAAAAAAAGAAAAAAAGAAAAGGTCACATATGGTTTTCTCATGATTGATTAAGGTGAAATGGGTTAACTGACATCATTAGGGACTTCCAATGAAGTATGCTCTGAGTTGGGAAAAACATCAGAAAACATAAAGACAGGGGGAGGCGGGAGGAGGAAGGGATATCAAAGCAGCAAGAGGAATCTGATTATTAAATAACATTACAAGACTTTCGGAAAGGGAAAACAACGAGGTGGTGGTGGAAGCAAGAGAAATGT
This sequence comes from Taxidea taxus jeffersonii, assembly GCA_003697995.1. Taxonomy (NCBI): domain Eukaryota; kingdom Metazoa; phylum Chordata; class Mammalia; order Carnivora; family Mustelidae; genus Taxidea; species Taxidea taxus. The sequence continues at coordinate 325,695 of ML105045.1, read as the reverse complement.
CCAATGTCACGTAACTGTGTATCTCTTTGAATTCTAAATGTCAACATATACTGGACAGTATTGTGGTAAGTTTTTCTATAAGATAACATAGCAGGATGGAAAATATTTTCCTTTTCCAGATATTTGCAAGAACTGCATTTATGATGTTTGTCATGAAGCAAGTAAACACAAAACTGAGAGTTTTCTTAATGTGACATTTTAGTAGTAAAGTTTTTTTTTTTTTTTTTTTTTTTGTCAGCTAGAGAGAGAGCGCAGGAGCGAGCACAGGCAGACAGAGTGGCAGGCAGAGGCAGAGGGAGAAGCAGGCTCACTGCTGAGCAAGGAGCCCGATGTGGGACTTGATCCCAGGACGCTGGGATCATGACCTGAGCCGAAGGCAGCCGCTTAACCAACTGAGTCACCCAGGCGTCCCAGTAGTAAAGGTTTTAATTAATGCACTTTCAAAGTAATTTTTTGCCTTTTATTTTTGATACAACAATCACAGGATTAACTTCCTTCCAGGGATGCTTACAGATAAGAATGTCCCTAGGATTCAAAATGAATAAATCCATGCTATTCTCGCGTTAAGTACATCACTCCCAACCTGCCAATTTCCAGTATCAGTCACCTGCTTCTAGAGAGGGACAGAAAGAAACTAGATGCCTAGCTAAAGCAATAAAGCCAGCATCTTTTGATTTGATTTGAGATGTCCACATCCTCCCAGAACTCTTAAAATACTCTTGTTCTGAAAAGTTTAGATGAAATGCTACCTGTTCAAAAGAAAGGTGACATGGCAAGGGCCTCAAATATGGTGAACAAATAAGACACAAAAATGTCTGTAACTTGATTATTCTTAATCATGTAAGTCAGCTTCAATAGCCCTTGATAAACTAACACAATTTAACTCAATAAAAAATTTAGTCCTCTGTTTCTGGCTCTAAGATACAAGGTTTATTCACTCTAATGAGTTTTGAACAAATTATTTTTCCTAGATACAAAAAAAATCAATATTACAGCCAGAGCTCATAAGCAGAGAAACCTGTGTACTATGTTAACACACTCCCATCTGGAGCCCATTTTCTTGGCAGTGCCCAGAACAACACCTTTCTGTACCTCACAAAGTCCCTCCCGTACTGCACTGGTTTGATTATCTGCATGCAGGTGGCTTTCAAATGGTCAGTAGTCGAAAGGAAAAAAAAAATGTTAGTATCTTGAAGCAGAGGTCTCCTGGAAGCTGAAGGAACTATTTAATTTGGCACGTGTATTGTTCATTAAATATTTATTTTAGCTTAAATTTCAGTAAATTGTTCAGTCCCACGTTAAACATAAATTCTCAGTGTCAAAACATTTTACACAATGAAGTTGTGTACACCATGGAAGTTGGATTACACCCACTTTATTCCGATTCCATGTGGCTGCATCACTGGCAGGAACCACGGCAGCGGGTGTGTGTGTTATGTGGCTCCCCTCCCCGTGTCCTGAGTCCCCTGGCTCTCCATTCTTCTCTCTCCTTCCTCAGAAGGCACCCCCCAATTCCCAAAGGAAAACGCAGCTATCCTTGTTCTTACTCCTGCCTGCTCTGCCTCTGACCCAAATGTGCCCGCACTTATATCCTGCCCTTTCCTCCTCCCACCCCACAGACTCTGCCCGAAAGGGGTCCCTAATTTTTTTTTAACAGAACTCCATGCTCCCTCATCTCTTTAGGGACCTCACATCAATTTCCCACCTCATCACCTTTATTTTCCTAATGCCTAAATTTAGGACACTGCTCCAATCTTGTTCATCTACACACACACCCTCAGTCCTGCATCATCTCCTTCTAGCTGCGGTCCCATCGACTTTTGTTAACAGCCAACCCACCAAGACAGAGTAATAGTACGCTTGTCACCTCTTCACTTGCCACTCTCTGTGCAATCCCTATAAACAGCCATTTATCAGTGCCACTTGAGGAACCTGCTCTGGCCTACCCCACTGATAACCTCTTTGTTGCTGAGTCCAACAGAGGCCCTGATGAAATGAGCTGACGTGAAATTTCTGTCCCATCGCACCGCGGTGATGACTGCTTCCCTTCGGAGTGTCTCTCTTCTGGCTGCTCTCTTCCTATTTCCTTCCTACTCTCCGGCTGTTCCATCTCTGTCACCCTCCCAGGGTGCTCTGCCTTCATATTCTGCCCTATTCTCTTCCCATGCTGTTATTCCATCTCTGCAACCCCAGGATTAAAATCACCACCCTACATGCTGACAACATCTAAATCTTCAACTCTCTCATGTGCCAACGTCACATCTATTCAGCTGCCCAATAAGTACCATCATTTCTCCCCGAAGGCCTCAAAATGTTTAAGTCCAAAATTGAACTCAGTATCTTCCCATTCCCAAATTCACTTCCCCCTCCTTGTTTTCATGGATCAAATCCCCATGTATCCACTCCACTCACTCCAAACCAGAAATCTAGGTATCATCCTAGCTTCCTTTCCTTTCTTCTTATCCCAAGTATCCCAAGTCCTAGCAATACTATTTCCTGAAATCTCTAAATACACTTTATGGTTCTCACTGGGATTATTATGCCTCTGTCCTACCAGTTTTCACGACTCTGGACTTAACACCACCTCATCCATCCTTTGCTAGATCTCCAGAGAAAGTGTTCTCAATAGCATATCTGAGAAGATCACCCACGTGCCTAATGTCCTCCTTCAGGATAAAATCTAATCTCTTTAGTGTGGGGTTAGGAGATTTTCAAGACCTCACTATCATGAATCTCCTACACATCATCTCTCACATTGATGAACATGCAAATATGCACATATATGCACCTGATACAATGATATACAACAACTTGGAATTTATCCTAACATTATAGTCAGCTGGATCTTTAGTATCTCCATGTACTAATACTCCTATCTGAAAGCTTCCCTCCCTCCAATCATCTTCTTTTTGACTGGCTAATTCTTTTTTCTTTCTTTTAAACTCAACTCGAATGTCACCACCCCCAAGAAGTCCTACATACCCCACACACCTAGGCTGATTTGTGCATACCTGCACTATGCTCTCTTTGCTTCCTGAGCACTCATGTAATTGGCGAGGCACAGTGTTGTGATGATACAACTCTCTGGTTCACTAGCTTGTAAGCTCCTGGAAAGAAAAGACTCTGCCCTTTGTCACTGTTTGCCACAGCCTCATGGGATGCCTACAGCACGGCTGACGCTCAGTAAAAGACGAATGAATGAATGATCAAATGAGTCACACAAGTCCCTTTGCTGCTTGGTATCTTTTGAGTTTACATGCTGGATATCTAGTGTAGATACTGTTTTTTGATGAAATATAATAATGGCAAAATATTTACCTACTCTAAATATTCATCAGAAACACATTATTTAATAGCCACATACTATCCTAACCCAAGATACATATATTTTATATGCTTATGCTCTTACCGTCAGATAGTACAGCAGTAAGGATGCCTTGTACTTCAAGATCCTATTTCTAATTATAAAGATGACCTATCATTACTGTATTGTAATATATAGCCAAATCTTCTCAAACATGTAATTGATACAATTCTTCTTCCTGGTTAGAAATGCAGGAGTCCCCTTTGTCTCTCCTTCGCTGAAAGAGGATTTCAACCACCTCCATTGTGACCTCAGACTGTACTTTCTAACTGATTAAGTTCTTCTCACCAGCTTATCTTTAACTCAGGCAAAAGACCTCGTGGGCAAAGCATCCCAAGAGGAAACAAAAACTATCCCTCAAGCAACAAGGACTGCCTAGTGCCAGCAAGACCCTGTGTGAGTGATGCTGAGACAATGATCTACCTGACCTTTCCTGCTCACCTGCTTGTACCCACCAACCTTTATCTCACATTTGCCTTATGTAAACCTAGACACATTTTCAGTACTTTGCAGGCTCTGAGACATTAATCCACCGTCTTCCAATGTTGGCATCACTGAAATAAATTGTTTCACCATCACTCCTTGCTCTGCCTTTGGATTCTGTCAGCAGTGAGGGGCCAAACCTGGTCTATTTGGGACCCCCAGAGCCAAATGCTCTTGCACCCTCAGGCCTCAGTTACATCATCACTTATGTGATGGTACATAAACCCACTTAGCATTCCCCAGCAAAAAGATTTTGTTAAAGCATCATGATGGATCACCAAGCCCAAGGACATATTTCCAAAATGCATGAAAATAAGATGTCTGGATTTGATCTCCTGCTTGCAGGGCTTACTGTAAGGATGAACTCAAAATAAAACTGTGAAGTAGAACTTCAGGTAGCCTACAGGTCTCTGCATGCGAGGTGCCCTGACTGCAACTATAACATCACCTTTCTTGGAGTGCCATCCCTACGTAGTTCATATCATTGAGGAAAAGGAAGGCCTCTGTGAACTTAATTTCTCTGCATATGTTTGAATAGACAAAAATTTTTCTATATTTAATAAATGACTTTCTTTACAGTGCTTACATGTTACTGCTTTTGTAGGAGCATTGAATGAATATCCCAAATTTTCCCATTTTTTTACCCAGGGTCTTAAAATTGTTAAGTTACATCCTGATCAGTGAATTTGTTCACAGCAATAATCCTTCTTGTATTTGCACTTTTAGTCAGCAGCAGTAAAGAGTATCAGGTAGCATTTGACATTTGAAAGCAGAGAAATAACCTTTCCAATTTACTAAATCCTGCTTTTAAAAAGTCGTTACCTTACTGAAAATGGGTTAAGCTGGAGAAGAAATGTAATCATTTAAATATTTTAAAAGAACACTGATGGCATTTAAATTCAGAAGGGAAAGGATGGTTTATTTACTAAATGACATTAGCATAATAAATGGCTAGCTATCAGGAAAAAGGCAAAGCTTGGCCCCTCTGTCCCACCATTATAAAAGTAAATTCCAGATGAATTAAAGATCTCTGTATAAAAAATAAGACCGTGACATTCACAATATGAGAATTTAGGAGAATGTCTGTAGAACTAAGGATGGTAAGAAACCCATGAAGATATAAAGACACCTCATAGTGATAGCATTATTATTATTATTACTTACTTTATGTATTATTTATTCTATAACAAAAAAATCACAAACCACCCCAAATACGTATAGACCGGTGGGGAAAAAAAAAAAAAAACCTGCTTCAAAAAAAATGATCATCAAAGAGTAAATACCCCTGACTTAGAAAGCACTCCTACAAACTCATTAGAAAAAGACAAGTGGAAGTAGAAACGGGCCAATAACATAAAGAAGAAATTCACAGAAGATCAAATTGAAGTGGCCAATAAACATCAAAAGATGTTTAACTCTACCAAAAATCAGAGAGTGCCACAGCAAAAAAATGTACTGTTTTTTACCCATCAAATTAGTAAAAATTTAAAAGACTGGGAATATCTAGAGCTGTTAAGGATGTGAGAAAATGTGCAATCTCATATGACCCTATTAGGACTACAACTGCAGTAAACATTTGGAAGAAGATACAATATTTATACAAAATTAAGTCTATACATCTTTCCTTTGACCTGAAAGTCTCATTAGCAGAAATCCACCCTTTCGGAATAAAAGCACTGCTGTATAAAAGTAAAGACACACAGAAAAGATGTTCATCTCCTCACTGTTTATAATCCCAAACAACTGTTCCTAGAGCAACAAGCAATACAAACTCTCACAGGAAACTACCCAAATGTCCATCAATAAGAATGACTAAATAAATGGACACATCCATACTTCAGATACTCTACACTATAGTTAATTTTACATAACTTTGATTTATATCTATTGTCCTGGAAGAATGAGAGGAAAAAGGCGATTTGAAGACTCATATATAGAGAAAATGACCCCATTGTGAAACATGCAGTTATAGTTAGTGGGGTCCAATAAATGTGAAATGTATAGAATACATGTAAGTATGTGTTTGTACTTATTTGGGCATGGAGAAAGGTACCAAAAGAAACTCTACAATGTTAACATTAGCTGGGGAGAAGGAGAAAGGATGGAGGAGAGAAGGCTGGGGAAAAAGAATTAACTTTTCCTTTATGATATGTTAATCGTTTCAATTATTATAATTAAGTTACTTCATTTTTATAATTAAATGAAGAAAATATTAGACACAAAAAATCTCTAATTGTAGTTTAATGTATAATATTTATTATATTAAAACAGATATAAATAATATTGAGTTATAAACCTGTTAGGTAGAGAAGAATTTTTAAATGAGATTTATTCTATCTGCATCCTCAAAGATTTTAATAAAATTTCAAGTTTAGAGCTCTTATAGCCTTCCACTTGCACGAAAAAAAAAGGGAGGGAGTATCTAAAACCCACTGCACACCCAGACTCATTCACATTTCAAACTGGTTCATTAATTTTCCCTTCATGGAATTCATCTGTCTTTTTTTTTTCAACTTTTTTCTTTTTTTTTTTTTTAAGATTTTATTTATTTATTTGTCAGAGAGAGTGAGCACAGGCAAACAGAGTGGCAGGCAGAGGCAGAGGGAGAAGCAGGCTCCCCGCTGAGCAAGGAGCCCTATGCGGGACTCGATCCCAGAACGCCGGGATCATGACCTGAGCCAAAGGCAGCCGCTTACCCAACTGAGCCACCCAGGCGTCCCTCAACTTTTTTCTTGAAAGCTATTCTATTGATTACATGGAGTCTAAAAAGATGAGCCATGTAACTGCAAAGTCTGAAAAAGATTTTGAAGAGAATAAATTCATGGTAAAGCAATAATCTCAAAAGCAAACCCACTTAACAGTACAGTTTAACATCGGCAAACACTTGTAGCTAAAAACAATACCCTGGGATATTAACTTGACTCTGTGTAGTGCCACTGATTCGATATTAGTTATTTCTTAGGGATTGAATTCAACTACAGTTTAATCTTGTTTGAAAACAGGTATTGCTTCAAATTGTTAACTTGTTCTACAAATGCTATTTTACAATACATTGTAAGGAATCTACTAGAGAAAATTAAAAGCAGAGACTTGATAAATCCAATATATTTAATTTGAGAAAGTTTCTTCAAGTAAGCTGGTTGCTCTTACTCATAATTCTTTTTAAGATCCTACTTCAAATATAAGTCACATAAAGCACTAATAAAGTAATTTTAATTTTGTTGTGTGAGAAGGGCTGCTGGACATTTTACAAATTTAAGATTTCCTACAATATACGCAAATATACATAAAACAAATACAAGTTAAACTGGATGAATATTATATTCTCCTAGAGAAAGAGTTTATTCTTATTTTATTTAATGGCCAAACTTTATTTGAAAAATATAAACTCATTAAAGAGAGCTTCCTGATTTCCAGCTCCAAACCAAGGAGAATTATGTCCCTCCATTCTTCCTCCAAATACAGCTAAACACTTTTAACATTATATATAAAACAACCATTAAAAGACTCTGAAAGGCAGAGAAGGAAGCCAGACTGGACCTCAGGACCCAAAGAATAATAGAGGAGTATGTTGCTTGGGTTTTCTCATCCCAGATTCAATGTTGGAAAAGATGGCAACCTAGAAAAACCAACCAAAGTAGACCCAAAAAAGGGCGCCTGGGTGGCTCAATCATTAAGCATCTGCCTTCGGCTCAAATCGGATTCCAGGGTCCTGGTAATAAGACCCACAGGAAGCCCCATGTGAGGCCCCACATCCAGCCCCACACTGAGCCCCGCATCCGGCTCCCTGCTGGGCAGGAAGCCTGCTTCTCCCTCTCCCACTTCCCCTGTTTGTGTTCCCTCTTTCTGTGTGTCTCTCTCTGTCAAATAAATAAATAAAATCTTAAAAAAAAAAAAAAGACCAAAAATATCTCCAAGGAAAACTTGTTTTCTAACCAAAGGACTAGGAAGGGCACAACCTAACATACAGAAAACTTTAGACAATGACCACTCTACTCCAAACACCAGGGGAAAACAAAACCTCATACCTGTAAGCAAAAGCCACCTGGGCTGCCTTGACTGCCATCCTTGCATAGGCAAATGGAGGCGCTGCTCCCCCAGCCTCCAGGAGTGGTATCAGAGAAGACAAAGGACCTTCATCACCACATAGAGTAACAAGTTCCAGCCTCTGCAGCTGAGTCTTATGAGGAAATGGGGATCACTGCTTTAGACAAAGGTAACTCCCTGCATACTGGCCTATCAAAAACAGAATATTAATCAATGATAGCAACACCTGACTGGGAGCAGAGCTATACATAGCTAGGGAGGGAAGCACAGACATGGGATTCTCTAAAGAGAACAAGCAGTGGAAAATAAGGAGTATGTCCAGTGGTGGGTGACCCATTATATAAAAAACTTTGACATACTACAGTTTTCTCATAAAAGGAATGGAATTTTCTTGTTCTTAGATGCTGTAAGGGAAGAGTCTTCCCTCTTCTTAGAACTACCTACTATTATAATTATACCTTGAATCATCCACTCATTGAACAAATATATATTATCCTAAACTCAGGGATACAAAAATGAGTTATGAGAGAAAAGTGGAGGAGGAGGTAAAGAAACCAGTTTGAAGAAAGTAAAATCAAAGTGACGTTAAAAATAAGGACATGTGAAGTTGGAGATGTTTAGGAGACATCCAAGTGGAGATGTCGAACAGTTATTTCTTAGGGACTGAATTCAAATATGGTTTGAATTGGCAGACAAACATAAATACTCTAAGACCACTCTACTCAAAAGGCTACCTGTGAAAGATAACAAAGAACTGAGGTCTAAAAGTATTCATCATAAAGGAGAAAGGAAGTAAAAAAACTTGTGCTTGACAGGCAGGGGAAGCAAACAGGAGAATAGCAATGGGGTAAAGATTCCTGAAGAGGTAAGAGAGCGACAGTCTGTTAGAGAGAGGGTTGGCGTGGAGGAAGGCTGCACAGTGGTATCTCTGGAATCTTTCTGTTTCTTGTCCTGCTTCCATGCTTATTGCCAAAACAACTGTAACTGCTCTCTAACTTTCCCCAACCCACATGCACTCTCTTTTCAATCCAAGTTCCAGTTGTAGCCATAGAGATTCTTACCAAAACTGAAATGTGATCACATTACCTCCTTTCTTTAACCCCTCCAAGGGTTCTCATTGCTCTTGTAGCACCACAGACACATGGCTTTCTGGACTCTGCATGTTCTGGCTCTTCCTTAACTCTCCAGAACCATCTGTAATCTGACCCACTGCCCTCCCTGTTCCAGCCTCCCTGGCCTTCTTCTCCAAGAAGTTTATGCTTAGAAGTTCATCAGCCATCTGAATAGTATTTCTCTTTTATATTAAATGCCACATTATAAGATGATAATGAATAATGCTCTTTTGTTATCATGCCATTTCTGTTAACAGTATTCTGCATTCAAGTCTTCAAGTCATATTGTCAGATCGTATTCTGCTTAGCTTTCATTGAACTCAAAATTACCTTTTGGCACTTCATTATGGAAACTCCAATGGTGATCTCACTAGCCTGACAATATAAATTTATAACAAAGAATCTAAAAATAAAAGGCATTATGTTTACTGACCATCAAATGAAAACAGATTTACTACCTTCAAGGTCACTCAGGGCTGAATTTAGCAAATCCAGTTTCCCCTTGGCAATCACAGACGAAGAAAGTAAGTACAAATCAAACCAGTATCAAGGCTTCTGTAGCCCCTATTTATGCCAGCTGTATGAGAAATATTTAAACTTGGTATTCAGCTAGCACTATGGATTTTGTAACTAGTCATCATCCCGTTCATTAATAAGCAGTTAGTGACAAAAATCAGATCACATCATCTGCACAGTTAATTACAAGCTGGAAAATATTCAGGGTATACAAATTTTATTAGCATGGCTGACATCTGTCAACTATTTTGGTTAATTACTCCTGAATTTGGATTTTAGCCTTCAACTATTTCAAATTTTAATATGTTTGACATAAGCAGTTTTCAAGCAACCATTATCTCTGTTGAGTATTTTTCCTATTCCTATTCTAAAATTGTCAGAAATCAGTACTGTTAGCTCTCATACTGACATAGTTCATTCTGCAGCTAAATAAAATAAATCGTTAATTGGCAGAATACTATCTACCATATGGTTAATATTTTTTTGTCAATGCTTATTAAATACTCCCTGCATTGCTATTTAAGACATAAAATATTTTGAACTCTCTAAATTACATGTTAAGGATATAACCCTAAAACTTTTTACTTCAGAGTAGAAAAGAGCATCTGGCTTCGGTTTTTATAGGTTGGATGTGGAAAGGTTGTTTGTGTTGCTTTGTAAGCAAACACATTGCTTATCGCTCCTTTCGTCTCAGAGTCACTCATGGTGCATGAGGGCAAGCTTCTGGGAAGAAACTCCTTTGGAAGTGGAAAAGTCCAGCTGGCATGATAGAGAAGATCATAAGGTCAGAAGAGATGTGAAAAGGAAGGCCAAAGGGCAGAACACAGGAACACAGGAAGCAAAGCAAGTGTAGGTCACCGAACACACAGTCCACATTTTCACAGGTGGTTAGTGGTTAACAAGAACATAAAATATGAAAGATAAAAAGTGAAAAAAAAAACTATTATGCCAAAAACACAAACTGTACCAAGTTCACTGAGCCCAACCATTTGCTTTTAATCTGTCCGTGACAATTTTCTGTATCCTTAAAGAAAAGAGGCCTCAGAGGAATTTAGTCTACACTCTGCAAAGGCAGAGTGGCCATCTGAACCCAGGCAGTCTGACTTCATGCCCTCAACCATGCCACTATCCTAGTTCAAAAAGATCTATTCTCCACATTAGAGAACAGAATAGGCCCACTGTCAATGACAAATATGTTTCTGCTTGTCCTTGAAGAACTGGTAATTTGCAATGACCTGGGCACCATTCCATCTGTTGTCTTTATATAACTCAAAGCTTAGCCTCATTACTGTAATTGACATTCCTTCAGAAAAATGTACAGTCCCAACATGAAAAGACTATATTCTATAAGACATGGCTATCCAAATATCTGTGGTACCCTGACCTCTCTTTCCTTCACAAGCAGAATTATGTTGTTCCTATTATTAATGGTTTAATCGTTGTTGTATGTGTTCCTGTGTCCTTCCTACAGAAAACACCCAAGAAAGGGTAGTTCATTAGGGGAAGATTTGGATATTCTCAGACCTGTGGCTTAAATCCATCCTAACTTCACACAAAATGCCCTTCATCTAGTGTGGTGTCAACAGACTAGGTGAGTATACATATTTATGGCTGACTAGCATCTGTGGGACAAAGATGCTTGTGGGGGACTCAAGGCTCCTATTTTGGATAAGATATCTCATATTTAGACATCTCATATTAGATGAGAATTTTGATCAGGTGAATCAAGCAAAAAGACTAATCCCCACTATCCTGCTTATCTAACTGTGAGACACCCTGAGTATCCCTTTTGCTTTCTTTCTTGATCAGTAATCCTAAATGGCTTATATTTTAAAGCCAGATAATGGTTTTAAATTTTAGACACCGAGACATTCTGCTTATGGTTTGAGAGACTTAATATTATTAAGATGTCAATTCTCCCCAAACTGACCTATAAATTCAGTGTAATCCCAAACAAAATCCCAGCAGACATTCTGGTAGAAATGGACACGTTGGTTCTAAATTCATATGGAATAGCCCAAATACCTGAACAACGAAGTTGGAGAGCTCATGTTACCTGACTTCAAGAGTTATTATAAAGCTGCTGTGCAGGTATTGCAGTACTGGTGTAAGGAGAGACAAATAGATCAATGGAACAAAACAGGGAGTCCAAAATTAGACCAACACACACATGGACAATTGATGCTGGAACTATTAAATAAAAAATAGAAAAAAAAATTGGATCCATACCTCACACTATACAAAAAAGTTAATTCAAAATGGGCCATAAGTGTAGATGTTAAACCTAAAACTATAAAACTTTTTAGGAAAAAAATTAGGAGGAAATATTTGTGAGCTCAGGTTAGACAATTTTTCTCAGCTATGACACCAAAAGGGCAATATTCAAAAGATTAATTGGAAAACTGGACTTCACCAAAATTAAAAACTTCTATTCTTCAAAAGACACTGAAGAGCATGAGAAAGCAAGTCACAGACTTGGACAACACCTGTGAAAAGTATACACCTGGTAAACTTACTTCCCAAAGAAGTAAAGAAATAAAATCTCAAGATTCAACAAAGAAAACCACCCAATGTAAAACAAAGAAAAGATCTGAACAGATGCCTCACCAAAGAAGAAACATATGGCAAATAAGCACATGAAGGGATACTCAACATCATTAGTCATCAGGGAAGTGAACACCAAAACCATAACGAGATACCTCTACACACTTCTTCACAAATGCTAAAATAAGAAAGACTGGCCATACCAAGTGTTGGCATGAAATTAGAACTGTTCCAGAGAACATGATGTGACCACTTTGGAAACAGTTTCTTAAAACAGGTGCCTATCATAAGACCCCACCACTCCAGTACTATGCTTTGCTCACAAGAAAAGGAAACCTATGTCCAGGTAAACACTGTCACCCAAATGTACATGCCAGCTTTATTTCTAAGAGCCCAAACTTGGAAGTTGTCCAAATATACATCAACAGATAAACGGATAAACAAATTGTGGTATATTCACATGATGGAATGCTTACACAGCAATAAAAATAAATGAACAATTAATACACATAATAACATGGATAAATCTCAAAATATTTTTAATATAAAAATTTAATATAAAAAGTAGAAGACATGCTGTATACCTTTTTTTGTTTGTTTCAGGTGTGGGGGATTGGGAAAGAGGGAGAGGCAGAGAGAATCTTTAAGCAGGCTCCACACACAGTGCAGAACCAGACACGGGGCTCGATCTCACAAACCTGAGATGGTGGTCTGAGCCAAAATTGAGAGTCCGACGCTTAATTGGGTGAGCCACCCAGGAGCCCATCTTTATATAAAAACTCCAGAAAATGCTGGGGTGCCTGGGTGGCTCAGTTGGTTGGGCGACTGCCTTTGGCTCAGGTCATGATCCTGGAGTTCCAGGATCAAGTCCTGCATCAGGCTCCCTGCTCAGCAGGGAGTCTGCTCCTCCTGCTGACCTCTCTCCTCTCATTCTCTCTCTCTCAGATGAATAAATAAAATCTTAAATTAAAAAAAAACCTCCAGAAAATGCAAACTAATCTGTAGTAGATTAGGTGATTGTCTGATCATGTTATTTGCACATGATAGGGGCATGTGCACAGAACCTGACAGAGGAGCTACAATTCTGCTCAATGTAATTTCAGGGGAGGTTTATACATGCTTACTATCTTGACTGTGGTGATGATTTCCTGATGTATACATATCAAAACTTACCAAAGTGTATACTTAAAATATTTTCAGTGTATTGTATGTTAAAAATACCTCAGGAGACCTGTAACTTAAAAAAAAATAGACCAGTAAGGTTAGTATGGGAGCTAATTTAATTAATGTCTTATTCTGTTCCACCTCAGAAGCTTCCAGCACAAAGAAAGGGCCCTCTGGTAAGAAAGGAGGTCTTCCTGTGGGTAGTTAGAGCTGTGCTGGCCATTTGACAGTCTTCCTCTCACAAAGATGATGGCTTTAAGTCATTGTAATAAAACTAAATAATGTATGAAAATGGTTCTTTACCGTTTTATAAAGCAAACTATGATATCCCATCCAACAGTGTATCAGATCATTAATAAGCAAATTAAAAAGAAGAAGAAAAAACATTTCTTTTTTACCCCACTGGAAAGTATTAACAGGGAAGATACAGGACATTCCAGCAACACTGACTCAGCGTTTGTCTACAGATTCAGTACGAGTATTCACATGTGGAATTTTGGGTTTAGCTTACCTATCTTCACATATAACTGATTACTGTCCACTAAGTCAGTGTTAGGAAAGGTTAACCACACCCCCCAAACAATGTTATACTACTCTTGACTCTCTATTTCTCTGCAGGGCTGTCAGGAATCCAACCAGTCTCCAGTGGAACAGCTGGATCTGGGGCTTGCATGCTTCTCATGTGCCAGGATGGCTTGGGAAACATCCACTCTACCAGTTTTTGAGAAAGAAAGTGGCATACATTTTGGATGGAATGTTCACTCATAGGAGATACAGTCATTTATCTTCTAAAATGAGTTAAGTATATAGTGTCTAACCAGTTGAAGTTCAACTAAAAACCGCCATGCACTATACATTCAAAATGCTCAACAAAGGAGAAAACAAGGATGAAACAAGGAGAAAAAGGAGAAACAAGAATGTTGACAATGAGGGAATTAGTGAAGAATAAACTTTCAGGACTGGGATGTATGGGGGGCTGTTCTTCAATGTGAGAGGAGACGAGTCTATGGAGAGAGAGATTACAAACTTAAGTGGAGAAATGAAGACTCAAAGATGAGGGTGGGCAGTGAAGATGAGGGCCCATGCCAACTAAGTGACAGGCACAGCCTGCTCCAGAGCCAGACTCCTGCCCACCCTGCGTTCATACCATCAGTGGCACTGTCACATGGGCAAGAGGCCTTCACAGTGGACATTTCCTGAAGCTGGCAGTGTCTGTGTAGCAGTCTGCATTATGCCAACGTTTTCAAGGCCTGTCTCATACAGAAATCATAGGACCTAGAGTACACTTTGGCTTAAAGACAAATTACTTTGCATACACGGCACAGTCTGTCTTCTCTGTCTTTAAATGAAGGTGTTGAATTTAGCTGGAAGACAGATGACATAACTATAAAATGATAACCTTTGTTACATGCTTTTTTGAAGAAGTCATATTCATTGGGAATATGAACTAACAATGCCAGATAGGTCTCAGTTGCTAATTTTGGCTTAGTGTTAAATATCATAGATAAAAGATTAACAAGAGATACAATGTAGTGTTTTAACAGCACTGTCAGGGTGGGAAGGGAGGGAGGGAGGATCTCAGCAGCTCTGGGGAGGTCAGTTGCAAATATAAACCGTACAGCCTTAGATAACGTAATTGTTCTAAGTCCATTCTGTCATCTGTAAAATGCAGGATAACCATGCCTGCCCTAACAAAGTCCTGGGGTTAAGACAATCAAATGAGATAATGTAAAAGAGATGGTCCTGTCTCTCACATAGGGAAGGAGGATTCTCACTCTTGTCACATTACCTCTTTCAGGGATGTCACTGTGTGCTCTCTTCACTAGTAAGCTCCAGTACTACAAAAGTTGAAGCTTCAATGCAGCCGTAGATTCTACAAAGCAATCTGAATAACTGTTCTCCTTAGTTTTATCAATTTTAACTGCTGACATCTAATAGGGCCTTATAAGGTTCATAAATTTCCACGTTAAAAAATTTTGCTTTTCATATACTATAGAACATTTGTGTTATTTAATCACTAAATCACTAATCACTAAATCACTCTATTTAGAAAGTCAAATTTCAGCCTTGAAAATAGTAACATTCACTTTTTATTCCACCTCAAAACCCACCCCTCAGTTCTGGGAAATAACGTTAGAAGTTTTTTGAATTGTTTTTTTCCCCAAGAATCATTTATTACTTATCACTCTGTTAGGTTTTCAGACCTACTGCTTGCACTGGAATATCTTCCTTCCCCCTCAAAGGGCACCTCAAATAAAGGTGAAGGATTACAATTAGATGTCCTATATTAATTTTTAAGGACTATATTAATTGCCTTTTAGTGTTATGAGATCTTCAGAAAAGCAAAGCAACGTTAAACCAGACAGGTCTCTCCTGGATTGTTGAAGAGGGGCTGCTGACCCCTAGATTCCTAAACCCAGAATTTTTCTTTTTTTGGTGTGACTAATCTATTAAACATTCTAACTTCTACATTTTTATTCAATAAATAATAATGAAGTAAAGATGTATTTTCATTAGAGAACACTGTATGGTCTACACAGTTTCCTGGAAAAGGCAGATGAGTTTGTTTTTTTTTTTAAGTAGGGTAGCATCTTTCTGGCTTTTATTTATAACTCTAGATCATAGGTTTTAAGGAAAAAGGGAGAAAGTGAACACAAAGGTTCTGTTCTAATTTAAATATTCTTCACAATTTAGTAGTAATTACTTCTTTTAAGGTTCAATCACCTTCTAAATAGTACACGATAAAAAAAGAGAAAAATATTACATGGTTCATAGCCAGGAACATTAATAAAAGTACTTTCTAAAGTTTAATCATTATTTTCATTTTCTATTTAAAATTTTTCTTTTTTTATCATCTCAGTTACCAAATTTCAATCTTCATTGATCGAAAACACAAAACTCCTTGCATACAAATTTATTGAGGTTTGCAAACATTAAATCATCATTAGATTAGAATGACAAGCATGACAAAATTAATACTCCAAAAGAGGTTCAGGGAAATATAAAATCTAAAATGTATTGAATTAGGTTTTAAATTGAACCCATACAAGCTTAAATTCAATGAAAACTGATATTGCACACTTTTTAAGCAATTATTTCATAATCATCTCCCTAAATCCTTTAATTTACCAAGAAATCCTATCTAAAAAGTTTTCTAAAGTCAGCCATAAAATACCACTGAAATGCAAACTGGATCTAAACTTCCACTAAATCCATCAAATGTCACCTTATTTCAATTCATCAAATAACTTTATATGATTGAATGTAAAATGTGTCCTCAGTGCTCATTAGTGTTACAATTAAAATCCATATTATATGGAAAACAAAATGACATAATTATTTGAAACCATTATGGAACTTAACTCTTTAGAATAACTTACCATGTAAGCAGCACGATGCTAAGCTCATTTACAACCTTAAGCATAATTTAGACCTAATTTCCAAAGCTAACATTTAGTTGAGAGCAACAGTCCTGCCTTTTTAAATATTTTTAGGGGAGAGAAAAATCTTTGTTGGTTCCATTATACAATCTTGTGGCTAACAAGTGATCTCAGGGCAGCGGATAGAGGACAGGGCCAGAAAGTGAAGTCTGGGAGTAGTCACCATAAATCCATGAGAAAGGATGAGGTCCCCAGAGAGGATCCCCAGGGAGCTGATAGAGACAAAGGGAGTGGGACAAGTCAGACAGTATACTAAGGTGGGGCTGGGGGAGGGACATGTAAAACAGCACACAAATTAATCACCCCTTAGTCCCTCTTTAAACAGTAGCCCCCTTACTAAAGTCACATATCAAAATATGTGGGTTTGGACATAACATCGAAGAGGATTTCTAATGTAATCTGTTTTAATGCTTAGTAATAGTTTGCTTTTCTCCCAGTCATTATCTTCCATAACATAAGCAGTGAGAAAAAGAAAGGATTTACATTGATAATCATGCAAAGAGGCCTTCGTAAAAGTATTAAGGATCACAAAAATAAACTGACTTTAAGTTAGAAATCTTTAATTGATTTGAAGCTGAATATACTGCAATAAACTGATCAGAATAAGAATTACATAATTTGGTACTTTACTCTCTGGGATATAACTTGATGTCTTATTAGTGAGATCCAGATGGGGACTGGATAATTAGGAAAAGTCCCTCAAAAACTGATCTAGAATTTTAGCCTATCATCTTTCCTCCAGAAAAATCGCTTGTGAAACAGGGAGACTTAAAATAAACATTGCTGGGTGTCTGGGTGGCTCAGTCATTAAGCATATACTCTTGATTTTTGGCTTAGGTCATGATCTCAAGGTTGTGAGATTTAGCCCCACAGCAGTGTCTGCCCTGGGCCTAGAGTGTACTTAGGATTCTCTCTTTCCCTTTCCCCCTCCCCACCATTCTGAAAAAAGGAAGAAAGAAAGAAAGAAGAAAAGAAAAGAGAAAAAGAGGGAAAGAAAAGGAAAAAGAAAAAAAAGATAAAATAAACATTGCTATGAAACGGGTCTATTGTAATCCATGTCTAAGTTTGCTGGGGATCAACGGGAAACAAAGGAAGACTCCACCAGGATGCGCACTGCTTATGCAATTCACAACTCAAAGCAAAAAGTTTTGAGTTGCTGATGGCAGGAACTCACACAACATGGGGAAGGGATCTAGAGAAGGAGAGTTAGAACCATCTGTGTTTGGTCCAGCTGACTTAGGCTGGGATCCCAGCTTGGTCACTTAACTGGAAAAATGACCTTGAATGAGTCCTTGCATCTTTGAGCCAGAGTTGACCTCATACATGAAATGGGGATGTTACTTACGGAGTTGTAAGGATTAAAAGGAAGAAACATATTCTATCTTCAACAAATCGTAGCTATAGTCATAGCGCCCCATCTTATTGGAGAGAAGTGGATGGCACTTGTGGTTCAGCATACTTCTTCAGGTTAAGTGCAAGGTAGAACATTTAGGATAATCGTCCTCAACAACAATAACCAAGAGAGGGCTTGAAAAAAAATTCTACCTCATACACAAAAATCAAGGGAAACAAAGTAGGAATTCTCTCACAGGTCCCTAATGAAAGAAAAGTCAAATTAACATATTCATCTGCATTAAGTGAGTCTTTGAAAACACTATTTCCTAATCTCTCATCACATTGGCTCTCTGACCTGGTAAAGTGAGTAGCACAGTAAGCACACTTTCTAAATCTGGGTTTTCAAAGAGAAAGAAAAAAAGAGGTTGTAAGATGGATCCATAGGTAAGGTTTCTGCCTCTTTTCTGTTATTAATTCTTCATTGAACTTCCTCCAATTGACTGCTTAAAAGGAACACTGCTTTAAGAAGTCCAACAAGTAGGATAATGATTCTTCTTAACATTTCAATAAAGCATTGTAGTATTTATATGCAAAGTAACCTGACTTTTCAACAAAAGATAAACTTACTAATAAATCATTAAGTTCACAGAAAACTTTTAATGTAAAATTGTGTTTAAAACAAATTTTTGAATTCAGCTACAGGAGGCATGTAATCTGTAAGGTTGTCAAGCTTGTGATGTATAAGAGCCATGTTAAAAATGAGAGTTTCTCAAATTTACAATAGTTTGATTCTTTTCTACTAAGCACTGACTATTGCTCTTAAAAATTTTCTGAGTCAATTCAGCTGGAATGGCCAAAAGATTTCTAACATGTTTGTATTTGATACTAGTCCCTAAAGGCTGACATACAAAGATTAATAGTTTCTTAGCCAAGAAGTCTTTAATATTGCAATTCAGTTAGTCATTGTGCTGGAATTTTTTTATATATAAAATATAAATGTAAAGAAGAAGGAAAGTAAATAAGGAAAGGAGAGATAAAAAGAGATTGGAGATACAGATGGAGAAGGGGAAGGGAGGGGGAGGGGTAGAAGGGGAGGGAGGAAGGAAGAAGGGGGAAGGAAGAGGGAGGGAGGGAGGAGGTAGAGGCCCAGAGGGGGAAGGAGGAAGGGGAGGGGGAAGTAGAGAAGGGAAAGAGAGGGAGGAGGGGAAGAGAAGAAGAGGAAGAAGGAGAGGAAGAAGAGAATTTATTAACTGAATACAATAATTTGAGAACTGGGCTCACCTTTCTCAGAGGCAAGTAATAACACAAATCTAATCCAACCTACCTGACCTCCCAAGTACTGAAATGACTAAACCAAACATCAATTTGCACACACCTTTTGAATTGTGGCTATAAACCAGTAATTGCAATGTCAAAATATCTGTTGTACTCCAAAACTCTACAACTCTATTGTAGAGTTTGTAACTCTATCAAAACTCTATTGATCTTTGGTTTAACATTCATTGGAGGCCAACTGAAATTGAGGACTTGAACAGCAAAACCAGATCATTTAGGCAAAAGCACACATATTCTCTAGCCTCCACCTGGTTTCACTTGGACTTGTTGAATACAGTGCCATCACATTTGGAGTCAACTGGTCAGCATGAGTTAATGCTCACTGGCATTCTCTGGGCATATGTTTGGCAATCAAGATGAAACTGGGAAAATCTCCCTGTAAAATGAGTGGAAAACTAGCTTAACTTGAATAGAAATCTAAAGAACTCAAAGATTCTAGTCACTCCTTCCTGTAAATGAGCATTTGCAAGTTAGCAATAGCATACTATGAATGAAGCCTGGGTTCCTCGCCAGATTCAGGTAGTTGTCTGTGTCTCTAGCCACTTGATCTCTGTGCTTCAAGGGCTTCTCTGTGTAAAATCCAGCAGAACGTATTTCTTTCCTACAGTAATATACTTTTCAAATAACTAAAACCGTTATGCAAATTCAACATAAATATACAAAAAACTACTATTGCTTCCTACTACTTTAATCCTTTGAGCTTGTTTACATGTTAGCTTTTAGGGTGTATTTCACCCTCTGGAGAATTAATTCCCAAGTAGGCATAAGATTTCCAGAGTACAAATCAAACCTTCAACACTGCTACATCAAAATTCCAGCAGCAGCAGGAACTGCAAGTGCCTACAGTCACTTCTGACTGGGTCAAGATGACATGGTGCCAGCGTGAATGTAGACTCAGCACCAGCATCAAAATGCCAAGACCAATGAGATGATACCGATGTCAACAGATAGCAAATATATGGCAAAACTGGCACTAATGTCATTCCATACTAGAAAAAATTAACTCCGAAATCTAAGGTATAGACACAGTCTTTGTTTGCTGTAGTCTGCAAAAACACTATTCTTGGAGTATTTCACATAAATTTGCTGAGCTCTTGTCATAATTCCATGAGACTATTTTTTTTCTCATTCTATCCAATGGATGTGTTTTTTTTTAAACTGGTATGTATGAATTTAATTTTTGTCTATCACAGTTTAAAAGATTGAGAAGAGGTTGAGTGTTAAAGAAATGCTGGGGAGAATCTTTTTATAGACCACAGGCTTCTGGTATTAAAAATAATCATTCCAGATTTGTAAAAATCTTTATTATTCAGTTTGTGCAAATCAGAAGGTACCTATATTTCTATCTGGTAGATCCCATTCTACATATGAGGAAGTAGACAGAGGTTAATGTGCTTTTCCAAGGTCACAAAACTAGTCAGTTGCAAAACAGATTATATCTCAGAGCTCCAAATTCCCTATCCTCCTCTTAGTCCACTGGGCCATGCTGCTTCTCAGACTGAAGTGGAAATAGATTATAATAAAAGATTACCATAAAAGTGTGATTCTTCCATTCACCACTTCATGAACTGCCTTTACAAGTACAATACTGAAAAATTGATTTGGAATTCACCTTTGATATTTTTCACTGCAATGAAACAGCAAAGAATGTGACTAAAAGTCATAGTCTCACTCAGAGTCTGTACCCATGTTTGTGTCTTCAGATTACTCACCTCAAGAATCAGCCAGCTATTAGGAGTCTGGTTAAATAAAAACAGATACATTTGTTTTAAAATATCTTCCAGAGTTTTCAAAGTCTACCCCTGGTCCTTCTTTGTTTTACAGTTCTTTGGAAGCTATTGATTATTAGGAATACTTTAGATGTGAAATTTTAATTGAAAACACGGAATGTGTGGTGATATTTTTTTTCCTTAAAGTGGTAAAACATAGAAAGCCAGAAGCAAAAAAGCCAAATACAACTAGTGGTAACAGACATGAGCAGGTAGTTCCCATTCACCCTCTGCTCTGGTTCCAATAGAAAACTGAACCCGAGCAGCATGAGGGGAGGGCAGGAGTCAGCTCCCCAGGTCACAGAAAACCACACTAGTGATGGACGCCTAACCGGGGACGGAGGCCTAACCAGGGACAGAGGCCCACCTAGTGACAGAGGCCTACCTAACTGAAGTCATTCTGTCTTTGGATTCTGGATTCAAGTCTCAGAGGCTGTCATTAGAATCTGCTCATCACTGCAACTGAAGAGATATAAAGCCATGAGCCAGGAGGCGGTCACGCAGGACTATATGCTCAGAGATCTAGAACACGCCAGTTGATGGAGAGAGAAGAATGAAACAGACAAAGAAAAGCTTGTTTCAAGTGGTGTCAAAGCCAGAGAAGCAAAGGTAAACAGAGAAGAGGCAGAGAAGCATCCGAGTATGTAACAGAGCCCCAGTCCTGGCCCTTCAGGGCTTGGTGATTCTGTGACACATATCCACCTTACCTTAGAGCTGGTGACTTAGTAGCGTCTGTTTCTGCTACTTGATAGCAAAAGAACCTTAATTGCTGATTAAGACACAGTCCTAATACACAAAAATAATTTACTAAGAACATGTATATGGTCAGAGAAATGTAGTGTAGAGTATCACATAGAAACACAGACTGCCATTAATGCACAGATGTAAGCATTTAGTAACTTACTAGAGGCCTTATTTATCCGTAGCGTGGCTGACAGGAAGGGCTGCCCTCAAGGTAAGGAGCAGTTACCAGGATTCCAGAGTCAGGACTCAAAATGTACTATTTTATACAAAAATTATATGCAGTTTAAATAGTACAAAAAGATACATACGAGGAGATATAGATACAGACACACGGGTACATATAGATACGCATATGAAATAGGCTTTTGTAGTATGATCCACGTACCAAATCACATGTTCAAATATATTTCTACAGGAAAGTGTGTTCTGAGATACATATAAGAGGCTTAGTTCACAGTCAATGATAAGAGAAACATTCTACAAATCTTTTTTTTTTTTTAAGATTCTATTTATTTGATATATAGAAAGAGTACAAGTAGGGGAGTGTCCGAGGGAGAGGGATAAGCAGGCTCCCCACTGAGCAGGGAGCCCGATGCGGGGCTCAATCCCAAGACCCAAGGATCATGACCTGAGCCAAGTGCAGATGCTTAGGAGACTGAGCCACCCAGGTGACCCCCTTACTTTCTTTTAATAATGTTTCAGTCTGGTACTATTTACTTAAGAGTATGTGATATATTAAAGTAGTCTGGGAGCACTTGGGTGGCTCAGGTGGCTCAGCATCCAACTCTCGATTTCAGCTCAGGTCATGATCTTAGTAGGGTCGTGAGATGAAGCCCTGCATTGGGCTCCTCAGTCTGCTCAAAGTCTTCCTAGAATTCTCCCTCTCCCTTTCCCCTTCCCCAACTCTCACTTGCACTCACTCTCTTTCTCTCCCTCTCTCCTCTCTCTAAATAAACAAAATCTTTAAAAGGAGTCTGGGTTTAAAAAGGAAATCTGAGCCTTACCACTTGGTAGTTCTGTGAGCTTAGAAAAGTTACTCAATTTTTCTGAGTCTCACTCTAACAACTACTAACAAGGTTTTAATGAGAATTACATAATTAACAAGTAAAAGCCATGTACAAGGCCCAGCATATTAGAGACACTAAATAATGCCTCTTATTTTTTCTTTAATCATAGTTTTTCTCAGCCTTCATCTTTCCAAGCCTTAGTAATAACCCTTTCAGTCCGTCTCCTTACCACAGCTCTGCTCTACCCTGAACGACTTCAGATGCTCCAAATCAGACCTCCCCAGTTTTAGAAGCTAGACTGCCAACTCAGAATCAGGATCACTCAGATTAAACTATTTAATGTGGATTCCTACTACCTGCCAGCCAGTGAATGGAGCATAGACCCTGGAAGCCGTCCTCGAATCCCAGAAGCTAAAGGTCAGATCACTTGATATCCCTACCCACTCTGCTATCTCCCATCCTAACCAGTATTTCCACCACTAACTATTTAGCCACTTTTCTCCATTTGGCTGCTGGGATGTTCCTTTCCTTCTCAGGAATTTTTGTTTTGTTCTGGGTCAGTCCCTCCTTCATACTAAGACTGAGGAGTCTTGATTCATTCTAAGAAACTCTTATAAAGTCAGGTGTCCTGAGATTCCAAAAGATTTTTGCAATAATCCATTTTTCATGCAAGCCCTGGCAATATTACACAGTCAGCTCAGTTACAAAGAGACAGGATCTTACAGGGCTACAGACCAGATCAGACATGCTAATGATTTTTCTTTAAACAATCCACTAGTAATTCAGATCCCATCATATTTTAACAAAAACATCAAGAGAGAGGTTGTGTCTCCCTACAACATTAAAGGCCAGAGACAGTCAAAAAGTTAATGGGTCTCTAATACTTTTTAGCTATGTGATGTTGTTAGGTTCCTGAGACTGTTTCTTTGTAAAATGGTTATAATATGCAGGTCGTCCTTGATTTCTGCAGTTCTGAGATGTCTGCATTTCAGTTACCACAGTTTAAGTAAGTAACAGCACTCCCCCAATAATAAGGTTCAAATGTCACTTCCTATGGCATATAACCATGAATGATTACATGAAGAGACAAACTTCACCACTAGCTCTTCAGTCCATAAATCACTTCCTAAGTAACAGATGTGTATTGTGATCCAGGACCAATCGTATCCCTTCTTTCAAAGCCTGTGGGTGACTGGTCCTTGTGCCTATGTTAGTTCATGCAAAGACAGCAAAGCATGCAGCCATGTTGCCTCCCTGTCTTTCCCAGTGATAAATCCACTCAACATATTAAAGAACAAACAGTGGTTAAACAGGAAGTGAATTTTGAATCGAACCAAAATGGGGTTTACTGAAGCAACAGCTGACCATGGGACTGTTAACACCATCACCATTTGAAAGACTGGATGTGCAGCCACAGGGACATAGTGTGGTCAACTCATTTATCAGCATAAATGAGCAAAAGGATGAAGATATCCAGAGGAAGTGATGCCAGCCAAAAACAAAACAAAACAAAACAAAACCCTTCACATTAAAGGAACTCCAGGGGGTATTTCATAACACCGAGCGCAAAAAGGATTAAAATGCTGGAAGCTGAGCCAAACCTGGAAAGGTGTATGAAAATTCACTAAGGCATAGCAAAGGTGCTCCATATTATATGTTATATGACAAGATGAAGAAGGGGAAAAGTGTTCACACTGTTCCTGACAAATTTTTAACTGCCAACGTTTCTAATATTTTACACTACAGTGTACTAAATCAGTGTTAGTTCATTTACCTACACATTTATAACAACAGCAAGGGAGTTTTTAACATTTTAACAAAAATTTTTAAAGGTCTGGAACTACTACAATCTTTCCCATTGGTTATTAAGATCACTTTGGATAATCTAGCCTGAGCCATCATTGTCATGGTCCTGCTCTGTCCTGCAAAGCAAGGACTGCTGCACGTCCTCTAGAAGGCTGTAGTAAGAATTAATGACATGATGTTCACAAAATATCTGTCAGGAGGTCAGGTTGGGAAGGCAAGCATGCGCTAAATTCTGAAGAAGGCTAAATGCCCTTTATGCTGAAGATTAATTACAAATTCCTTAAGGATGACAGGGAACCATGGAAAGTTTGATTTAAAGAGAGTGGTGGGACAAGATGTGCACATTAGATAAATACCTAGGTAGATTAGATTAGATAAATACCTAGTTGTAGTATGGGCAGGGTGGACTTTAGGAAAATTTAACTAAAAGAAGCAACTGTAGTCAAGTTAGGAATCTCTAAACTAAAGCTAGGGCCTTCAGCATGGAGAAACCATCTTAAAGAAATATTTAAATGTAGAGCTGACCAAAGGCAATGACTAACTAGAGACGGGTGCTGAGAATGGCTGTGGCTGTCTTGTCAGTGTCATAATTGCTGACATTTGCTGAAAGCCATGTGCCAGCTACTGTCTTAAGGACTTTAATCCATCCTCATAGTAAACTCAGCTAATGCTCCTAACAAATTTAGGGGGTAGGTTCTCTTACTATTATCTTTGAGAGATTAGGAAAATGAACACAGAGAAGGTAACTTGCCTGGGGCATACAGGTAATAAGTGATGCTGCTGGGATTGGGACCACAGTGCCCAGGTCCAGAGCCACAGTCTGAACCCGATCCTTATCCCACTAACCCAGGGGACTACCTTCATCTTTTCACCCTATCACTGCACGTAGAGCCCTCTTGTGCTATCTGTCATCCCTCCCCAGCAGACTGTTTTCCTTACTTCTGCTGTTGAGCAAATACTTATTAAGCAACCACTATAGACCAACACTGTCCTTTTTTAAAGTTCCATTTAAATCTAGCCCAGATCAACTGCTTATGTCCTGACAAACCTTTTCTTCCACACTGTAAGTTGTACAATTGCACAGAGCAAGAGGAAAAGGAAAGGACCATTTAATTGAGAATAATATAATTTCATGATTTTATAACTCTACCTAAAAGCTGTCATATATATAGATCAAAAATTTTTGTGAGAGGAAGAACAGCACTGTCCATGAGACTTTTTTAAACCACTTGAATCTAGCTTTCCATTCTTTGTGGGCTCCTACCTCTTCCACGCTGATTTTAGAAAGATGGGGGTCATCTTGGGGCGCCTGGATGGCTCAGTGGGTTAAGTCTCTGCCTTCAGCTCAGGTCAGAATCTCAGGGTCCTGGGATCGAGCCCTGCATCGGGCTCTCTGCTCAGCCAGGAACCTGCTTCCCCCTCTCTCTGCCTGACTCTCTGCCTACTTGTGATCTCTCTCTCTCTCTCAAATAAATAAATAAAATCTTAAAAAAAAAAAAAAAAAAGACGGGTCTTCTTGAAAGAAAGCCTCTTAAGAAACTGTGTGCAAAAGATCCTGGGCTGACACTTCATTAGGATTTCCAATGCAGTCTGCTAATCCTAGACAGGACTGGCTTTTCCATCTTTTCCCCAATTAATGGCACATTTTATCCTAAGTACCTTTAAAAGTAAACTCATATTTCATTTTCCCTTTCCTGCCTAAAAGGTAGATAGAGTTGCTTCAGTTATTTCCATCAAGGGATTCCCACTGTATAAATTTGTTCTCTACTCTATTAACTGAGTTACTTATTGAGTTAAGAAGAGGTCCAGGTGAATTCCAGAACTACCTAACAGAAGAAAAACAAACCTATCACACTTGGTATTGGGCCATATATTACTTATTCAGTTTGTGCCAAAATACAGAAAATTGGCAGAATATGGTTATTTAAATGGGTTACCAAAAAGTTTCTCAGAAATCAATCTCCCAATCATAGATCTATGCTCAAAGGGAAAAATAGTCATTCAGTTCATGATTTATGCCAGTCATTCATAATAGTCTTCAACAGATAAGGGCCATAAATCTGCTCTCAGTAAAGTGTAAATCATTGCCACAGGAGGGTAACACAGGCCTGCCTCCCTGAGATCACTCAGCTGCTGAGCAGCAGCTTATGGGGAAAAAAGAGAAGATAATTTTTAGTTCAGTATTCCTACAACTTTTCTATCACTTGCAAAAGAGCTGACAATTTTATGACCATCAAGAATGGAAAAACAAAGACCTCAAGGTTTGAATACTTTTTCCATACATTTGCTGTAATAAACACATTAATAAGTAAAAACTTGATTTAGTTAGAAATGGCTTTAATCAGATGTGGCTACTTTCAAAATATTAAAAACATTTTGCTGCCCATCTTAAATATTTCAGGTTTTATTTTTCTGAGAATAAAATGTGTTACAGATAAATATATTTTGTTTTTGAAGGTGAATTCTTAGAAAAGTAAACTCAACTGCACATCAGCCAGATTATCGGCAGAAAAAGTGATTAAGTTTTGAGGCAGTATTATTTTTTAAAATAATTTTTTTAAGATTTTATTTATTTATTTGACAGAGAGAAATCACAAGTAGGCAGAGAGGCAGGCAGAGAGAGAGAGGGAAGCAGGCTCCCTGCTGAGCAGAGAGCCTGATGCAGGGCTCGATCCCAGAACCCTGGGATCATGACCTGAGCCGAAGGCAGAGGCTTTAACCCACTGAGCCACCCAGGCGCCCCTTGATGCAGTATTATTGAGACATATCCTCACAAATCTTTTTTTTTTTTCTTTCCTCAATAATACTAAAGTCTCCTGTTTCATCAGCATGAAGAGATTTCCTAAGTATCCTACACAAGTCTAAGCTCATAAATCCCTTATACCTGAGGGTGACATAGCTAGGCTCAAATGTTAACATAAAATATTTCATCTTTTTACAATTTTTTTTCAAAATGAACTATAACATCCCTAAAATTAATACATATTTGCCAAGAACCATTTATTGTTCAGAATGTGTAATGGTTTTACCTACTTTTACTCTACTATTTGCCAAGAAGCTAACACTAGAACACTTTTAAAAGATTGAATTATAATTTTCATAACAAATAAATTGATACAGTGTCTCTCTGATCTTCTGGTCCTTGGTTGCCCAAAAGGAATTTTCCTAATCCATTCAGATATCAAAAGCAAAACTAAAGCCAGTTTAATTTACTGGGTCCTATAATACATTACTACCTAGAAATATACTTCTTTTGCATTTAGAATTCTCTGTATGGGAAATAAAAACGCAAAATAAAAAGCAATTGACTCCATCATTAAAACACAATTCAGGGTCTTTATTGATTGACTTTTCATTCCTGAATTTATTATTTTTATGTTCTCACTGCCCAGGAAAAAATCCATCTTATGGAATCATAGAAACCAGCTTATCTCAAGAAATTCCCCCTGTTGAAGATTCAATTAGCTCTGCTTTTGCACTCCCTTTGCTCAGCGGCCAGTCTGCTCAAAAGTTCATTGTTCTTTTGATAGGAATCATGAAAATTAACTGCATATTCTCCTCTTTCAAAGACAGAAAGCTCAGGTCCTGGTTCCTCAATAAAAATTTTATTCTTCTCTAGCACCTGACAGAAACCAAGTCAACTATATTGGCCATAAAAAAATGTAAATTATTGGAATCATTTGTGCTTAAATTTTCTTGGGAAAAGGATGACAGCTTTCACCACCCAAATTATTCTTTTCTCTTTACATGCTGGATCTGTAATAGTTTCCTTTGACTCTTTATTATGATTACTCCCTAGACATTTCAATTTGAGAGAAAAGGAAGCAGCAAAAATAATAATACTTTGAAATTAATCTATAATATTAATGAATGCTTATTAGACTTTTGCAGGTATGCAAAATTGGCCTGGCCATTAATATCTCTGATAATACGCAGGATAAAATGAGATAAAAATAAAATACTTAGCACAGAACCCTAGAATACTTAATAAATGCTACCTATTTTTATGATTACTTTTGAAAATCAGATCAATTGTTTCTGGTATGTTTCCCTAGAATGGCTAGTCTATCATATTTGCACCATTTCCCACACCTTAAATATGCCCACTTTACTCCCACCTTTAATCCTCAGGCCCCAGGTTTTGCCAGAGTAGAGCTTTCAATTCATTAGAAATGCATCTTAACTCAGAGGTCAGAAAGAAACAGAAAATTCATAGATAGATAGATATTATATATATTAAAAAATAAATGTATATACTGTTTTTTTTACTTTTGTAAAGGTGTTAGTAAGGAAAGAAAAACTGTTTACAATCTACAGTATTCCTTGTTCAAGGAATCGACTTAGCTTCACAATATAGTAACAATTATTTAGATCCAATTCAAGTTCCACTGGTTGCATATAAGCTTTGAGTTCTTTTCTATTATAGTGTGTGGGGGTTTCACCTTTGATTTTGTCACTGCCTGCAATATTTTAATTTTTTCTGAAAGGATTCATAGTTAGAACAATAGCATGTGTGAAAATACTGATCTTTTAGCCACCTAACAATAGTTTAGTTAGGTATAGAATTCTAGGGTCTGAGCTTCTTCCACTTGAAGGGAACATGTTCTATTGTGATCAGATACTTGTGGAGTTTTATTTTTATTTTGAAATTCATAAATCTCATTATAATTATATCAATAATTATTTCATTATATTCCTATTGTTACTGCTGTTATTAATCAGGCTTCATGCTTTCTGATTTATTCTTTGATTTCAGGCACCATCCAGTCTATTTAATTCCCCCATTGAGCAACAATGCTTTCCATTTTCAAGAATTCTTTCCCAAAGTCAGGTTATTTCTTTTTCACATCAGTCTCTTATTTTATAGATTCAGCACAATGCAAATTTCATTAAAAACTTACTAGGTTTCGATTTAAACACCATTTGTTTACTATCCAATGTGGATCCAAACCAGAACCTGGGCTATCTGGCTTTTTTGGGGGGCTAGTCATAAAAAACTAGGTCAGCTCTGTGGAAGTGAGGAAGTAGCACTTGGATTCCACAGGAGAGGCTCAGCCACTCTAGTTGACGGAATTGACGGAATTGATAGCTCATCTTAAGAAGAACTTTGCCAACTTTCTGTAAGAATCTCAAGTACTCAGAAATCAAGAAGGAGCAGCTCTACTATTTGAGGTTAAGAGCAGATTCTCATAAACCTGCAGTGCTCTAAATGTCATCTCTAAATTAGAGGAGGAGGGGCACCTGGGTGACTCAGTGGGTTAAAGCCTCTGCCTTCGGCTCAGGTCATGATCCCAGGGGCCTGGGATCGAGCCCCGCATCGGGCTCTCTGCTCAGCAGGGAGCCTGCTTCCCTCTCTCTCTCTGCCTGCCTCTCTACCTACTTGTGATCTCTGCCTGTCAAATAAATAAATAAAATCTTTAAAGATAAATAAATAAATAAATAGAGGAGGAAAGGTAAGTCTTGTAGTGTAACAACCACTGCCAAGTCCACAAGAGTATCAACCCAACCAAGAACAAAAAGGCACCTCACCGCCTAGTGGTGTTCTTTAATTTCAAATACTTAAACAATGTAGAAAATGTCCATTCTCTTTTGATTTCATTTCACCATATAACCAGTTTACATAAGGTAGTCAGTGCTGAAAATTAAACTTTACATACCTAAATATCAAAAACATGAAATTTTTAACATATTCATAAAATATTTAAGTCAAAAGGTTTTCTATCAGAAAGTAACAAAAAATCTGAAATGCAGTTTAAAAGATTGAGTAATTGTGAACATGACGATTATTTAGTAGCAAACTAAATTTAACATCGAAATAACTAGCGGTGGGTGTACAGACAAAAAAACTTTTGTAAAAAAAAAATCACTGATAAAAATCTTTAATATACCCTTTCTCCTTTCGACTACCACTTAATGCCATAAAACAATCCCAGTCTTATGCTTTAAAAACAGTTGTTCTGATATGTGATAAATTCTTCCAGAAAAATTGTCATGTTAAAACAAATACAATGAGAAAACATTCAGTTTCTTTTAAACAACAACTTATTATAATCCTACTTGCTGCTGAACCACATACCAAGCTCTATAAAAGACAATGTATGCCCCCAAATTAAGCAAAACCTCCCCTTACCTCTCCCCAGTAGGCTGTTAAGGCTATTAAGATCTATGATAAAGAAGAAGCACAGACATACAAAATGCACAGGAGACATTCATTAACACCTACTTGAGCATCGCTTCTACATACAGCAATATGATTTGATTACTGCTCTGAAAGAAAAATTAATGAGAAAGGAAAAATGCAGAAGATCAGGAGGGTGTTGAAACCATCTAAGCTGTAAAGTCTTCCCTGCTGCTGCCAATCCATCAAACTGTGTGAAATAAATGCTATTTCACCTAACCTTTTAAAATCTTTTAAGTTAAACAATACTTTGAAATTCACCAACCCAAAAAATTAACAGAAAAATTTTAATGCTAATATGACAATACTGTTAGCCTTATTATAATATTATTTCTAACACTTTTAAATTTAAAGGACATCAAATTGCATATTAAGTAATATTTTGTTTTCATTCAAGGGCATTCTTTTCTTTGCAATAACTATGGAAGGCGCTCCAGAGTGCCACTGACAAAGAGGGTTGAGTGCCAGAGAAATACTTCAAAAACCCAATGCTTTGGTGGCACATTCACAACCATAGAGGCTGGATGCATTTCTCATTATTACCTACTTCTGAGGCATTGGTACATCTCAAACGGCTTTGCATATTTTCCAGTTTTACTTATTTATCTTTGCTTTTCCACATTTCACCCTTATGGTTGTAGAACTTCTAGGCAGGGATTAATACCAGGCCAAATTGAGCTTAGTTTTGTTCTTTACAGAAAGCTGTTAATTCCCTTTTAATAGCGTAGCATATTTCTTCAACACTGGGAACTACAGTACTTAATTCATACACAGGTAGTTATCAACCTAAAGACAGATTATGTCCCAAAAGTGTACATGTAAATCAGTTGTTAGAACTAGAAACGGATTTTCCCCTGTGATCGACATTGAAGGATGATGAGGATTTCTGACCAGCTTTCAGAAACCAACCCAATCCACAATGAAGCCCCGATCACAAAAGAATTCTACAGAGCTGAGGGTGGTGTCCTGGAAAGCCTCATCCATTACAATACAGCAACTCCCCTGCAGGCTGCTCTGGTAGGAGAGAGTGAAAGCTTCTCATGGGTGTTTCTCTAGAAAGTCACAATGGATATGAAAAGGGAACAGGTGCTCTAGCTTCATCGGCGAGAACATAGGCAGAAGAGAGAATGGTAGCCAATCCTAAGTACTGACTTGATAATCAAGTTCCCATGTCGGTGTGGTACATTACAGTAGGTAGAAATGTGGATCCTGAAGCCAGGACACCTGCACATGAATGCCAAGTCTGTCACCCTGGGTAAGTTACTTAAGCCTTCTGGGCTTCAGTTTCCTGGTCAGTAAAAAAAGAACAAGGACAGCTTCCTCACAGGATTTGTTGTGAGGAGGAAGTGAGTTAGCATACATCAAGTGCTTACAACAGTCAGCTGTCCCAAAGTGGTGTGCATACCTGTTACCATGATTAATTTTCCTAAGTAGAACAAACCAAGACTATGTACAGCACTGCCCACAGCAGCTCTCCAAACACACTCCGGAAGGTCTTCACAATGAACATCTCGTCTTCACAAGGCCACTTCCGCTACATAAGAACTTTCAAATTCTTTCATCCTTATGTGGAGCACTGGCTCTATTAAGGTTCTATTCCAAATCCCCTTGAGCATAGAAATGGAAGCATACATATTTTTTGATGCAACTGGTAGTTTGGTTTCTTTTTAATGACTACACTTTTGGCTTAGTGCTAAGCAGAGGGGATCAAGAACGTCTGGGTTACTCTTTGCTCTTTCTGGACCAGAGTGCTCTGAACTGCCTGCTTGTGATTATCTGTACTAAAGTGAATATTCCATTCCATTCACAATCATTGAAAAAAGAAACCACAGTATGCCTTGGGATTTATTTTCCATCCTATTGTAATTTGGAGGAGTCTGACAGCATCTACCAAATTAGTAAAACTCAAGAATAGGTGCTATCATCAGAGAAATCATTTCAAAGTGTTCTAGTGTTTTACAGGAAGTATTTCTGTCTTTCTTTTCATTCTAGCCTATTTTGCAATCTCATTTCTGTCATTACCACCCTACTAAAACTATGCCTTCTAAAATATCTAATGACTTCCATTTGTAAAATCCAAGAGGCAACTTTTAGACCCTGACTTGTCATATCTCACCAGTATATGTCACTGCTAGACACTACTATTCTAGTCACTCAAAAAATGTCTATTCAGTATAGACCATCCACCAGGACCATAATACACACAGTGGATACAGCATGAAACAGACTGTCATGGCCGGCAGAGAGGCAACAAATAAATATTTGTATAAGTAAATATTTGATTACAATTGTGACAAGTGTTACTAAAGAGAGATACAAGCGGTAGTGAGTACATATATTTGCCTTAGTCCACTAAAGCAATCAAACCTAGCCCGGAGGGTCAGAGAAAGTCATATTTAAGTACACTTTAAGAGTCAGTAGCACCTGGCCACAGAAAGAAGCAAAATAGGATTCGTGGAAAGAAAACAGCATATGCAGAGGATACAGGGATGAAAGAAGCTTGCTCAGCTGGAGAAACTAAAAGAACATCCAACTGCATGAAGCAGAAAGAAGAGAAAGTGTCATGAGAAGATGCTGGAGATGTGGGCAAAGACAAGGAGGTGCTCCAGATTCTATCAGTTAATACAGTTTTAAAGGGAAATGGCATACATTTTACCCTACAGCCACAACTAGAGCCTCAGTCTCCAAATGTCTAGTTCACCACACCAACCTGCCTCCCTGCCTCTACTGAGTTATTCCACAAATGAAGAACCACTCATCTATAACTCATTTGTTTTGTAGTTCTTTTTCTTCATATTTAACATCTGTGAGATGGGTTGTATTTTTTAACCAATGACATCTTACAATTAATTGAGAGCCATTTTCTTAGTGAGACATAAAATAACACTGTATCTTTTTAATTAGTGGCATCTGAGAATCAATTAAATATAATATCTATTTTACATATTATATTTATATATATTTAATATCAATTAAATATAATATCTACTAGATATAATATCTGATGCTGAATGGGTATCTGTTTGAAGGAAGGCAGACTGCTGAGGTACTTTCATACGTGAAAATAAATGACTTCACCACCTATAAAAACAACTACCAAAATGTGCTCTGACAGAATCCCTTAGGATTTTAACTGCTTTTACAGGTTCCCATAGGTCAAACTTCTAAAAAGCTGGGTGCATTCCCATACTGCCAAGATGCTGGCTGAAGATTCTGCAAGACATAATTATAAAGAAACAAGTTTCAACAATTGTCAAGACTGGTAAAAATCAGGAGTATCACCACTAGCAGGGGAGAAAAAAGAGTGCATAGGAAATGGTTTACTTCTACTACCTCTCCTTCTTCTAAACAACTACGCATAACCACAAATAAATGACTGGGATTAAAGCAGATGGGTCATTAAAACATAGGCTTCAGTAGAAAATTGGTAGCATACAACACTCCTGATAGGTTCTGGTAAGCTCTGTTAAATGATATAGCTTAGGCCTCAAGTTAAAATGGGATTCCTCTGTCCTGCCTCCTGAGCAGGTTCTGAGCAAGGCTTCACTGATTTACCCACCCACAGGAAGGATGGGACACAGAATGAGAAACCATACAGATCAGGCTGTGCTGCCAGGACCCCATCTCCGCTGTTAATTATTGCCTGGAGGCAAAAGGCAAGAAGTGAAGAAAAGCCTTGTCTACCTGTGAAGCACTCAGTGAGAAACAGAACAGAGGCCATGTGGAGACACAGTACTTTCACCCATGTTAGTGTCAGGTTCCAAAGTTTACTATTTGCCATTATTTCTCCCATGAGGAGAAGCCCATAAAGACAAACAAGGAAGAGACCCCAAGGGGAAACAGAGTTCTTCTCCTCTATAACACAGAGAAGTGAGACCTACACCTTCCTGAAAGGTGAAAATTTTAGTAACACTACTTCCAAATCTGACCATAGATACCTTTCTTTCTACAACTACCTAAGCTGTGTAATTTGACACTTGATACAACAAAGCCATAAAGATTTATAGGATCCATAATCATTACCTTGACAACGAAGATAAAATCTACTAACATAAAATACTCCATACTTTAAAGGAGACAGCAATGACTTTTGCAGCAAAGATATCTTTTATCCTGCTTATTTGCACACACCATCTGCTTTATTAGCATGTCATGTCACACAGAACTGCTCTTGTAATTGCAAGCCTTGTATTATGATAACACTAGCAGAATATGAAGGTACGGAAGAGACAACATGCTGAGAGGGAGAGAACAGCTAATTTATTTAGTCTTGCCCTACCTTGTCCCAAAATCGTTTAAGCAGCCTAGTATTCATTTGCCTCGCCATTCAAAAATATGTTTTCCCACTTATATGCTAGGCATATTGTATCAGACAATGGAGATAAAACAGTAAGGAAAACATGGTTAATATGGTTTTTTATTCTAAAGAAATCGACAGTCTCATAACAGAAATAATTTGCTAAAAAGACAGTAAGGAGAAACAGTGGCGATTCTGAAGTCCAGTAGTTGGGGTACAGAGCAACCATCACATGGATGGGTGAGTGTCCTTCACATCCATTTTTATACTTTTCAAAGTGCATGGCAATACACAGCATTACTCGATGGTTTTCTTGACTTACGTAGATGATCTTACTGTATCTATCACTCTGCAACTCAGGTTTTTCCACTCACGTCATATTTTATGGTCTAGGTTGGCCCCTGCTTACACATACACAAAGCATAACCCCTGCAATATGGTCTCCCACTACAGGATTATTACACATTCTATTGACCTTTCCTCACCAACATATACTGAAGCTGCAGTTCTGTCCTGAATCAACTGATGCATCCAGGAACCTCATTTTTATCTATTTCTGCAGGACATACAAGTATTCCTTGAGGCCATCTGACCTTCCAAATCTTGTTTCCTTTCTCAGTCAGTTACTATGATGAATAAAAAATATAAGAGCTATAAAGCACTTTCTAAATAATCAAGTTCTACATAACCTTAAGAAGTTAAATGCAGATTACTATATGACTCAGCCATTCCACTGCTTGATCTATAACCAAGAGAAACAAAAACAGGACTTCACACAAAAACTTATGCATGAATGCTCACAGCAATATTATAGTATTATTTGTAGTAGTCCAAAAGCAGAAACAATTCAAATGTTCATCAACTGATGAATAAGTAAAATGTGACACAGCCTTACCATGGAATATTAGTTAGCACTGAGAAGGGGGGAAGTACTGATCCCAATACAGCACTGATGAACCCTGCAAACATTATCCTAAGGGGGAAAAGAGGTGGGGAAAGGCCGTCAAAAAGTCACATATTTATAATTCCATTTATGGAATTCCATATTTATAATTCCATTTATGGCATATCATAAAAAGAGATAAATTCATAAAAACAGAAAGTAAGGATTAGTGGTTGCCAGGGGCTTCAGGGAAGAGAGAATGGGACTCATTTCTAATCATTTTGGAACTTCCTTCTGAAGTGATGAACATATTCTGAATTAGATGGTGGGAATGTTTGCATAACCTTGTGAGAAGGCTAAAAATCACTAACCTGTACACTTTAAAATGGTGAATTTTATGCTATGTGAAATATATCTCCAAAAAAATGCTTTAAAGCATTTTTAAAGCAAGTTTAAACTGTAAACTGTCCTAGATAGGAACTATGACTTATGCACCTTTGCATCCCATAAAATATCTTGTACATGGTAGGCTCTCAAGTTATATATTTACTACAACAATATTATGTACACTAAGAATCTCATTGCTCCAAATTAATTGGAAACTTCACCCCTATACTATCCCAATTTATATCTATTCTCTGATTTCAGTAAGATGAAATGTAACTCTTATTAAAGAGGGTGGAGGCCATCCTAAATTTAGTGCGTTCCTAGATTATGGGTGTTCATAGTGTGCCATCTTCCAGTACTTGATGAAGAGTGAAAATCTACCAACAAGGAATCCCAGGGAGCTCAATCAGGCTGGGTCACAGGTTGGGGGGCGGGGGGCTGGGCAGAAACAGGGGACAATTTCTGTCCAGGGTCCTGAGCTTAGCTCCATAATCCTCCCACCCATGCGCACTGACAATTTGAATTGCAGAAAACCTGACTTTATTATACAAAAGAAAATCTATTTAATGGTAATTTACCTAGTCTGTTTTCTGCTTTTGGTTAACTTTGAAACAATACACTAATTATGTATACCATTACATTGTGTCAGATTAATTATTTGTAGGTTTTATCAATATGAAACCCCATGGAGACTTCCTTCATTCTTCATTCAAAGTACTTTTATTAAAGCACTACTATCCAAGACAATAGGTTCATACTTAGTCAACCAAGTTCCAGACCTTGTCAAGCCCTCACAGACATTAAACAAGTTAAACTCCACATTTCACTGTCTGTTACTCTCAAGTTCTAGTGACATCAGCTCAGTCTTTTTTAACTGTGTAGAGGACACACACACACACACAACCACAGGAAAAATGAGAAGAATTCGTGTGAATAATAGAAAACACTGCATGAAAAGAGAGCTTTTCCAAGTTAACATTAACACACTGTTCATCTTTTCCTGGTAGTGTATCTACTGCATTTCAGATTTGCTGAGAAGCATCACAGCTGTGTGAGATATATGAGTGGATCTCTAAGCTGACAAATGACAAATGAGAATGTTCTATTGATAAAATATATGAACTGCAAAAGGTGGAAATCCAAATTTTAGCTCCCAATTGATTTATATTACTGGACCATGTTTCTGTTTCCTATGACTGTAACTGATTTAGCTTGATAGGGAAATAAATTTAATCTGTTAACACCAAAGAGAGACTTGGACTGACTCTTCTCAAGTTTCATTCTGCTTGACCTGCATGCAGCACCTGACAACACTGCCCAACAGGTACATTTTGAAGCTCTGTTATCTCTCAATGTGGAAACTACGTGATCATCCTTTTGTCCTCTCATTCTAACTCTGCTGTGTCTTATACTGATCTTCTCCCTTTTCTCCTTGTTCTTCCCTAGCAGCTCTCAAAAACCAAGCCTCATCCTCATCCTTCTGTGAGATTTTCTGTTATACTTGTTATTAAAAAGCTCTTCTTCTTTCCTTGAAAGGGCCCTGTCCATTTAACATTCAAAACAACATCTGCATCAGGCATCTCATCCTCTGACTTCCCTCTACACCACGCAGGCTCCATTGAAGAGCTTGTTGTCACAAAGGAAGGAAAGAAAGAAGCATAGTTCAAATTCTGACTCTGTCATTTACTAGTTATGTCACTTCTGACAGAGTAGTTAGGTTTCTGGAGCTTCCTCTTCTATAAAATGTGTATAATAATCTCCAAAGGAATGTTGGACTAAATTGTCATGATAATGGTGACAACATTTAAATGTTAGTTATTATGTGCCGGATACTATTAAGCACTTTATACATATTAACTCATTTACTCTTCACAAAAATCCTGCTATTACACCCATTTTAAAGATCAGGAAATGAAGGCACAGAAAGCGTATTCACAAAGCCCCATCACAGTTGTTAATAGGCATTCAATAAACAGTGGCTGCTTTCATGCATACCCATAAAACATAGATCTTCATTCACTTCAACTCTGCAGAGGATTTCCAGAACATGTCTCACCAACATAAATTTAACAATGTCAAAACTCAAACTACACCTTCCATTTCCCTCCTCAGCCTACGTGCAAACAGCACACAGTTCTCAGCCTTTCGGGATGATGACACTCAGGACTCCTCTTTTCTCCACTTCCACTTCCTTGACCCCTGTCCTGCCAGAGGGCTTGATTCCAGAGCCAAACCAACGACACTAAATGTATGCTTCCAGAACAGTTCCGTAACTTATATAAAGTTTGATGGAAACAAGAACTGCCAACACCTCAAAGCCCATCCACAGAAGATGGCTGAAAGGCAGCCAAGGGATAAGAGGCAGAAACAAGACTCCCTGACTGCACAGGCAACCAGATGATAGAGGCAGGAGCAAATATGTGATCAGACTGCAATTCATTCTCAGAGTAATGAAGAGCACTCTTGAAATGGCCCTGATGGCATCCAAAACCAAAACATAATAAAACCTTGGAAGAGACCATCGTGAGGGAAAGGTGGGATGAAAGATGATGAAGATTGGTGAAACTTGAGCAAGGTAAAGGAGTGGAAAAACACTAATCCATATTGAATAAAAAACCATGTTAATCAGACACAGAAGTGTCCGTTTACATTATCTGGTTTTGTTTTTATGTCATGAAAAAGAAAGCAAACTCACATGTCAAGAGTGGGAAGGGAAAGAAGCTAACCCCAGTAATGTCATTCTTAGAGGTTTCATTTTAGCAGCCTGACAAGCCAGCACTATGTGCCTCCAACTGTCAATAGGACCGACAGAACCACTTAAGCTAATTAACTAGCTAGGTCTTTAAAATGCAATGGGAACTGTACATCAGCATCACTTAATTATTGCAAAACTGGAGACTGCTAAATAAATATTGCAAAGCCTTCGGTAAATAAATGGCACTGCTGTTCTATCATGCATTATTACCAAAAGTGAATATAGGTGAGTATGGAAAAGCAAATAAAGTTCTAAAAGAGAATTCAGAATTTTTATTAGTATAAAACGACTTCTAATTAATAAGCAATCCACAGTATTGCCCAACATATCAACTGTAAACAGTTAATTCAAGTACAGGTCAAATCAATAAGTTTATATACACAGATGCTTCAAAAGAATGATCAATTCACCATACAAAAGGCAAAGAGTAACTGGCTAAAACCTTCTGGAATAAGAAAATAAATGAGATACTCACACATATTAAATATTTTTTCAGTAATTTATCAAATGGGATGCTGTATGGAATTTCTTCATGACTCCTTCAGAAATAATAACCAGAATGTAAATTTTTTTAAAAAAATCAATAAAGCCACAGTCTATGGTTGAAGACTATAAAGAGGATTGTTAGGTAATAACATAAAATCAAGAAAAGCAACATTTTAGTCATAAAGTGGATTATGTGAGCCCAAAGAAAACAGTGAACTCTGGGGGCGTCTGGGTGGCGCAGTCAGTTGAGCGTCCAACTGCTGATTTCGACTCTGGTCGTGATCTCAGGGCCATGGGACTGAGCCCCACGTTGGGCTCCACACTGTATGTGCAGTCTGCTTGGGATTCTCTCTCTCTCCCTCTTCACCCTCCCACCCCACAGGTGCACATGTACCCTCTCTCTCTTTTTAAAAAAGTAAAACAAAGTAAGAGGAGTGAACTATGGCATTCTCCAGGTCATGACAGTACACTGATCTTGACCTGATTCTTAGGCCCTTTCAGTGCTTCCCAGCTTCTGCCTGTACTACCTCACAACACCATGGTGCCTGCTCGGAACAGGACTACATCTGCATCTTTATTCCAGAGCTGAGTACAAAGCCTGGCATACAGCAGTCAGGCAATAAGTAGTCATTAAATAATTTGTTTACACATCTGTTTCTGCCACAAAAGTGGGAACTTCCTGAAGAGAAGGAGCAATTCTTTCTTATCCTTGTGTACTGAACACCTAGAATAGTGCCCAACATTTAATATGCAGCAAGGAAAGTTTGCTAAATAAAGGTTCTTTATTTTCAAGTTATAGCACCCACCTTGGGGTTTTATAATGCAGGTAAATAATATATATCTCTCACATAAAGCTGATTTCCAGAAAATAAATTTATTAGGTGAGAGGACTGGGTACCCCAAGTGACACACTGAGATAAACATATTTCTGAATGTAAGGATGCTGTCGCTATGTTTATTTTTCCTTCTTTTTTGTGTTCTTTCATTTGTATCTTTTCACTGCAGACATTTAAGCACATTGCTGATGCCAGCCAACCATGCACTGGCCACAAAAAGTACCACCTCACAAGATGCAAACTCTGGAAGCTTGGCCCTGAGCAAGAGCCCTCACAGAAGCTTTGTTTTCTATCAGTCACTGAAAGAACACGTTTGGTAATGGCCATTTGTTTGAAAATCCTGCTGTGATCTATCAAATTTTTAATATGAAGTTCCAGGAAGCCCAGGGAATTCTGAGTAGGCTGTGAACTCTGGGGCAAAGAGAAGCCACCATGTAGGGTCTTGTTTGACCCCAACCATCATTAGAGCAGACCAGTAGTCACTGTCTCAGTTCACTGTGTGTTTTGGGGAATTTGTTTTTCCCCATCCATTACAGAGAAGCAGAGCTATTGTGGGTGAAAAAAATAA
The DNA here is from genome assembly GCA_003697995.1 of Taxidea taxus jeffersonii. Lineage (NCBI taxonomy): Eukaryota > Metazoa > Chordata > Mammalia > Carnivora > Mustelidae > Taxidea > Taxidea taxus. The sequence continues at coordinate 284,639 of ML105045.1, read as the reverse complement.
TCTCTGCCCTTTCCTCTAGGGTTCTTGATTCCATGGGTTACCAATTCTCTGTACCTCAACCACTCTGCAATTTACTCAACCTTGTCTACAAAGAGGTAAAAATCAGAATAGATATTTTCTGTGTATCTATTTTAGTATAAAAGTGGACTGCTTACATTATAAATAATGTACTGCTCATGCTTATTTTACGAACTGGAAACTTCATCAATTCATCAACCGACTTTCTAAATTCATTCTGTGTGTATATCCATGCTTGTATACATGCATAAATATAACTCTTGTGTATGTGTCCACTTATCGTGGACATTGTGTGTGGCTTACACACGAAGTCTTTAAGAAATGATCAGAGAGTGATACTTCCTCTTAGATATTCCTTCTTCTGAAACACATCCAAAAACTGGAAGTCTGGTCTAGCCTTGTTTCGCACCCTTGTGTGTATGGTAAAGCTAAAGGCTTTCCATATGATGTTTCATTCAATCTGCAAAATGACGCATGGAGAAATCAAAACTCAGGTGGGTTACTGAATTGGCCCAAAGGTGAAGAAAGACAGGGAAAATGTAAACAAGATCAGTCTGAGCCCAGAGTACGTGATATTGACAATAATACATCAAGGCAGTACAGTAGGGGAGGAAAAAAAGAATCCAGCAAGTTTCCTTCAGACACAACTGGTAATTCCACAGACAGACATGAGAAACACATTTGCTACTTAGGTACAAATCTGTTATTTATATTGTCTGGGATATCTGAAAATTGTTGCCATAGATTTTATGTATATTGCATTTATATATGTGTGTGTGTATGTATATATATACACATGTGTATAAATATATATATATATAGTGTGTGTGTGTATATATACATATATATATGCATTTTTAACACAAAGATTCCCATGTAAAACACATGTCCAAGTTCTATGCCAAGCTCATATTTCAATGCATCAGCTTTTAAATGGCGGCAAAAAAAAAAAAAATCACCTGAACCAACCACTTGGTTAACTTACTCAAGAGGGTTATTTTAAAGAAAACTAAACAAAACTATAACAGGGAAGAAAGAAATGAAATACAATCAAGAGTACTGACTGTAACTTTCTTTTTTTTTTTTTAAAGATTTTATTTATTTATTTTTCAGAGAGATAGAGAGAGTACAGGCAGGCAGAGTGGCAGTCAGAGGCAGAGGGAGTAGCAGGCTCCCTGCAGAGCAAAGAACCCGATATGGGACTCGATCCCAGGACCCTGGGATCATGACCCGAGCCGAAGGCAGCCGCTTAACCGACTGAGCCACCCAGGCATCCCTGACTGTAACTTTCTTATAGGGTCAGTTACTAAGCCACTACTCTTGACCCAGTTCTATCAACCCTGCACTATACTGCTCAAGTAAATTTTTTTATAAGCGTATCTCATGATACCACTCTCCTCTCAAAATCCTTCTCTGTCTACATATTACTCCAGCATGGGATAAACTCACAAGCTTTCAAAGGCAAAAGGCAGGTAAAACAGTCAACTATGAGACTAAGGAGGTGTAGGGATTGTGGAGAATGGGGAGGTCACACACCTGAAAAGGTGGTTTGAGGTAAGACGTTCAGGATAAACACTGAAACCAGTGTTCAGCCCAGTGGCTACTTATTTCCAAGCTCTGCACTTATAGAATAAAACCTTGCTGTTTTGTCGAGCAATAAGCTCTAGGATTTCTGGACAGGGCATGTCCAAGTTTTGCTCCCAATTACTCTACCCCACCCACCAAACTTCAGGCTCCTGTAATAGCAGGGTACTTGACAGAGCTATCAATGAGACACACGTACTTCTTTCAGAAAGTATCCCAGGACTAAGGAAGGTTTTACAAATGAGGAAGCTGGACTAGGCCAATCCTGGAATTAATCTTCTTTAACAATGGGAAAATTGAGACTTGCTAAAGTCACAAATGGTGCTTGTAGGCAAGCATAATCAGAACCCAAGCCCTCTGGCCACTAGTTCAATTTTTTAAATCCAACTGTTTCTGCTCAGAATCTTTCTACATTTGGAAACTGCTCTTATGTAAAAGGTTCATTTGAATATTTTCATTTACTTAATACAAACATTGAAACCTCAATCTTTTTTTTTAAAGATTTTATTTATTTACTTGACACAGAGAGAGAGAGAGATCACAAGTAGGCAGAGAGGCAGGCAGAGAGAGGGAGAAGCAGACTCCCCGTTGAGCAGAGAGCCCGAAGTGGGGCTCGATCCCAGGACCCTGGTATCATGACCTGAGCTGAAGGCAGAGGCTTTAACCCACTGAGCCACCCAGGCGCCCGAAACCTCAATCTTACTATGTATGTTACAGTACACAAAATTAACAAGTTACAGTATTTTTAACTCCATGCATTTGAAAATACTCCAAAATAGCTTTTACATTCTTGTCCAATCAAAACACATTTATTAAAATACCAATTACAGCAGCATTTAAAAGGATCCTATATTGTACCACTGGACAGAAGTGAACCATTTACCAAGGCTGCAGTTGGGCAATCTCTGAAGTAATTGACCTCAGTCACGTAAAAATACTGACAAGAGTCAACTGGCTTTTGGCCCAGAGGAGCTTTTTCGAATCGAATTCAGAAGTATATAATAATTCTAAACATTTCAAACAACTTTTCCAATAAGTATTCTTGTACCCCTAAACTAATGTCAAGGTAAGGGCAGACGAATATATACTGGTTAGGTACTCAAAGAAAAGACAACAAACTCCATTAATACTAATGCTTTCAATTCTTGGTTACCTGAGAACGACAGGCAGATATAGATACACACACAGATACACATCGTACTGCTTTAATGCAATGTGGGATATGCTACTCCAGTACCCAGACAGATGTGTAGTGCTCCCACCCTTTCATGATTGCACGAAAGTGAGAAATCAGTATGGAAACGGACAATAGTAACAGACTATTTAAATAGATAGTAACCACTAAGCTATTTCACACCAAAAACCTGATATCGTGTTCGATCTCCATTTCTTATTATTCTTGTGTGGTCCTTTTAACTCTTTATTCAGACATCTAGGTATCATCTGTCATTTTCTTCCTAGTTGCAAAGGAATTTTTACTTGCCTAAGTCATTATCTAAACAAGCACTCTTTAAATTAGAACCAAAACATCTGTTTTTTTCAGTGACTTTTGAGTCCACACCACAAATCAAACAGAAAACACTGTCCAACAGTCACAATGTTAAGATAATCTGAGATGCACAGTAGTAACTAAAAATTTTCTAGTATTAATTTCCAAACATTTGAAAGAAACAATCATTCATTACTTTTGGGGGGAAAAAGTAAAATAAAATCACAAAATTTTAAACCAAAGGAAACTTGGAGATCTCCTAATGAGTAAACTAATGACAAAGAGAGGTACAGAAATGTTGGTTTATGTGATTTATAATAAACCAAAGTATGCATAATTAAATCTCTATCAATCAGAAGCCATCACATTTACATAAGAGCTAAATAATTAAGTAAATTTCCACATAGTTATAATACAATCTACTGTTGACTTCAGAATAAGTTTATATTAACTAATAGGCTCAAACTTTAAACACATTGGTTTCTATTTTTAACCTACACAAATAGTGAAGGGAAAATTGCAATCAAAAAGAAAGACAACATTGTGATTTATTTAAACACCTCAAAATGTCATCATAAAATGGCCTACGTTAAAATAAAAAGGAACTACTTCAAATTATTTGCTTTTCACAATGCATATTCTTATTTCACTTGGCAAATTTAATTGTGTTTTGTGTATGACCTTTAAAGCATCATTGTCACAGCTTGATGATAACATCCAAATAATTTCAATAAAACATCTACCACAGATGGGAAGTAATAAAATCATAATAGAAATACTCAAGCTTTATAATAGTGTCTAGGAGAATTTCTTTTCTGAAACTTAGTCTATGCCTCCTCAGAAATGAATATTGTGCTTCCAAGTGAATTTCTCAGGAAGACACAATAAAAACTATTGAAGTGCCTCACCCATTACTCTCTGAATAGCCAAACTTCACCATCCCGTATGCCTGATCATTCAATTCTTCAGACCTCATTAACGCCTTTCCTAAGAATCTCAATTAGATCTTATATATATCCCCCCGCATACCCTACTGAATACCAGACACTAAGCCACATGGAGCAGTCTCTTCTTTAAGGTCTTTTTGCATTTATTTTCTGCACATTATTTTCTGTAAACGACACCATTTTATCATTCATGATTTGAGTAAAAGCCATACCTCACAAGCCAAATTGAGTTCCATAAGTTTTCTGATTCTTTTATATCTCCTACAATGACTAGTACAAGGTATACATATAGCAGGGGCTCATACATCCCACTTGAAGAAAGCAGTAAAGATACGCACACAAATACATGAGAGTATGAATATAAACTCCTAGCAAATGCCATGCACCGGCCTTCAAGTGTAGATAAATAATGATAAAACTGAAAGGTTATCTGCATTTGTACAAACGGCATTTGCTCTCATGTTGACCAATATTTAAATGTTATTTTATATTTTAAGTATTTGAGAAAATAAGGGGTAATTATTATAGTCAAACATTAGTAGATATAAGATCATTACAAATAAGCAGTACTATCTCTATTGTTTAAACAGGGAAACTACCCAAAGAATAAGTAAAAAGTAAATCCAGAAATCAAACTTAGGTCTTCACAACCAGTGAACTGTGGTTGGTTTGGGCTATTGTGGCCATTAGTCGCCTTGCTATTTTCCCTAACGAACCACAAAATTGCCTTTTTCTATGGATTCCACATAGGAAAACTTTTGCGAATACTGTTTGACCCTACCAATATTGCTTCAATGATCGTTTTTTGATAAAAAATCTGCCAATGCGGTACTGCCATTCTCAAGGCTGTATATGTTGACACTTCTGTTAAAACACACTCATTCTTTACTATACTTTTGTAAAATAACTTGAAGCCTAGAATTTGGCATCTCCGGTTTTGCTTTTTGTTTTCAAAATTGCTTTGGTTATCCAAGTTCCTTTGTGGTTCCACAGAAGTTTTATAATTTCTTTGTTCTAGTTTTGTAAAAAATGCTATTGGTATTTTTATAGGAATTGTATTAAATCTGTAGCTTGTTTTAGGTTGTATAGACATTTTACCAATATTCTTTCTATTGTCTTCAGTTATTTTCATCAATGTTCTATGGTTTTCAGAGTACAGGTCTTTTGACATCTCATGGGTACATTACTTTTGTGCAATTGTAGATAGGATTGTTTTCTTAATTTCTCTTTCTGCTACTTCATTATTAGCGTAGAAAAATGCAAAAGATATCTGTACATTAATAATGTATCCTGTGATTTTATTAAATTCATCTATCAGTTCTAGCAGTTGTTTTGGTGGAGTCTTTTGGGTTTTCTATATAGAGTACCTTGTCATCTGAAAATAGTGGAAGTTTTACTTCTTCTTTACAATTTGGATGCCTTTTAGTTTTTCCTTGTCTGATTGCTATGACAAGCACATCCAGTCCTATGTTGAATAAAACTGGTGAAAGAGGACATCCTTGTCTTGTTCCTGACCTTAGGGGGAAGGCTCTCAGTTTTTCCTCATTGAGTATGATGTTAGCTGTGAGTTTTTCATGTATGGCCTTTATTACATTGAGCTATGTTGCCTCTAAACCTACTTTGTTGAGGGCTTTTATCGTGAATGAATGGTATACTTAGTCAAATGCTTTCTCTGCATATATTGAAATGATCATATGGTTTTTATCCTTTCTCTTGTTAATGTGAGGTATGACATTGATTGATTTGTGAATATTGAACCACCCTTGCATCCCGGGAATAAATCTCACATGAGCATGGTGAATGATTTTTTTAATATATTATTGGATTCAGATTACTAATATTTTGTTGAGGATTTTTGCATCTATGTTCATCAGAGATATTGGCCTACAATTCCCTTCTTTTGTAATCAAAACAGTATGGTACTGGCACAAAAACAGACACATAGATCAAAGGAACACAGAATAGAAAACCCAGAAATAAACCCACAATTATATGGTCAATTAAGCTTCAACAAAGCAGGAAAGAATATCCAATGGGAAAAGGACCGTGTCTTCAACAAATGGTGTTGGGAAAACTGGACAGCAGCATGCAAAAGAATGAAAGTGGACCACTTTCTTACGTCATACACAAAAATAAGCTCAAAACAGATTAAAGACCTAAATCGGAGACCTGATAAAAATCCTAAAAGAGAACACAAGCTGTAATTTCTTTGACATTGGCCAAAGCAACTTTTTTCTAGATATGTCTCCTGAGGCAAAGGAAACAAAATCAAAAATACACTATTGGGACTACATCAAAATAAAAAATTTCTGCAGATCCAAGGAAACAATCAACAAAACTAAAAGGCAACTTATTAAGTGGGAGAAAATATTAGCAAATTATATATCTGATAAAAGGTTAGTATCCAAAATATATAAAGAACTTACACAACACAGCACGCAAAAACCAAATAATTCAATTAAAAATGGGCAGAAGACATGAACAGACATTTCTCCAAAAAAACACATACAGACAGCCAACAGACATATGAAAAGATGGTTAATTCACTCATTATCAAGGAACTGCAAATCAAAACTACCGTGAGTTATTATCTCACACCTGTTAGAGTGGCTAAAATAAAATACACAAGAGACAACAGGTGTTAGCGAGGATGTGGAGAAAAAGGAACCCTCTTGCACTACTGGTGGGAATGCAAGCTAGTGCACCCACTGTGGACAACTATATGGAAGTTCCTCAAAAGTTAAAAATAGAACTACCCTAAATCCAGTAATCGCACTACTGGGTATTTACCCCAAAAATACAGAAACACCACTTTAAAGGGATACATGCACTCCTATGTTTATGGCAGTATTATTTATTACAGCCAAGCTATGGAAGCAGCCCAAGTGTCCATCAACTGAAGAATGGATAAACAATCTGTGTGGTGTGTGTGTGTGTGTGTGTGTGTGTGTGTGTGTATACTTCATACAATTGAGTATTATTCAGCCACAGAAAGAATGAAATCTTGAAATTTGCAATGACTTGGATGGATCTAGAGAGTATAATGCTAAGCAAAATAAGGCAGAGAAATATAAATACTGTATGATTTCACTTGTATGTATAATTTAAGAAACAAGAAAGAAAGTGAGCAAAGCTAAAGAAAGAGAGAGAGAGAAACCAAGAAACAGACTCTTAACTATACAGAACTGATGGTTTCTAGGGGGAGGGAGGTGGGAAAATGGGTGAATTAAGTGATAGGGATTATCATGTCATGATGAGCACTGGGTGATGTATGATATTATTCAATCACTGTATTCTACACCTGAAACTAATGTAACACTGTATGCTAAATATACTGGAAGTAAAATAAAATGAAATTTTTAAAACATTCTTTAAAATGGGAAAACTATAATTGTTTAAATTTCCATGTTCTCAGTTACCTTTCTATTCTGATCCTGCCTCCCTGATATTATGCTCGACTTTTATTCAATGCAGTTCTGGGTATTGCCCAAAAATCTTCACATGATAATTCTAAAAAAAACTTTCAACACTTGCACAAGTCATGAACATCATGCTTTAAGTATAAAATTCAGTAAGGACAGCATTATCTGGGTATTTATTGGGCTCTACTGACAGCTCCTGCACTTTTACTAAACTGTTCAGGGCACATTATGAAGCTGAGGGCTACAAGAATGCAAAAGGTGGCAGGGACCTAGGGAGGGTCAGTATTAGAAAACTACTCATCTCAGAAAGGCACTAATGTCTATCACTTCTTTTGTAATCTTCTGTCTTGTCCTGATATAAGAGTTAGACCAACTGAGGCTGGATAGAGATATAACCCCTAAGTAATTCCTCTAGCCATAAAAATAGCTTTTAAAGCTGAGGTTAAAGCTCCTTTATAAAACTCCATTGTGTAACTGATTCTCATGTCACATGTATATGCAGAGGCAACCACAACCATAAAATACACGTTTTCAATGATGCAATAAAAAATGAACACACTACTCCAAAATAAAACTGGACCTTAATCATAATATATATTATATGTATATAATACATATCCTCATGGACCCTCAATCCTATCAATCCTTAGGTCACCCCCTACTTAAGATGACATCTGGAATCCTATACTTTTAACAGTTATATGTTCATGTATTTTGTATTATATATATACATATTACATATGTATACATACACACACACCCCCCACATATAAATACATATACATATATAATGTAGTTATATATGTATGTGTTCTTTTAGTTGTTTCTAAGTTTATAAAATTTGTAAATGGTATACATAATATTCAGGGATTTACTGTTTTCACTTGCTATTAAAATGCATCCATACTGGGTGGTACAGAAACAATGAATCTTGGAAAACTGAAAAAATAAAATTAAAAAAAAATTTCATCCATACTGGGGGCAGAGGCACAGAACTACCAGAATAGTGAAATGAGGAACTGTGTAAATGCTCCCATCAATAAAAACAATGAAAATGTTGGCACCATTGTGAAAATCAATTTCTCAAAATTCTAGAAATTAACTAAAAGCTTATGAAAATCTAGCATTATCCTAGAAAAACTGTTGAACCTTGGTTAGAACAGCTGAGTTTATGACATTTCAGTATGGTCTACTGTATCCTCCACTCCTGAGCTCTGCAGTAGCTTTAAAAACAAGCAACCCCACAAACCAGCAGCCTCCCAAACACGTAACTGACAAAAAACTGTAGCTTTGCAGCCTTCAGGTTTGGATCTCCTTAAAACTACCATCTCCAGAACACTGTCACTATTTGACCTATCTCAGCTCCCTAGAAAAGCCCAGAAAGCATTATTATCTTTATTATTATTATTATTATGACATATATTATTATATGTCAGTCAGAGCTCACTAAGTAAGAAAAGCCCTCATCTCCAGGGTATCTGTCAGAGACAATTAGCTGCAATTGATTATCATCACCACTACTAGATCTGTCATACCAGTTGGGCAAGCAAGAGCCTAGCCAAAAATTTAAAAGGAAGATCTATGGAATAAGATGTCCACAGAGGGGTGTCTGGGTTGCTCAGCTGGTTAAGCGACTGCCTTCAGCTCAGGTCATGATCCCAAGGTCCTGGGATGGAGCCCCGAGTCAGGCTCACTACTCAGTGGGGAGTCTGCTTCTCCCTCTCCCTCTGCTGCTCTGCCTCCTTGTGTTCTCTCTCACTCTCTCTGTCAAATAAATAAATAAAGTCTCAAAAAATAAAAAAGGTGTCCACAGAAATTTTTGAATGTATCACAGAAATCCTTGGGGACCTAGGGCTCTACATACATATATGTAGGGCTATGTTCACACCCAGAAAAAAAAGCTGAGAAGGGCCCAAGTCTCTTGCTTCTGGATGACTCTGAGGCCCTACACTATAGAAAGTGAAGGCAGGCACAAAAAGTACCTGAGTGTTGAAAGTGTGAGAGACTCAGCACACAGCACCACTCACAAAAGGCTAGAAGACTTACTGGTAAAAGGAATTTAAGGAAATCTTTCTCTAATCATCAGTGGACACTAATCAAACTAGGCAGAGACTTTTGCGGCTACACATACCAACAAAAGAGACTTTAGATGATTAGGCCAAAAAAGTCACTACACAAAAAAAGAGCAAAACAACAAGATATCCTGGGGATGTGAGGAATTCTGATTTCTAAAGTTTACATATCATTTAAAATTTCCAGTTTGACCAAAAAATTATAAGAAAAAGATCAACAGAAACTGTCCCTAAGAAAGCCCACACTTTGGACTTACTAAACAAAACTATAAATAACCTATCATAAGTATTTTCAAAGAACTAAAGGAGATCATGTCTACAGAATTGAAGGAAAGTAGGGCATCTAGGTGGCTCAGTCAGTTAAGCTTCTGCCTTCAGCTCAGGTCATGACCCCAGAGTCTTGGAATTGAGTCCTGTATCAGGCTCCCTGGTCAGCAGGGAGTCTGCTTCTCCCTCTTCCTCTGTGTAAGCACTCTCTCTCTCATATAAATAAATCTTTAAAAATAATAATAATAAAATGAGAAAAAATAAAGGAAAGTATAAAAACAATGTCTCATAAAATAATGAAGGTTAATAAAGAGAAAGACTTTATAAAAAGGAACCAAACAGAAACTCAGCAGTTGAAAACTATAACAACTGAAAGGAAGTATTCACTACAGGGGTTCAACAGCATATATGAACTGACTGAATAAAGAACCAACAAATTTGAAGATATCTCAATTGGGGTTATCCAGTTTGAAGAACAGAGTAAGAGTGAAGGAAAATAAAACTTCTGAGATCTCTGGAACATCACCACATATACAAAGATATGCACACTGGGAGTCCCAGAAAAAGAGAGAAAAAGTTGGCAGAGTATATTTAAGGAAATAATGCCATTGCAGTTTTCTACTCCAACATATAAAGAACTTGGAAGTCATCACTTACATTCTCTCAACAGAAAAGTTCTGAAAAAAAAAAAAAAACTAAAAATGAACAAATGTAAGACACATCAGATATCTGAAATCACAGGGCAAACAGCTGTGCCAAAAACTGGAGACAAGGAATCACAGCTTACTAAGAGGAAAGCCACTAAAAGCCATTAGCTTAAACCACTAACTCAAACGATAACCCACTAACAGTTAACAGATAAACCACTCTCAGTTAAACCACTAACTCAAATGATAATTGACTAATTGCTCAAGGCTGAGCATAGATCAGTATGAGAGGGGGCCCAGTCTTAGGGGGTTCCTCATGAGTTTTACTCCTGGAGCCCTACCAGGTACTCCCAATGAAGACTGAAGAAAAGTTGCGACATTAAGCTGGCAGGAGGAAAAGAAAAGTAATAATTCCTAAATACACCCAGGAGGAAAGCAACCATTTGAAATATGCCAAGAGCATTCTGTTCCCCAAAACAAAGACCTGCCTTCAAGGAAAACTATTTGACCAGAAGAAAACTGAACTTCAAGAAAAATAATTAAAAACTCAGTCCCTTCCAGCATTCTTGTCACACATAAGTGAAGAAAGCAATGTTACGGAATTCTCCGAAGATCATATACTACAGATGTAAGTCCACTAAAATAAATAAATATATACCTCAAGACTTGATAGTAATATTACAGAATGCTTCTTTCCCACAATACCTTAACACCATACCTACAGGGCTCCAAGAAAATAATAGTGATTACAGCTTAAAAAGAAAAAAAAAACCTGCAAGATACAGACTCTATTTAGGAAGGAGTTCCTAGGGCAGCATCATAAATAAATTAATAAAATAAAATAAAATAATGGGGTGGGGGGCAAGGAGATGAGAGGAAACTAAAGCTTCTAACACCTACAGTAGTTACAGCAAACACTAAACCTAACTCCAAGCCAGATAAACATATAACCTCATACTAAACGCCTACTTACTGTAGATCCTATTACCCAGATAATATGTCCAGCATTCATCAAAAACTATAAAGCACACTAAAAAGGCAAGAAAACAAAATCTGAAGGAACAAAGCAACCATCAGAACCAGATTCATATACAGCAGATTTTAGAATTATCGGTCCAGAAAATTAAAGTAATTATGACTAATATGTTAAAGGATCTAATAGGGGAAGTGTAGAGAATATGCAGAAATATAAGCAGAGAGATGAAAATGAATAAAATAAAATCAAAAGGAAATATCAGAATTCAAAAACAATGTAACAAATGATGGCCAAAAGGTCATGTTTGATGAAAAATATTAAATTACATATCCAGAAGCTCAATGAACTCCAAATAGGATAACTCAAAAAGATCTACAACTAGACAACAAACTGCTGAAACACAAAGAATCTTAAAAACAGCAGGAGAAAAAGATTCATCTACTACAAGGGATCCTCAGTAAGATTAAAAGTGTACTTCTCATTAGAAACCATGAAAACTTTAAGACAGTAAGGTGATCTATTCAAAGTGGTGAAAGAAAAAGGCTATCAACCAAGAATTACATATCCAGCAAAATTATCCTTCAAAAATTAAAGTTCATAATTTCATAAAGAAAACCTGTGAGAGGGGCACCTGGGTGGCTCGGTCATTTAGCATCTGCCTTTGGCTCAGTTCATGATCCTAGGATCCTAGGATCAAGGCCCACATCAGGCTCCCTGCTCAGCGGAAGGCCTGTTTCTCCCTCTCCCGCTCCCCCTGCTTGTGCTCCCTCTCTCACTGTCTCTCTCTGTGTCAAATAAATAAATAAATAATCATTAAAAAAGAAAAGAAAAACTGAGAGAATGTGTGACTAGCAGACCTGCTCTACAAGAAATACTAAAGGGATCCCTCCAATCTGAAATAAAATGAAACTAAATGGCATCTCAAATCCACATGAATAAATAAAGAACACCAGGGAAGGAAATTACATTGGTAAATATAAAAAACAGTATAATTTTATTTGTGGGGAAACAGTCAGAATATATGGAACACAGCTAATGCAGTAGGTAGAAGGAAGAAATTTACTGCATAAATGCCTATGTTAGTAAAGAAGAAAGATCTTAATCTAAATGTTTACCTTACAAATGTATAAAAAGTAAAGGAAAACACATGGAAGGTAATCATAAAGAAATAATAAAGACGAGAGAGGAAACTAAAGAAACATGAAACAGAAAAAGTGTAGAGGAAATAAATGAATTTTCTATAAAATAAACCTAAAGTACCAAGTATAGGTCCTTTAAAAATATTAACAGAACTGACAAACCCTTAAGTAGACAAACCTTTAGCAAGAAAAAGGATAAACAGACCACCAAAACAGGAAAGAGATTACCTCTGACCATTAGAAATTAAAAGGATTATGAGAAAATACTATGAACAACTTTGTGCCAATGAATTCAACTACTGAGATGAAATGGACAAATTCCTAGAAAAGTCACAAATTGCCAATACTGGCTCAAGAAGAAATAGAAAACCTATATACATCTTTAACAAGTGCAGACATTGGATAAGCAATTTAATGTCTTCCCACAAAAAATAGTCTAAGTTTAGACAGCTTTACTGATGAATTTTATAAAATATTTAAAGGAGAAATAATACTAATACTCTATTTAAATACTCTTTTAGAAACTAAAAGAAAATAGACACTTCCCAATTCATCCTATGAGGTCTTATCCCCCAGACACCAAAGAAAACATCATCATCATCATCAGAAGACCACTACAAACCAATATCCCTCACAAATATGGATGCAAAAAAAAAAAAAAACAAAAAACAAAAAACAACAAACCTTCAACAGAACATTATCAAACCAAATACAACAACATATAAAAAGTATTATAAACAGGGGCACCTGGGTGGCTCAGTGGATTAAAGCCTCTGCCTTCAGCTCAGGTCATGATCCCAGGGTCCTGGGATCGAGCCCCACATCAGGCTCTCTGCTCAGCGGGAAGCCTGCATCCTCCTCTCTCTCTGCCTGCCTCTCTGCCTACTTGTGATCTCTGTCTGCCAGGTGAATGAATGAAATCTTAAAAAAAAAAAAAAAAAGTATTATAAACAATGATAAACTAGGAAATACCCCAGGAATACAAGGTCAGTTTAACAGCTGAAAATCAATTAACATAACATGCCATATTAATAGAATAAAGGGTAAAAACCACATGAAAACTGCAGAATGTGCTTTGACAAAACCCAATACCCATTCATGGTAAAAATTCTTAAACTTGGAGTAGAAAACAATTTCTTCAACCTGATAAAGAGTATTTGTGAAAAACCTATAGCAAATACCATACATATAATGAAACATGGAGCTCTTTCCTCATAAGATAAGGAACAAGACAAAGATGTCTTCTCTCATCAATTCTATTTAATATAGTACTGGAAGCCCTACTTGCTCAAAAGAAATAAATAAGTGGCATTTAGTTTGTAAAGGAAATAATAAAACTATCTTTCTTTTTGCAGATGTCATGATCCTCTAAACAGAAAATCCTCAGGAATACACACACATACACCAAAAAACAAAAACCTATTAACATCAATGTTGTAGGATAAATACAAACAACACAAGATCAGCATACAAAACCAATTGTATTTCTTTTTTTTTAAGGATTTTATTTATTTGTTTGTTAGAGAGAGAGCACAAGCACAAGCAGACAGAGAGGCAGGCAGAGGCAGAGGGAGAAGCAGGCTCCCCGCCGAGCAAGGAGCCCAATGTGGGACTCGATCCCAGGACGCTGGGATCATGACCTGAGCCGAAGGCAGCCGCTTAACCAACTGAGCCACCCAGGCGTCCCAACCAATTGTATTTCTATATATGAGCAAGAAACAATCTAAAAATGAAATTTTAAGGGCATAATGTCATTCATAATAGCATTAAAAAGAATAAAGTACTTATGAATAAATTTTAAAGGTACAAGACTCACACTCTGAAAATTATAAAGTGTTTTTGAGGAAAATTAAAGATCTTTTTAAAATGGCAAGACATTTAATGGTCATGGATTAGAAGACTCCATTTTGTTAAAATGGCAATACTCCCTATGTAGATTTATAGGTTCAATGAAATCCTTATCAAAATTCTAGCAGCCTTTTTACAGAAATTGGAAGAAAGATCCTAAAATTTATATTAAAATACAAAACATTTAAAATAGCCAAAACAATTTTTTAAAATATTTTATTTATTTATTTGAGAGCAAGAGAGTGAGCAAGAATGAGAGAGCACAAGAGGAGAGAGGGATAGAGGGAGAGGGAGATACAGACTCCTTGCTGAGCAGGGAGCCCAACAACACGAGGCTGAATCCCAGGACCCAGAGATCATGACATGAGCCAAAGGCAGATGCTTAACCAACTGACACACCCAGGCACCCCTAGCCAAAACAATCTGAAAAGAAACAAGTTTGGAAGAATTTCACATCTCAATTTCAAAACTTACAAAACTCAAGTTATTATGATAGTGTGATGTTGGCATAAAAGATAGACAATGATAGGTGGAACAAAATTGAAACCCTAAAAACAGACCCTTGTATTTATAGTCCCTCGATTTCTAACAAACTTGGCAAGGCAATTCACAAAGTCTTGAAACATTTCTCCTATGTTTCTTCTAAAAGTTTTAGAACCTTGAATTGAAGTCTGTGATCATTTTTATTTAATCTTTTTGTGTGGTGTGAGGAGGTCTAAAATCATCTTTTTGTGTGTGTATATCCAGTTGTCTCAGGTTCATTTGTTGAACATACTCCACATTCCCTAGTGAATTGTCTTGCCATATTTCTTAGATAGGACACCAAAAGCATGGTTCATAGAGGAAAAAACTGAAACTGAACCTCATAAAAATTTTAAATTTCCACTTCAAAGACATCATTAAGCAAATGAAAAGACAAGCTACAGACTGGAGAATAATGTTTGCAAAGCAGATATTAGATAAAGGACTTGTACGGCAACTCTTTTAACTCAGTAAAAGTAAGAAATATGACCAAATTAAATGAGGGACAAAAGATATGAATATACATATCACCAAGTAAGACATAGGAATAGCTTATAAATGCATAGAAAGATGCTTAACATCATTAGCATTTAGGAGAATGCAAATTAAAACTGCAGTATCACTTTACACTCTTTAGAATGACTATAATAAATAAGTCAGACATTAACAAATATTGGTAAGGATGAAGCAAAAAAACAAAAAAAAAAACAAAAAACATTGCTGGTAGAAATATAAAATGTGCAGCCACTTTGGAATACAGTTTGTATCTCAAAAACTTAAAAAATAAAACTACTACACAACCCAGCAATTCCACTCCTAAAGAAAGAAATGAACAGAGGTTCCATACAAATATTTGCACACTAATATTCAAAGCAGTATTATCCATAATAGCCCCAAACTGAAACAATCTAAATATACATCAAATGGTGAATACATCAAATGTGTTTTCTCTACCTAATGAACTATTCAGGAATAAAAGGGGAAAAACTAAACACATGTGCTATGTCAAGGCTGAACCTCAAACATTATTTGAGGTTAAGGAAGTTAGACATAAGAGACCATATATTATATAATTCTACTTACATAAAATGTCGAAGTTTTGGGCAAAAAGTAGATTCTGGGAGCCTGGAGATAGTGGAGGGTGGAGACTGGGATTAACTAGAAATGGACAGGAGGGACTTTAGTAGGAGAGAGTTGTGGATGAAAATGTTCTAAAGCAGATTTATGGTAATGGCTATATTATTCAATAAAGTTACTAAAAATCATTAAACTGTATTCTAGAAACGGGTGAATTTTCAGATATGTAAGACATACTTCAATAAAGTTGTGTGGGGGTGCCTGGGTGGCTCAGTTGTTAAGCAACTGCCTTCAGTTCAGGTCATGATCCCAGGGTCCTGGGATCCAGCCCTGCATCAGGCTCCCTCCTCCTCGGGAAGCCTTCTTCTCCTTGGGGCACCTGAGTGGCTCAGTGGGTTAAGCCTCTGCCTTTACCTCAGGTCATGATCTCAAGGTCCTGGGATCAAGCCCCGCATCAGGCTCTCTGCTCAGCAGGGAGCCTGCTTCCCCCTCTCTCTCTGCCTGCCTCTCTGCCTACTTGTGATCTCTGTCAAATAAATAAAATCTCCAAAAAGAATAAAGGTGTGTGGGAGAAAAATAAGGAGTTATTAAAAAAATTATCCATATCATTGCATATTGTATGATTGTTATATAGAATTCCACTATATGAATATGCAGAGTTTATTCAGCTACTTTCCTTTCAATTAACATTTGGGTTGTTTGCAAAATTTTTGCTATTAAACAATGCTATCAAGAACATCACATATATGTACCTAATACACATGGCAAGAGTTTCTTCTCTTAGATATATAACTGGTATTCAAAGGGCTAAATTGTAAAGTATATGGATTTTCAGTTCTGTGATATAATATCAAACCTTTTTCCAAATTTATAAAACAATCAACACTTCTACCAGCCATGTGCCTAAGATTCTATGGGTCCACATCTTCTCCATACGACCCTTGGTCTGAAACTTAAACCATGGCACTAGAGAGACAAATCTAGCCCATTCATTTGAACTGCTGTATGGTATTCTGAGGCATGAATAAGTCAACAGTTTATCTATCTACTCTCTTCTGATGCATAATTTCAATGTTTACCTGTTTTTCACTCTTAAAACTGTGCTGCAGCAAGTATTTCTGAATAAACTTCTATGAATCAAGTGCAAAAGTTTCTCTACAGCAGATACCCATCACAAGAATACACCAGAGTTCCTGTTTGCCCACATCTTCTGTATCAACATTTGGTATTGAAAGAGAGTTCACTTTTGACCACCTGATGGATGCTGTTTCAAATTGCATATCACCTTTTATGAGTAAGAATGAACTTATTTTTATCTATGTGTTGGATATTTGGATTTCTTTTTATGTAAATAGACTAGTCATACTCTGTTCCTACTTTGATTCTGAATCATTTCTCTTTTTCTTACAGATTTATGAGTGGTCCATCAACCCTTTTAAACACAAATCTAGCAGTCACATTTGTTACAAGTCTGCTATGTGGTCTGCCTTTAAAATATGTATGCTGTGTTTTGGTGATACACAAGGTTTTTATTTTGGTGTATACAAATGTATTTACCTTTTCCTTTATGAGTTGTGCTTCTTATTTGAGATAAGTTTCTTTACCCAGGTATCAAAAAATACGTATCCTTTTGCATTTACTTCAAGAAATATTGGCAGTTTGAGACTCCTGGGTGGCTCAGCTATTAAGCATCTGACTCTTGGTTTTGGCTCAGGTCATGATCTCGAGGCCCATACCAGGCTCTGTGCTTGGCACAGAAGCAGCCTGGGATTCTCTGTCTCTCCCTCTCCCTTTGCCCCTCCCCCCATTCATATTTTCTCTAAAATAAAATCTTTAAAAAATATATATTTCAGAAATTTGGTTTTCTTACTGACGTCTTAGCCATGGGATATTTACTTTTGACCCTAACGTATATTAGGGATCTAATTTTTTATCTTTATTAATATCAATGGCCAAGTGTCTTGCCATAATTTATAAAACAGTTCATTCTTGCTCCCAGTGACACTGTGATGCCATCTCTATTATGCATGCAGTTCCCACATTTATGTGGGTATTTTTCTGGCTCTGTCCTGTTCCACTGATCTATTTACTATCCCTATACCAAAACATGCTTTTATATAATAAATTTTATAACCAGTGTTGAAAACTAGTAAGGTACAATCTTTTTTCTGTGTGTCTTGGCTATTCGAGGCTCTCTACTATATGAATTTTAGGAAGTATGTCAAACCACATATAAAGAACACCTCTTGGATTAGTACTGTACAGTTACAAAAGACATAAGGACAACCTCCACAAACTACTTTGGAGAGAGATCTCCATATCATGTACATACTGTTTTGCTTATTGTTAAGTGAAAATGCAAAAGGCAGTACAGTGTTCATAGTCAGTATTTTTTTTAAGATTTTACTTATTTATTTGACACAGACAGAGATCACAAGTAGGCAGAGAGACAGAGAGAGAGGAAGGGAAGCAGGCTCCCTGCTGAGCAGAGAGCCTGATGCAGGGCTTGATCCCAGGACTCTGAGATCACAACCCAAGCTGAAGGCAGAGGCTTTAACCCACTGAGCCACCCAGGGGCCCCCATAGTCAGTATTTTTGAGGGAATAAAGAAGAAACTAAAAAAATTAAGAGGGACATGGACTGATCTCATACTAACAAACCAAACCTAAGAGCATATTAAGCATCATTACATATCATGACTAAATTGGATTTACCCAGGAATGTAAGAGTGTTTCAAGCTAAGAAAATCAGTCAGTGTAACCCCACATTAATAGAACAAAAGAATAAAACTGATCACAACTGACAAGAAAAAGCATTAGGTAAAATCCAATATCCTTTCATGATAAAAATACTACCAAAAAAAAGGAGGCATAAAAGGCAAGTTCCACATAATGAGGAAGCATGTTTACAAAAAAACCCACAGCTAACATCATTCTCAAGGGTGAAAGATTGAGAGCTTTCCCCTTAAGATCAGTAGTAAGTCGGGGCACCTGGGTGGCTCAGTGGTTAAGCCTCTGCCTTCGGCTCAGGTCATGGTCTCAGGGTCCTGGGATCGAGCCCCACATCGGGCTCTCTGCTCAGCAGGGAGCCTGCTTCTCCGTCCCTCTCTCTGCCTGCCTCTCTGCCTACTTGTGATCTCTGTCAAGTAAATAAAATCTTTAAAAAAAAAAAAAAAGATCAATAGTAAGACAAGGATGCCCATATACAACATTGTCCTGAAAGTTCTAGCCAGAGAACTTAGACAAGAAAAATAAATAAAAGGTGTCCAAACTGGTAAAAAAAGAAGTGTCAGCAAGGATACAGACAAACTGGAACCATCATACATTGTTAGTAGGAATGTAAAATGGTGTAAATCATTGTGCCTCCATAGAATCTGCTAGGCTATCACAGCAGATTAAAGATGGCTGCAAATTCTTTCCTTCTCCAGGAATTCTGAGCTGCCACAGAAGAAGTCCAACTGTTCTGACCTACCATGCCTGAGCGGACATGTACAGACTCTCTGATCAACAGTCCCAGGTGAGCCTACCCTTCTACCTATCCTTATCAAGATGCCAGACATGTGAGTGCAGCCATCTTAGACCTTCCAGACCCACCCATCCACCAGCTGAACACCTTCTTCCACAGAAAACAAAACTGCCAGCCAAGCCTTCCAAAATGTCTGACCTATCAAGTCATGACTATAATAAAACAGTTGTTTTATGCCCCCTGAGTTTTCAGGTGACTTTTTATGCAACAGTAGATAGCCAAACAGGTATCAGCTCATTACTCTGAAAATTGATGAAAGAAAAAAAAATCAAGGATTTATCCTGCCTTTCTAGTATAAGCTATTTCAGGGTACCTATATAGCTGATGAGGGATAAGATCTATAAAGAATTCTATCTAGTTAAAGTATAAGGAATGACATAATTAGAAATTTACTGTTTTTCAACCCCCAAGGAAATAATGATTTGAGGCAATAATCATCAGTAGATGCTAAAGCCTCAAGTGGAAGAAGAGAGGTATCAGGTTCACACCACTGGAACACACACACTTAAACATACACACACCTAACAAATCAACTGCATAAAATAAAAATGGGGAGGCCAATATAAAATAAAAGAGGCTTAAGAACTTAAAAATCCCAGTATAAGGACTGTGTTTACATCTAGATCCAAGTAAAACTATAAAAAGCTTTTTTAGAGACAACCTGAGAAATCTGAATACAGATGGAAAATTAGACAATGTATTCATTTATTTAGGTATAATAATGGACTGGTAGTTAATGTCTTTAAAAAATAAGTACTAAGTTAGAGATTGCAGGTAAAGCAATTACAGGTAAAAATGACATGACAATCTCTGGACCTGTTTTAAAATTCTCCAGGAAGGAGCCCCTGGGTGGCTCAGTAGGTTAAGTGTCTAACTCTTGGTTTTGGTCAGGTAATGATCTGAGAATCGTAAGATCAAGCCCACATGGAGCTCCATGCTCAAGGCAGAGTCTGCTTGTCCCTCTACCTCTGCTCCTCTCCCACCCCTCCCCCCACCCACTTACACATGCATTCTCAAATAAATAAATAAAATTTTAAAATCTTCCAGGAATATAAAACAACACATTCTCCCCTTAAATTCCTGGCACTAAAACAAGATTGCCAAAATGCTGGTAACTGTCAAAACTGGGTGATGGGCACATGGGGTTCATTCAACTATTCTCTTTATTTTTGCAAAGTTTAAAATTGTCTGTGCTGAAAAATGTTAAAGTATTCAGTCACTGACTGGAACTGAATTTATGAAATAATGTAGGGATAAGAGCCATCGCTATCATACTGACATTTTCTGTTGTAAATGTGGAACATCAGTGCATTTATGTCTCTTTTTATACCTCTTTAAAGGATTTGTGTTTTTTTTAACTTTATAGTATATTTTGCTATTGTGAATATATCATAAATACTCTTAAAAATATTTCTATCATTTGCTAATAGGATACATTTATCCACATTTAAATAATTTTTAAAATACCTTCTGGGTTCAGTTATTTTTTGCAGGAAAAAATCTTTCACTTTACAGTAGAAAAACTAAAAGGAAAAAATGACTTCTGAATGTACTTGAAAGCAAAATTTCCAGAGACAATTCTATTCCACAAAATAAGGCATCCTTTTACTTCTGGCATTGTTATAAAAGCAGCTGCTCACATTCAAAGTGCATTTTTAAGTCCTGCACAAGGGGAAAAAAGGTCGCATGGGGTTAATAGGACAGAGGAAAAAAATGATAGAAAAATCATTTTTAAGAGTTGACTTCTGTAGAGTCTATCTATTATTTCCATGGCCAGCCCAGGGCAAAAATTAAAAGTAAAGAAACAAATCACAGAAGATCTGGCACCACTTTATGCAACCTTCCTTCTCGTGCTTTCTTGTCCCTTCTCAGTTTGATATTAATGTTGATTCTGTGTTCAAGATGTTTTTACTCCACTCTAAATCTTACCTGGAGCAAAAGGTTAGGCATTACCAAGGAGCTATGGTAGTTAATTTAAACCTCCAGAACTCCAAATCTGGAAAGCAGCCATAGTAAACACTGGTGCTATGAAAAAGTGACATTTTTTCGTTTTTGTTTTTTTTAATTTGCTAGAGTCCATTATCTAATTTTTTACTTGCTAGAAGATGTATTCATTTCCTAGGGCTGCCATAACAAAATACCAAAAACTGGGTGGCTTTAAACAACAGAAATTTATTCTTTCACAGTTCTGGGGAGCTGAACTCCAAGATCAAGAGGTCAGCAGGGTTGGTTCCTTATTGGGATCTCAGAAGAACAATCCGTTCCATCCCTCTTTCCTACCTTCTGGTGGCTGCCAATAATCCTTGGTGCTCCTTAGCTGGTGGCAGCATAACTTTGACCTCTGCTTCTGCCTTCACATGGCATGGTCCCTGTTTGTTACTGTGTACAAATTCCCCTCATCCATGTAAGGACACCAGTCATTGGATTAGGGACCACCTGATCATGTATGACCTCATCTCAACTTGATTAGAGCTGCAAAGACCTTATTTCCAGGTATGGTCACATTTACAAGTTTCAGGTAAACATGAATTTAGGGGAACACTGTTTAACTCAGTACATGAGACATGTCAAAGTTTCTAAAATAATAAGAGAATACACACTTCTTATATACTGACTTAGACAATTTTAATTAGATCAGTTAAGTCACTGTCAGTAGTAAACATTTTGAAAGCTGAGGAGCAAATACAAACTCTTGTACATATGACATATGTTTAACACTAAAGAAATAAATACGATTCTCTACAACCTTGCTATTCAAAGTATGTTCTGTAGGGCACACTGGGACTCTCAGGCATGCACTGAGGCTGTACTCCACAGGAAGAATTTCTTCCTGAATTTTACCATAAGCAACAATTAGAAATATAAGTGCAGGACCAGATGGCTTCATAGGTGAATTCAACCAAACATTTAAAGAGTTAATACCTAGTCTTCTAGGTCTTTTCAAACTATTCCAAAAAATAGGAGAGAAAGGAATTTCTCTAATTCATTTTACAATGCCAGAAGTACCCTGATACCAAAACCAGAAAAAAACTTCACACACACACACACACACACACACACACACACACAGGACTAGAGGCTAATATCCCTGATGAACATGGGTACAACAAATTATTAGAAAACCAAATCCAACAATACCTTAAAAAAAATAGTTCACCACAATCAAGTGAGATTTATTCCCAGAATGCAAGGGTGATTCAATATTCACAAATCAATCAATGTCATACCTCACATTAACCAGAGAAGGGATAAAAACCATATGATCATTTCAACAGATGCAGAAAAAGCATTTGACTAAGTATACCATCCATTCACGATAAAAGCTCTCAACAAAGTAGGTTTAGAGGAAACATAGCTCAACATAATGAAGGCTATACATGAAAAACCCACAGCTAACGTCATACTCAATGAGGAAAAACTGAGAGCCTTCCCCCTAAGGTCAGGAACAAGACAAGGATGTCTTCTTTCACCAGTTTTATTCAACATAGGACTGGAAGAGCTAGTCACAGCAATCAGACAACAAAAAGGGATCCAAATTGTAAAGAAGTAAAACTTTCACTATTTTCAGATGACAAGGTACTCTATATAGAAAACCTAAAAGACTCCACCAAACAATCTGAGGGTTTTGAAGGGGCGGGGGGTGGGAGGTTCAGGGAACCAGGTGGTGGGTTTTATGGAGCACTGGGTGTAGTGCATAAACAATGAATTCTGTTACACTGAAAAGAAATAAAATTTTTAAAAATCTAAAAAAAAAAAACCTCCACCAAAACAACTGCTAGAACTGATAGACGAATTTAATAAAATCACAGGATACATTATTAATGTACAGAAATATTTTGCATTCTCTACACTAATAATGAAGAAAGAGAAATTAAGAAAACAATCCTATTTACAATTGCACAAAAAAGAATCAAATACCTAGGAATTAACCAAGAAGGTAAAAGACCCGTACTCTGAAAACTATAACAACGTGATGAAAGAAACTGAAGAGAACACAAAAAATAGCAAGGTAGTCCATGATCATGGATTGGGAAACAAATATTGTTAAAATATCCATACTAACCAGAGCAATCTACAGATTTAATGCAATCCTTGTCAGAATATCAACAACATTTTTCACAGAACTAGGAAAAATAATCCTAAAATTTGTGTGGTACAACAAAAGACCTGGAATATCCAAAGCAATCCTGAGAAAGAACAACAAAGCTGGAAGTATCACAATGCCCAATTTCAAGATATACTACAAAGCTGTAGTAATCAGAACAATATGGCACTGGCACAAAAATCAACACACAGATCAACTGAACACAACAGAGTCCAGAAATAAACCTAAGCTTTTGGTCAATTAATCTAAAACAAAGGAGGCAAGAATATCCAGTGGGGGAAAGATGGGTCTCTTAAAAGGTGGGAAAACTGGACTGCCACATGCAAAAGAATGAAACTGGACCACTTTCTTTACCACACACATAAATAGACTAAAAAATGGACTAAAAACCTAAATATGAGACCTGAAACCATAAAATTCCTGGAAAAACACACAGGCAATAATTTCTTTGACATCAGCTGTAAAAACATTTTTCTAGGGGCGCCTGGGTGGCTCAGTGGGTTAAAGCCTCTGCCTTCAGCTCAGGTCATGATCTCAGGGTCCTGGGATCGAGCCCCACATCGGGCTCTCTGCTCAGCGGGGAGCCTGCTTCCTCCTCTCTATCTCTGCCTGCCTCTCTGCCTACTTGTGATCAAATAAATAAATAAAATCTTTTTAAAAAAACATTTTTCTAGATATCTCTCCTGCAGCAAGTTAAATAAAAACAAAATTAAATTACACCAAAACAAAAAAGCTTTCGCACAGTGAAGGAAACCATCAACAAAACAAAAAGACAACCTACTGAATGGGAGAATATGTTTGTAAATGACATAGCCAATAAAGGGTTAATATCCATGATATATACAGAACTTACACAACCTAACACAGAAAAATAATAATCCAATTAAAAATGGGCAGAGGACCTGAATAAACATTTTTCCAAAGATAGACGGATGGTCAAAAGACACATGAAAAGATGCTCAGCATTATCAAGCCTCAGAAAAATGCAAATTAAAACCACAATGAGATATAACTCTATACCTGTCAAAATGGCTAAAATAAAAAAACAAGAAATAAGAAGTGTTAATGAGTTTGTGGAGAAAAAGGAACCCTTCTGCACCATTGGTGGGAATGAAAATTCATGTAGCCACTGTGAAAAACAGCATGGAAGCGCCTCAAAAAATTAAAAACAGGTACCTAAGTGGCTCAGTCCATTAAGCATCTGGCTCTTGATTTAGGCTCAGGTCTTGATCTTAGGGTATTGGGACTGAGCCCCATATCAGGCTCTGCACTGAGCATGAAATCTGCTTGAGGATTCTCTCTCCTCCACTACCTCTGCCCTTACCTCCCCCTCTTGCTCTCAAAAAAAATTAAAAACAGAAATCACCTTATGATCCTGCAATCACACTTCTGGGTATTTACCCAAAGAAACAAAAACACTAATTCAAAAAGATGCACACACCCCGTGTTTACTGCAGCATTATTAATAATAGCCAATGTGTGGAAGCAGCCCAAGTGTTCACTGACAGGTAAATGGATAAAGATTTGGTATATAAACACACACACACACACACACACACACACACACACACACACACGAGTATTGCTCAGCCACATAAAAGAATGAAATCTTCCATTTACAACAACATAGATGAACCTAAGGGGCATAATGCTAAGTGAAATAAGTCAGAGAAAGACAAATACCATATTTCACTCATATGTAGAATTTAAGAAACAAAACAAAACAGACTCTTAAATACAGAGAATAAAGTGGTGGTTGCCAGAGGGGAGGTAGGCAGCAGGGATGGGTAAAATAGATAAAGGGGATTAAGAGTATACTTATCTTAATGAGCACTGAGAAATGGACAGAATGGCTGAATCACTATATTGTACACTAGAAACTAATGTAACATTGTATGTTAATTATACTTGAGCAAAAATAAAAGAAAAAAGAAGACACGAACAGTACCTTCAACACTTGACTTAAAAATGTCCTCAGATATTCAAATTCATGGCTTGTACTTTCTGCTTTCCATAAAACCACAGGACATAATTTGACTAAATTTTCTGCAAATTTATTAAAAATCTGCATCCCCCAGTTTCCAATAACAAGTTCCTCTTACACTGTTGGTGGGAATGCAAGCTGGTGTAGCCACTTTGGAAAACAGTGTGGATATTCCTTAAGAAATGAAAAATAGAGCTTCCCGATGACCCTGCAATTGCACTACTGGGTATTTACCCCAAAGATACAGATGTAGTGAAAAGAAGGGCCATCTGTACCCCAATGTTCATAGCAGCAATGGCCACGGTCGCCAAACTGTGGAAAGAACCAAGATGCCCTTCAATGGACGAATGGATAAGGAAGATGTGGTCCATATACACTATGGAGTATTATGCCTCCATCAGAAAGGATGAATACCCAACTTTTCTATCAATGTGGATGGGACTGGAAGAGATTATGCTGAGTGGAATAAGACAAGCAGAGAGAGTCAATTATCATATGGTTTCACTTACTTGTGGAGCATAAGGAATAACACAGAAGACATTGGGAGATGGAGAGGAGAAGTGAGTTGGGGGAAACTGGAGGAGGAGATGAACCATGAGAGACTGGACTCTGAGAAACAAACTGAGGGTTTTGGAGGGGACAGGGGTGGGCGATTGGGTGAGCCTCATGGTGGGTATTATGGAGGGCATGTATTGTATGGAGCACTGTGTGTGGTGCATAAATAATGAATTTTGGAACACTGAAAATAAATAACATTTTTTTTTAAGTTCATTTCCTTCTGAGACCTTAGCATCAGAGCCTTGAGCCTCCATATTTCTACCAATAGTCCATTCAAGGCAGCCTAGGTTTTTTCCCAGTCATGCCCGCAAAATTCAATCCTCTAGTCAATGACCATTTCCAAGGTCCCTTCCACATTTTTAGGTATGTGTTACAGCAGCACCCCACTTCCAGTGCCAAAATCTGTATTACTCTTCCATTTTTGCTGTAACAAATTACCACAAATGTATAGTTTAAAATGACAGAAATTTGTTCTCTTAATAATCAGGGAGGCCAGAAGTCCAAAACACAAGTATAAAAGGGGTGAAGTTAAAATGTGGGTAGAGCTGCACTCCCTCTAGAACCTCAAAGGCATTTCCTTGCCTTTTCCGGCATCCAGATCTGCATTCGTTGGTTCATCACCCCTTCATTCATCTTCCAAGTGAGGGGTGTACCATCTTCTCCAACTCTGCTTCTGTTTTCTGTCACGTGGCCTTCTTCTCTTCTCAAGTCAATTCTCTGTCTCCTTCTTCTCAGGACATTTACTTAGGGATAATCTCACCATTTCAACATCCTCAGCCACATATGCAGTTCCTTTCACTATTGAAGGTAGCACTCACAGGTTCTAGGGATTAGGACCTGGGCAATGTTGGTAGCCACTATTCAATCTTTCAAACTGGAAAAGAATGCTATTCCTCCTTCCCATCCCTCCCTGTACCTCGGCCCACAGTCCTCCCAGAGCTGGGTCCTTCTTATTCCTCTGTCAGCTTTTGGTTAAACCCACTGCCTCTGACAGGCCTCCCAAACTTCCCTATTTATAAGTTGACTCTATCTCTGTCACAGCAGTGATTCTCTAACACAGCTGTTTCTTGCTATTTCTTGCCTAGGAGGTATCACACCTTCTGTTGATTTTATGCACTCATTTGTTTACTTATTGATTGGCTGCCTTTATCACTGGAATGTAAACTCCATTTGGGCAAGTTACGTTCTCTTTATCCTCTCTATACTCTAGTATCAAGCACAGTGCCTGACACATCAAATGACTATGATAGAAAGCCCTCATTTAAACTGAGATTTCATGTTTCATAAAATATTACATAGTATATATGTAATATACACATATATATAGCATGTATAAAATTATTTGAATTTTT
Source organism: Taxidea taxus jeffersonii (assembly GCA_003697995.1). Taxonomy (NCBI): domain Eukaryota; kingdom Metazoa; phylum Chordata; class Mammalia; order Carnivora; family Mustelidae; genus Taxidea; species Taxidea taxus. Next base: position 257,107 of record ML105045.1, on the reverse strand, counting down.
AAAAAATTAATAAGGAATAATTTTCAATATCTTACCTCCATTAGAGTCTAAAAAACACATTTCAAACTACACCTACCCTTCAACTATTACCTGTGTGATGGGTATTATAAAAAGAAAGCCCACATTTCATAGTTGAAAAACTCAAACAATTTTTTTAAAGTGAAGTTTAATAACATTCTTATTTCTTTCTTCAGTCACATAGAGATGGGACTCTGTAGCTGGTAGAGACCCCTGAAGCTTAGAGCCTATATAAGAACATACTACAATCAAAAATGTAAGAAAAAATACCACAACCAAAGCATTTAGAATGAGAAGAGAATTTAATGATGAACATTGTACAGCTGCCCTGTTTTATACCTGAAATAACTGAGGATCAAAGAAGCTACCCTGCCAGTCACAAATGTGGTCTAGTTACACAGCCAGCATCTCCAGGTTTCCAGTCCCAAGCCCCTTCTATCAAAGTATAAATACAGAATCATCCTAGGGCAATATATATTTGTAGGAACACAGTGGTTTATACTGTGAGCTACGGGGCCAAACAGCTTGGGTTTGAATACTTAACAGCCAGGCAACCCTGGGGAAGTTCTTTATCTCCCATGTAACACAGTTTCCTTATCTGCATGTAAGATTAAGTATTATAATACTAGCTACTATGCAGCATTGTTATAAGGACTCAATTCTGATATGCAAAATTCTCAGACTAGTTTCCAGCATATAATAAAAATCCATGAACTTTATCCAGCTTTATTAAGCAATATAGTTTTTGCTATGGATGACAGGTTTCTGTCCCCCTAAAATTCATATACTGAACCTCTATGCCCCAGGGTGATGGTATTTGGAGGTGAGGCCTTTGGGAGATAATTAGCTCATGGTGGTGGAGCCCTAATGAATATGATTAGTGCCCTTATAAGAGGAGACACAGAAGAGATGATCTCTCTCTCCACCATATGGGGAAGCATCAAGAAGATGGCAGACTATGGGGTGCCTGGGTGACTCAGTCAATTAAGCATCTACCTTCTGCCCAGATCATGATCCCAGGTCCCTGTGGGATCAAGCCCCACATTGGGCTCCCTGCTCGGTGGAGAGCCTGCTTCTGCCTCTCCCACTGCCCCTCCTCCCTCAACTCATGCGTGCAAGCACGGGCTCCCTCCCTCTCTTGCTCTCTCAAATAAATACATCTTTTAATAAGTAAGTAAATATATAAGAAGATGGCAGTCTGCAAACAGGAAGAGGGCCTTAATCAGATACTGAATCTTCAAGCTCCTTGATCCTTGATTGAGCCACCTGAAGTATGAGTTAATAAATGCTGCTGTTTAAGACACCCAGTCTACAGTATTTTACTGTAGCTGTCTAAGCTAGCATACTTTTGCAAACACAAAAGCAAAAACCAACATTTACCTACAAAATACCGAGACCTGGTGTAGGATAAAAACTCCATAGTGACTAGCATATGCAGCTCTTGCATAGTGTTGTCAGGTGTTAGATTCTATTCTGTTTTGTTTAGGAGACAGTCTGAGCAGAAAGTTGAGGTTGTTTCTAGTGCTAACTGCCAAAAAGGAGAGAGCTTCATATATGAAACATGCACCATGAGAGTGAACCCCTGTGGGGAGGTAGGACAAGACAAGTGACCCATACCTGCTTTGAGGAGATGAAGGTCCTCTAAAAGCAAGCAATCTTGGTTGGTGGAGGGTTTGGTTAAAGGTGGTGTCTTGTGAAGGCGAAAGGACAGATGGAAAAACCTAAGTGACCCCAATGCAGGGCCACAACATATGCATGAGCTCCGCACAAAGGTGCCCAGGTTGCAAGCATGACTGGCAGTGGAAATCATGCTGGGCACCATGCACACTGGCCAAAGCTGGCCCAGCCTGGAGAAGGAGACATGTGCTTGAAAGGGACAACTCTCTGTTATCTGTCACCCCAGAGAAAACACACGCTGAATTGGGAACCTTTTTCTTAAATGCAAAAAGGCACTTATGTCCAATCAGGAGTGTGAAGTAACTGAAGGTGAATATGCCATAGTTCTCAAGTTGGAAGGCCTAAATTCATGATTCGGAGTTCTCCCTGGGTGTTCATCCCTTCATTACTCTGTAGTATTCAGTAAAGATGTCCTTAAAATGTCTTTGAACACTACAGCCTTCTCTCAGTTATGAGATTCGGTGTTACCTTTTGGGCCAAAGTGTTAAAAGGGACCAACACATATTCTCCCAAAAGATAAACATGGTGGTAGCAGCTGTAATTAACAGAAAGCCCAGAAGAAATGGACTCCCTAGGACTGACTCTAAGCCATCCAAACCAAACTGGAAGGTCTGGGTTTAATTTTCATTAGGAAAGAAGCGTTTCCTTGCAAATAGTGAATGAGTGGACTGGACATAGCTCCTGAAGGAACACACTTATAGACGTTCAAAAGAGTTTACCTCGCAAATGGTAAGATTTCATTTCTTTTGATGGCTGCATAGTATTCCATTGTGTATATATACCACCTCTTCTTTATCCATTCATCTGTTGATGGATATCTAGGTTCTCTCCATAACTTGGCTATTGTGGACATTGCTGCTATAAACATTCGGGTACATGTGCCCCTTCGGATCACTACGTTTGCATCTTTAGGGTAAATACCCAGTAGTGCAATTGCTGGGTCATAAGGTAGCTCTATTTTCAATTTTTTGAGGAACCTCCATGCTGTTTTCCAGAGTGGTTGCACCAGCTTGCATTCCCACCAACAGTGTAGGAGGGTTCCCCTTTCTCCACATCCTCGCCAGCATCTGTCATTTCCTGACTTGTTCATTTTAGCCATTCTGACTGGTGTGAGGTGGTATCTCATCATGGTTTTGATTTGTATTTCCTTGATGCCCAGTGATGTGGAGCACTTTTTCATGTGTCTGTTGGCCATCTGGATGTCTTCTTTGCAGAAATGTCTGTTCATGTCCTCTGCCCGTTTCTTGATTGGATTATTTGTTCTTTGGGTGTTAAGTTTGCTAAGCTCTTTATAGATTTTGGATACTAGCCCTTTATCTGATATGTCGTTTGCAAATATCTTCTCCCATTCTGTCAGTTGTCTTTTGGTTTTGTTGACTGTTTCCTTTGCTGTGCAAAAGCTTTTGATCTTGATGAAGTCCCAGTAGTTCATTTTTCCCTTGCTTCCCTTGCCTTTGGCGTTGTTCCTAGGAAGAAGTTGCTGGAACTGAGGTCAAAGAGGTTGCTGCCTGTGTTCTCCTCAAGGATTTTGATGGATTCCTTTCTCATGTTGAGGTCCTTCATCCATTTTGAGTTTATTTTCCTGTGTGGTATAAGGAAATGGTCCAATTTCATTTTTCTGCATGTGGCTGTCCAATTTTCCCAACACCATTTGTTGAAGAGGCTGTCTTTTTTCCATTGGATATTCTTTCCTGCTTTGTCGAAGATTAGTTGGCCATAGAGTTGAGGGTCTATTTCTGGGCTCTCTATTCTGTTCCATTGATCTATGTGTCTGTCTTTGTGCCAGTACCATACCGTCTTGATGATGACAGCTTTGTAATAGAGCTTGAAGTCTGGAATTGTGATGCCAGCAACTTTGGCTTTCTTTTTCAATATTCCTTTGGCTATTCAAGGTCTTTTCTGGTTCCATATAAATTTTAGGATGATTTGTTCCATTTCTTCAAAAAAATTGGATGGGATTTTGATAGGCATTGCATTAAATGTGTAGATAGCTTTAGGTAGCATAGACATTTTCACAATATTTATTCTTCCAATCCATGAGCATGGAATGTTTTTCCATTTCTTTGTGTCTTCCTCAATTTCTTTCATGAGTACTTCATAGTTCTCTGAGTATAGATTCTTTGCCTCTTTGGTTAGGCTTATTCCTAGGTATCTTATGGTTTTGGGTGTAATTGTAAATGGGATGGACTCCTTAATTTCTCTTTCTTCTGTCTTGCTGTTGGTGTAAAGAAATGCAACTGATTTCTGTGCATTGATTTTATATTCTGACACTTTACTGAATTCCTGTACAAGCTCTAGCAGTTTTGGAGTGGAGCCTTTTGGGTTTTCCACATATAGTATCATATCATCTGCAGAGAGTGATAGTTTGACTTCTTCTTTGCCGATTTGGATGCCTTTAATTTCTTTTTGTTGTCTGGTTGCTGAGGGTAGGACTTCTAGTACTATGTTGAATAGCAGTGGTTATAACAGACATCCCTGCCGTATTCCTGACCTTAGCGAAAAAGCTCTCAGTTTTTCTCCATTGAGAATGATATTTGTGGTGGATTTTTCATAGATGGCTTTGACAATATTGAGGTATGTGCCCTCTATCCCTACACTTTGAAGAGTTTTGATCAGGAAGGGATGCTGTACTTTGTCAAATGCTTTTTCAGCATCTATTGAGAGTATCATATGGTTCTTGTTCTTTCTTTTGTTAATGTA
>ML105045.1:144878-252702 GCA_003697995.1 Taxidea taxus jeffersonii | reverse complement strand
CTCTTTTTTGATGGGATCCTTGTCTGGTTTGGGGATCAAGGTGATGCTGGCCTCATAAAATGAGTTTGGAACTTTTCCTTCCATTTCTATTTTTTGGAACAGTTTCAGGAGAATAGGAATTAATTCTTCTTTAAATGTTTGGTAGAATTCCCTTGGGAAGCCATCTGGCCCTGGGCTTTTGTTTGTTTGGAGATTTTTGATGACTGATTCAACCTCCTTACTGGTTATGGGCCTATTCAGGTTTTCTATTTCTTCCTGGTTCAGTTTTGGCAGTTTATATGTCTCTAGGAAAGCATCCATTTCTTCCAGATTGTCGAATTTGTTGGCATAGAGTTGTTCATAATATGTTCTTATGATTGTTTGTATTTCTTTGGTGTTGGTTGTGATCTCTCCTCTTTCATTCATGATTTTATTTATTTGGGTCCTTTCTCTTTTCTTTTGGATAAGTCTGGCCAGGGGTTTATCAATCTTATTAATTCTTTCAAAGAACCAGCTCCTAATTTCGTTGATTTGTTCTATTGTTTTTTTGGTTTCTTTTTCATTGATTTCTGCTTTGATCTTTATTATTTCTCTTCTCCTGCTGGGTTTAGGCTTTCTTTGTTGTTCTTTCTCGAGCTCCTTTAGGTGTAGGGTTAGGTTGTGTATTTGAGACCTTTCCTGTTTCTTGAGAAAGGCTTGTATCACTATATATTTTCCTCTCAGGACTGCCTTTGCTGTGTCCCACAGATTTTGGACCGTTGTGTTTTCATTATCATTTGTTTTCATGATTTTTTTCAATTCTTCTTTAATTTCCTGGTTGACCCATTCATTCTTTAGAAGGATGCTGTTGAGTTTCCATGTATTTGGGCTCTTTCCAAATTTCCTCTTGTGATTGAGTTCTAGCTTCAGAGCATTGTGGTCTGAAAATATGCAGGGAATGATCCCAATCTTTTGATACCGGTTGAGACCTGATTTATGACCCAGGATGTGATTTATTCTGGAAAATGTTCCATGGGCACTAGAGAAGAATGTGCATTCTGTTGCTTTGGGATGGAATGTTCTGAATATATCTGTGATGTCCATCTGCTTCAGTGTGTCATTGTGAAGGGCAAACACAATGAAGGGATGCAATATGACTATAAAGATGAAAAAAAATTTTTTTTAATTTCTAACAAAGTAGTTGATAAGTAAGTTGGTAGGGAGAATAAAAAAAAGGAAAGTGGAGAGAACTTGCTTGGGCTGGAGACTAGATCAAGCCCCATGCTAGATTTAGGGTGTATTTTGATCTATTAGAAGAAGTTGTACCCCAAATTTTTTAGAAGAATAAAACCCTATGTGTATACAAAGAATAAAGTTAGATACAATGAAGGACAAAATATGACTATAATAATAAAGGTTCAAAAAAGATTTTTTTAAAAGAAAGTTATTAAGATAAACTAGTTAAAAATGTTAAAAGAGGAAAGGGTAAAAGTTAAAAAAAATTAGAAGAGAAAAAAAATTTTTTTTGATTAATTAACTTTGCAAGACTAAAGATTCATGGGGAGAAAGCCATGAATTCCATGCTTTGCTTTCTCCTCCTCTGGAATTCTGCTGTTCTCTTTGGTAAGTGAACTTGGTCTTGGCTGGATTTCTTGTTGATATTCTGGGGGATGGGCCTATTGTGATTTTCAAGTGTCTCGGCCCCAGGCAGAATTGTACCGCCCTTACCAGGGGCCGGGCTAAGTAATCTGCTCGGGTTCACTTTCGGGAGCTTTTGTTCCCTGAACACTTTCCGTAGAGTTCCGGAGGACGGGAATGAAAATGGCGGCCTCCCAATCTCTGGCCTGGAGGTGCCGAGAGCTAGGGGCCCCAGTCTTCAGTGCGCCTTCAGAGAAAAGCACTTAATCACTCCCATCTCCCCGGCCTCCAGCTGCACTTGGAGAAAATCACGCGTAATCACTCCCGTCTCACTGGCCTCTGGCTGCGCTCTGAGCTCATACAGTCTGTGACCTAGCGTCTCTGTCTCTGGCACACAGCCCCATCTGGAGTCTCCGAACCCTGCAGATCCCTGGGCTCTCCCAGGTCAGAGTCTCCCCGGATCTTGTGGGGACCCCACACACAGAGCACCGGCCTGTGTCACAGATTACAGTTCTAGGTAACCCCGAGTTGAGAGCTCACTCCTCGGCTCTGTCTCCGCAGCCGGCTTCCCTGCTCTAATACCTGTGAGCTCTGTGACACTCAGACACCCCGATCCTTCTGTGACTCCGCAGGACCTGAGGCCACGCTGTCCCCGCGAGGTCTTCACCCTGGTTTAGCCTCTGGAGCTATGTCCCTCCGTGGAGCAGACTTTTAAAAGTCCTGATTTTGTGCTCCGTTGCTCCGCCGCTTGCTGGGAGCTGGCCCCTCCCCCCAGGGTCTATCTTCCCATCACTTTGGATTCACTTCTCCGCTGGTCCTACCTTTCAGAAAGTGGTCGATTTTCTGTTTCCAGAATTGTTGCTCTTCTTCTCTTCGATCTCCTTTTGGATTTGTAGGTGTTCGGAATGGTTTGATAAGCTATCTAGCTGATCTCCTGTTGCCTGATGTTGTCTCAGCCTGCTACTTCTCCGCCATCTTGACTCCTTCCTCAGTGTTATCTCCTGGCTGCCAACTCCTCAGGCCCACAGCACATGTATTTTGATACAATTCTACTGGAGAATTTTACAGAAGTAGCACTACTAAATAACAGCTGGATTAGTTCTAAGGTGCTAAAATAATAGGTATGAAAAACTATACAACCAAACACATATTTGCTCCAAAGAAAATTTTGTTAAAATTCAGAATTACAGAATATTTTAATACGTTACTAATATCCATAGTGTTACCTTTATTTTGCCTTATAAACAATATATAGAATAAATGTTTGGTAGTCATCAAGAATTATGAAGAAAAAGTTAAGCAGGGCAGAGGGATAAAGAGATACCTACAAGGACAGTTTTTAGGTGGTCAGGGAAGCAAAGCAAAGGAGCCCATAACTATGTGCAGAACAACATTCCAGGTAGAGAGATCAAGTAGTGAAAATAATCTAGTCTAAAAGCATAATGATACTACTCTTGAGGAGTTTTTAGTTTTCAGAAGCTTTAGAGGAAGATTTTAAGTTTTTTTTAAAGATTTTATTTACTTATTTGACAGACAGACACAGTGAGAGAGGGAATACAAGCAGGGAGAGGGAGAAGGAGGGAGAGGGAGAAGCAGGCCTCCTGCTGAGCAGGGAGCTGGATGTGGGGCTCAATCCCAGGATGCTGGGATCATGACTTCAGCTGAAGGCAGAGGGTTAATGACTGAACCACCCAGGCATCCCAGGTTTTAAGTTTTTAAACAAGAATGGAAAAAGTCCATTCATTATTCTCTACTAATCAGAAATATATATTTTTATGTTCATAGTTTAAAATTGTCTTCGAAAATAAATTAAGATTTTCTTATCCAACATATATGTGAAATAAAAATGTTAGGTTAACCACATTTTTTTATTATTTTTTTTAATTTTTTTTTATTTAAATATATAATGTAACCCCACCACCCTCTCCCAACCCCCTTCCCCTCCCACCCGCCTCAGTTTGTTTTATGACATTAAGAGTCTCTTTTGGTTTGTCTCCCACCCAATCCTATCTTGTTTCATTTTTTCTTTTCCTATCCTCTTAACCCCCACCCCTGTTGCATCTCCACTTCCTCATATCACGGAGTTCATATGATAATTGTCTTTCTCTGATTGACTTATTTAGCTAAGCATAATACCCTCTAGTTCCATCCATGTCGTCGCAAATGGTAAGATTTCATTTCTTCTGATGGCTGCATAGTATTCCATTGTATATATATATATATACCACCTCTTCTTTATCCATTCATCTGTGGATGGACATCTAGGTTCTCCTACACTGTTGGTGGGAATGCAAGCTGGTGCAACCACTCTGGAAAACAGCATGGAGGTTCCTCAAAAAATTGAAAATAGAGCTACCTTATGACCCAGCAATTGCACTACTGGGTATTTACCCTAAAGATACAAACGTAGTGATCCGAAGGGGCACGTGTACCCAAATGTTTATAGCAGCAATGTCCACAATAGCCAAGTTATGGAAATAACCACATTTTTTTAATATTGTTATGCCATATTGGGATCAATAAGCATTCACAGCATTATTTTCAAGTAATTAAAGTTTTAATACATTCCATGTATTACACCATATTTCAATAATACTACAAGGTAAGTATTACTTTCCTTCATCGATGAGAAAAACTGAAGCTTAGAGAAAATCTGCAACTTGTCTAAAATCACATGCATGGAAAATGATAGAATGTAGGCCTAAACATGGATGTCCTGACCCAAAATCCAGGGCCTTTCCTTTTGACACACTTAATACTGAAAAGGTGTGAAAAATGGTTGGTAGTCTGTCTGTAATGTTTCAGGTGTCCCTAAAAAGATCATATCCATCTACAAACTTGTGAATTGCACACCTTGTTGAGGCTGTGGTGTGGTTTTCTGCATTGTGAAGAAAGCAGTTGGGAATATGCCATGGGCTGGTGAGATTTTTTTCATCCATTTAGTCAATAAATATTTTCTGATTCGACTATCTGCTATACATTGCAGGCATCATACAGATGAAATACATGTGCATATGTGTACATTTATCCACATATGTGTGCATCTACCCTTATAAATTTGCCTATTCGTTTAAGCAGGTGGGCTTATCTACATGTGTATGTGTAAGTACAGCAGATAAACTATCTGCTACATTTGAATGCTGGGGTTCAAGATCTGGGAAGAACTATAGCTTATAATAGTATGTCCCAAAATGGTTATGGAACACAAGGTCACAGCGAGTGCTTAGGATGTTCATAAGTATTATGTGAAACAAGAATTTCTGTCATCAACTATTTTTGGGAAACATTAGATGAGACAATGCTAAATGGATTTATTTGTTCACTCTAGATTTTCTCAGATCTTTCAATATGTTAATGTAAATTGTGACACTTCTAAAAGCACATAGCATGCAGTCTTTCCCATATTTATTAAACCACAGAATCCTTTTTGAGAAACCATCTCCTAGAGAAATTACTATTCTTCGCACAATTCTTCAGGATATATGGCTATTGAAAATAGACACTATTCTAGTTAACTCTTTTGGAACCTGCTCTTGATTACAAAATACTGAAAAGTATAAAAAGATTAAAAGACAAAGTTTAAGAAACATATTTTTTAAATGCTAAACTTTAATAGTAATGTTAATGTTAGTTATTTAATAGTAACATTAAAATATTAAAATTTTCTTCTATGAATAGCTATAAAAGAAGTTTCATATCAGATATGCACAGTAATAATTGTGCATTAATTCTATCTAATTATTTAAGGCCTAAGCTAAGCTTGTAATCTATTTATAAACTTTAGTTCTATAAAGTATAATGTGTATAATAAATGATCGTAGTTGCTTTTTGAAATATGAACTGTTCTATTACCTTATATTTTGAAATTTAAGAATCTACTGTGGCTCCTAAGATTAACTTATTTAAGTTGTTCCACTGAGGAGTTTAAAAAAATGTCCCTCTAAAACATAAAAAAAGGGCCATATGTTCTGTTGTCCTCTGGACAAGACCATTTGTCCAAGAAGGACTAATCTAGTTATTTATTCAAATGATAGTAGCACTTAATGGGCTCTATGCATCAAAGATGTTTGACAATCATTAACCTTTTTGGGGCTACAGTAATTTGTGCAATTAACTTGGGGGAAATTATTTTTCTAGGTCACATAATTAATTGTCAGTGCTTTTTTTTAAAGAATTCTTGAACCTGAACTAAAAGATACATGAAAATACCAAGACTATACAGTTTAAGATTAGGTCCTCAACATAGAGTGTACAATTAGCCTAACACTTTTCAAGTGTCTCAAATATGCATGCAACCTAACTACACTGAGGCCAAAAAAAGTTGGCCATATATCTTCCCCAAGCTTTGTAAATAACCAAACACTACCATAGGCGTAACTTGTAACCTCTTAATAAAGACTTTAATGCGGGGAAAAAAAATCCAATTTCTTAGGGCAGGTTTTGAATGGGAGTTTTTAACTGAAGTTTGTGAATATAACTTAAGAACTAATATTTTATTAGTGAAGTGAGAGAGTGTGTGATTTACTTTTAATTAATACCGCTGACTGATAACTGTGGGTGTTCACAAGTCAGAGATGAAATGAAAAGAAATTCCTGCCCTTCACCCAAAACAAGCTGAGGAAATGGAAAAGGAGCAGGTTGATTATGAGTCAACAAGTACATAGTAAGTCAGAAACCTACTGAATTCAAAATGAATCCACATTTCTCTAGTGACTACCATTCACTGAATCGGATATTGTGAATACAAATATATGTATATATTTGATTTTATATATACTTGATTTTCAACTTTTCTATGACTATGGATTGTTTTGATAATCGGAAAAAAGTGTTTTTAAAAGTAGTTGTTTATCTTATGGTTTGGCTTACAATGATTAGACAGGCATAGGTATTAAAAAGAAGATTAAACAAGCAGGCTAACAACTATCACAGTTTAGTTCACTTTTATGTTTTATTCATGTTGTGATAAAGTAGATTTGTAATGTCTGTTTTCTTCTTTATTTTTGCCAATATTCCTAGCAGCTCCCCACCTCCATTCTGATTTGTCAGTATAGTCAGGCAAAGTTAACATCACTATCAAAATATACTCAAATTTAAGGGAAACTAAGTATGTTATTCAAAAATTAGCATTAATGTGATATATTGTGATAATTTTAAAAATCAGGATAATTAAGAGTATAAATATTTTTAAATGCTACAACAGATTTTGGCAATTAAAATACCTAGGGTAAGTCCTGGCACAAAGCAGTCCACTGACCTTGGCAAATATTTTGTTAAGTATGTTAGGATGAACCATACATTGTCACTACCTTATCACAGGCAATTTCAAATGCTTCGATCTACAAAAGAGTATTTAAGACCACTTTGGAGTCAAGAGATGCAGTTCAAATGTGATCTAGAGCAGGCTATTTAAAATTATTTGAACCTAGGTTCTGCCATCTTTAAAAATAGAGACCAAACAATAATTCTTGCCTCATAGGTCTTTCTCGTAAAGACTGCAAAACTAACACAGAGAATATGCTTAGCTTTTTGTCTGTGTCAGAGCAGGTCCTTAACAAATGTTAGTCATTATTATACTCTGTTTTAGAGACAAAACTATTAAAAACATGTTTTAACTGCTTTTTGTATAAATTTATGGTTCAATACTTCTAAAATGTTCTTAAGTACCACTCAAAAATGTCAACCAAATTTTTTTCAATCCTTTCAATGTAAGATAATGGCCCTGAGCAGACTGGTGGGACTGAACTCCATTCAGTGCAGGTTCTCGAACCATGGACCAGGCTCTTAATGCAGCCCAACTCCCCACCTTTCACTCTCCCAAACTCTTTACAATGTTATCAATAATCTTGTCCATCCTCTCCAGACTGCAGGCCTGCCAGCTCTCTCCTAACACAGAGGATGATGCCCTTCTCATTTCCCAGGGAAGAGAGAAGACAAAGGCCGCTCCTATTCCCTGCTGCCAAGCTACAAAAGTCCCTCTGTATCCACACATCAATCCTTCCTCCAACCTTATCTTTCCGCCTAGGCTCTGGATCTCCACACCTTCCACCTCCCTTGGGAAATGCAATCTTTCTATAATCTCCTTTCTCAAACACCTTCAAAGTTCAACCATGCTCTAGTATCACCTTTCCCACACCCACATCTCCCGGCCCCAATCACTCCTCTCCTCTCCCTGTCCCTCAGGTTAGAATCGCTTTGCATCTGAGAGTCATTTGCTGTCACTGTCACTGCTTTATCCCTCTTTCACTCCATAGCTCACGGCCACCATTGAAAATAACTTTTCTCCAGGACCACCAATGGCTTCCTTTCGCTAAAACTCAAGTTCACACCTTGGTGCCTGGCATACTTGACTCAGCAGCATGTAGGGTAATGTAAATTCTGCCTTCTTCCATCTCCCTGGGCTTGTGTAACACTATGTGCTCCAGGTAGTTGCCCTCTCACCATCCACTCATGGTCATTCCTTAGTGCCCTTTGAGAATACATATTCCTCTGTTCCTTCAACACTAAAGTTCCTCAGGATTCTTTCACTGATTTTCTTATTCTGTATACTCCTCTGAACAATCTTAATCACACTCTTGACTTCCATTACCATCTTGTGGCTGACACAACAAGTTGCCCAACCAATGCACACCCTGTCCCTTACTCACAGAACCCTGCTTTTGCTTGAAAGAGCAATGAGCTCTCTTTTAAAAACAAAAGCTTCATTTATCAGTTTCTTTGTAGTTGAAGATGGTTCTGTGACACATTTCTGGCCAATGATATGTAAAGAAAAGTCTAATGGGTAAGGTTTCTGTGAATGGTATTTCTTCTGATAAAAAGGGACAAACGCAACTGGAATATCCTTCCTCCTTCTGCCTGTCTGGATCACAATATTAATTTCTAGAGCTGCAATAGCCACCTCATTATCATGAAGTCAGAAGCCATAAGAGGGTGGTTAATCAGGAAGACAAAGACTGGGTCCTTTATGGCACATTAAAAAATTACCATCCATGTCCTAAGCTTTGAAAAGTTAAAATTAAATGTAAACGTTGTTTTCTCTAAATTATTTAAGCATTTTTTTCTCTGGGTTAGGTTACTTGCTGAATACAATTCCACCTGATAAAATACCATAGTTGGCTAAATTAAATTGCTGACTCCTCAAACACACAAGCTATTCTACAAACACTTCAATGTCAAGGTCTCCAAAACTCAGTTTTTTCTTAAAACACTATTTGTAGGATACAAAGATTTAAAATCTTTCCTGATTATGAACTATTTAACAGCTTTAAAACAACTCTATCATAAGACACTGGTAAGAAATCTTAAGTATTTTTCTTCTACTGCATTGGCTGGTTTTGCTACTAGTGGTATGTCATTTCCATCAAGTACATATTAAAATGTTTATAAAGTCGTAATGTATACTCCTCTTCACCTATTAACACACTCTTCATTTTTTATATATAAGCCAAACCACAAAATAAAGTTTAAGAACTTTTTTTGATTATAAAAGCAATCCACACTCATAGAAAACTGAAAATATACAAGTATAAAAAAGGTCATATCCACCTCCCAATGATAATGTTTTTGTTATTAGTGTATTTATTGCTTTCCAATTTATGGTATGTAAGTTTGATCTTTTTTGTTTTTTGTATATTTCCCAGATTATTCCTTGAGGCTTCCTAGCTCAAGGCAGTTTATCTAACTTTTTCTCTTTTCAAAACTCTAAAAATGAGAGAAGAAATATACAATAAAAATAAATCCAAATAGCAGTAGTAAATATTCAGGAATAACAGCAGTGGACTACATTCCCCTTCATTTATAAGGTCTTTTCACATCCTGTGCCCTCATCTACTTCTTCTTCTCTTCCTCCATGTCTCAGGCCAACTGTTACTCAGTCCAGGTAGAATTCCAGGGCAATCCCCCTCCCAGTAACTCAGCCCTTTGTATGTCCCCACAGTGTAAACCAGTTTTTCCACAGACAACATGTACTTGTGAGTCCCTCTCCTCCATAAGACTATAAATTCCAACATGATAGGCTCTGTTTCTCCTTTTGTTTACTATTCTTTCCTAATACCTATCACGCTAGCATCTGTGAAACAGATGAGTGAATTTCTGGAAAAAATCTAAAACGACAGGACACAATGATGGCAAATCTAAAGAAATACAGGGAACCTGTAACAGTTGAAAAGTTTCCCCAGCAGAAACTCTGAACAATCCCATTACCAGTGCAGTGCAGGCTAGAAGAGGGAGCTGACTTAGTCCTCCTACTTCAAATGCCTGACTCAGGTGTTTGCTCCAGGAAAGGGGTGGGTGGCCATGGGCACAGAGGTCTGACAGAGGGGTCCTAACAGAGAAGACAGCTGAGTCCACAAAGAGACAAAGTAAGTGGAGCAATTTGATTCACCCAGCAGGCCAGCCAAGGGAATGCCCTGCCCTACAACATGCCTCCTGCCTTCCTCAGAAAAGTGATCTGAAGCTTGTATTTGAAACTCCATTTGCCAACAGGTAAGGAAAAATTCTCTCTTGAGCTTAGGAAATACACTCAGTCATAGTTTCTTACCAAGAGATGTGAATTGAGGTAAACAAATAGCATAAAAGAGAGGCACCAAACTAATAACCAGAAAAGATAGTGATGAGCTTAGGGGTTACAAGGATGGATTTTTGGAGTCTGGATCTGAATCCTAACTATGATTTCAGCATTTCCTCAAATGTAAAACAAGGATATGTGCACATTCCTAATCCCCGAGTAAACAGTTAAGACAGTAAGCAGAAGAAAACTTAAAATCTCAGAAAAATTCATGGAAATAACACACAAAATAAGAACAGGTCATCTGGGCACATGTGTCTACTTCTCCCACCAAAGGCCTCGTGAACTGAGATAAAAGACTTTTGTATTGAAGTAAAATCGAAGAATCCTGGAACATAAAAAATGGTGCCATCAGCAGATCAAATATTTTATGATTGCCTCAAAATCATAAAAAATGAGAGATCAAAAATATAAGGGACTCCTAGAAGTCAGGGCAATGATAATTGTGGCCCCAAAGAGAAGAAAGAGAGCAATTCTCAAGGTATCCAAGAGAAGCTTCCAGCTCAGAGTCAACAAATGCAGGCAAGCAAGACTGGCTCAGTAGGTTGATTAAAAAATGCAGTCTGAGGGGCACCTGGGTGGCTCAATGAGTTAAAGCCTCTGCCCTCGGCTTGGGTCATGATCCCAGGGTGCTGGAATCAAGCTCTCTGCTCGGGAGGGAGCCTGCTTCTTACTCTGTCTCTGCCTGCCTCTGTGCCTACTTGTGATCTCTGTCTGTCAAATAAATAAATTTTAAAAATCTTAAAAAAAATACAGTCTGAAACAGCTGGACTAGTAAGCATCCCACATACGACCCAAAGTGGATGATTTATCTGGGGAAAGCTCCCAGATGTTACAGCTTGAGAGAAGAAGATAGCTCCAAATTTCTGCAAAAGATAGGGATGGGGGTGAGGTGGAAGGGAGAGGAAGTAGCAACTGTGCCTGGGAATACAAGACTACTGAAGCACTTCAGAACAAAATAAAGTCCTTCCTAACCCGGCCTGCCTGCCCACTTCCCACCCAGGCAAAATCCAACAGGGAAAGCTGTCATGCAATGTGCTCCACACTCTACATGGAAGGTGTAGAAAACCCTCCCTTTCAGGAGAAGAGAAACCTGGGAAAACAAACCTATATACCTTAAGATGAAGCTTGCTAATTAATCTAGTCCTCATTCATAACCATGAACAGTTAGCCAAGGATCATCAGGTCTTGGAGACCACCTACCAACATGAGAGAGGAAAGAAGATTTAAAAAATACCAACAATTATCCCTGAAAGAAAAGCAATCAAGGAATCTGAAGTTTAAAAAAAAAAAAAAGAAATTCTAATCAGTATCCTTGGCAAGATTCAAGAGCTATTATACCCATTACAGAACAGACCTATGGAAAAAGAATTTATCAGAAACAATAAGGTATTTTTATTTTTATGGTTTTTTAAAAAAATATTTTATTTACTTGAGAGATAGAGAACACAGGAGTGGGGGGGTGGGTAGAGGGAGAAGCAGATTCCCCGCTGAGCAGGAAGCCTAACTCGGGGCTTGAACCCAGGACCCTAGGATTACAACCCAAGCCGAAGGCAGCCACTTAACCGATGAGCCAACCAAGTGCCCCAGGAACAAGGTATTTTTAGAAGTTAAAAGTAATTGGCAAAACAAAACTTCTGAAGTGGAGTTAAGTGTTAGAATAACCATGGCAGAAGAGAGTACGCAACACAGAAGTTAAAGTTAAGGAAATTACTGTGGGCACTTTGTTGGCTCTACCAACTTGGTAAAGCATATGACTCTTGATCTTGGGGCTATGAGTCCAAGCCCCATGTTGGGTATACAGATTGCTTAAAAGTGAAAAATTTTTAAAAAAATTAAAAGTTAAGGGAATTATTAATGTAGAGGAGAAACAAAGACTCAAAAAATAATATCATAATGTTGAAAAGTAGAGAAGAGATCCAGGAGGGTCCAACAGGAATTTCTGAAAAGGGAAATAGAAACAAAAGAGGTGGGAATTGGGGGGTGGGAAGCAGAAGAAATTTGACTAGCCCAAAGGTTCTCATTGAGTTCATCATAATATATACATCTTTCTGTATCACAGAATACATTTATACAAGTAGAGGAGCTAAAGTCACAGTGAGTAATCACTTTGTAACTGCACTTTGAGACATGTTGTCAGACTGCCCTCCAGAAGGGGAGACAAATCTACATTCCCACCCATGTTTGCTAACCTTGCTGCAGATTCAGAAATCTCTTTAACCTCATAGACTTTTTAACCTCTGCCAATCTGATATGAAAGATCATATTTTGGGGCACCTGGGTGGCTCAGTGGGTTAAAGCCTCTGCCTTCAGCTCAGGTCATGATCTCAGGGTCCTGGGATCGAGCTCCGCATCGGGCTCTCTGCTCCATGGGGAGCCTGCTTCCTCCTCTCTCTCTGCCTGCATCTCTGCCTACTTGTGATCTCTGTCAAATAAATAAATAGAATATTTTTTTAAAAGATCATATTTTACCTTGTTCTTAATTATATTTCTTGGGTAACTATTACTCATTCCTTTATTGGTAGTTCTACTTTATGAATTGCCTGTTCATATCCTCAGCCATCCCATCTATAAAGAGTTTTACTAATAGTGATTTTCAAGAGTTCTTTAAGAGATATTGCCTTTTATAATACAGGTTGCTAACATGTTTTCCTAATTTGCAGTTTTTCTTTCATCACACATACCATTTCCTTGTCATAAAGAAGTTATTGATTTTACTTTATAATTTGGAGAATTCATATTCATAATTAGGAAGTCCTTTTCTACCCCAAAAGTATGAAAATATTCAGCTTTACTTCCTTCTAAATACATTAATGGTTCCACTTTGTATTTAAATCTTTGGTCTATCGGGAATGTCCTTGATAAAAGGAGTATTATAAGAAGAATCCAACTTTTCTTTTCCCCAAATAATGCTGGCTGGCTAGTTATCCCAACACCATTTATTTAACAATCCATATGATCAGTTACCTACGGCTGTATAACAAATTACCCTGAAACTTAGTGGCTTAAAAGAACAATGAACATTATTTTACACTGTTTAGGTAGATCTGGAAATACAGAGCTGCTCAGCTTCATGGTTCTGGTTTGGTAATCCTCATGAGGTTCAAGGTAAGAGGTCACCCTCATCTGCAATCATCTGAAGACTTGACTGGGGTTGAGAGAGCTATTTCTAAGATGGCACACACTCATGGCTGGTAGGCTGATGTTAGCTGTTGACTAAGATGTCAGTTCCTCCCCACATAAGCCCCTCCATAGGGATGCATGAGTGTCCTTATGCTGGAGTAGTTGGTTTCCCCTAGACCAAATGATCCAATGGAACACAAGAAAGAAGTTTCCATGTCTTTTATAACCCAACCTGGGAAGGTGCACACAGTCATTTTCATAATATCCTTTAGGTTACATAAATCAGCCCTATCCAATTAGGAGAAGGAGCTAAAAAGGGTGAAAAGGTTCACGGAAGGCCATCTTAAAGTGTGGTTATCTTCTATCTTTTTTCCACTAATTTAAAATAAAAAATATTAGATATATGCTTGGGTTTACTTCTAGACTGTATTTCATTTTCCTATTCCTGAGCCAGTATTACAATAATAATTACAACTTTATCATAAGCAACTTATGAGCAAAGGCAAGCCTGCCCTCATTGTTCGTTTTCTAAAATTTTCTTCACAACTCACAAATATTTATAGGCAAACCTTGCTTGATTGCACTTGGAAGGTATTACATTTTTTTTAAAACAAATTGTAGGTTTGTGAGAACCCTGCACTGAGTACGGTTTTTCCAATAGCACTTGCTTACTTTGTGTCTCTGACTCACATCTGGGTAATTGCCATAATGTTTCAAACTTTTTTCACTATAATTATATTTGCTATGGTGATCTGTAGTCAGTGATCTTTGATGTTAATATTGTAACTTGGGAGGTGAGGTACCACAAACCACATACATTTAAGGCACTGAATAAATGTTTTTTGTGTTCTGACTGCTCCAATGACCAGCTATTCCCCCATCTCTCTCTCTCTCTTTTGGGAGGCTCCCTATTTCCTAAGACACAACAATATTGAAATGAGTCCAATTAATAACTCTACAAGATCCCCTACGTGTTCAAGTAAGAGTCAAATCTCTCATTTTAAATTGAAAGCTACAAGTGATTAAGCTCAGTGAGGAAGGTATGTCAAAAGCTGAGACAGGCCAAAAACCAGGCCTCTCGCACCCAACAGCCAGGTAGCAAATGAGTAAGAAAACTTCTTGAAGGAATTAAAAGTGCTAGTCCAGTGAACACATGAATGATAAGAAAGTGAAACACTCTTATTGCTTATATGGAGATAGTTTTAGTGGCCTGGATAAAAGATCAAACTAGCCACAATATTCCCTTTAAGCCAAAGTCTTACCCAGAGCAAGGCCTTAACTCTCCTCAATTCTGTGAAGGCGGAGAGAAGTGAGAACATTTGCAGAATGCAAGCTAGCAGAGGCTGGTTCATGAGGCTTAAAGAAAGAAGCCTTCTCCATAACATAAAAGTACGAAATGAACACGTGGTAAATGCTGATATAGAAACAGCAGCAAATTAGCCAGAAGATCTAGATGAGATCATTACTGATGGGGCTGCACTCAACAATAGATTCTCGGTGTAGATGAAACAGCCGGAGAGAAGAAGATGCCTTGCAGGACTTTCAGAACCTCCACATCTGGATAGAAGTCAATGCCCGGCTTCAGAGCTTCCGAGGACAAGCTGACACTCCTGTCAGGGGCTGATACAGCTGGTAATGGTAAGTTGAAGCCAGTGTTCACGTACCATTTGGAAATTCTTCGGGCCCTTAAGAGTTATGCTAAATCTACTCTGCTTGGCCTCTGTAGATACAGCAACAAAGCCTGGATGACAGTGAGTCTATTTACAACACGGTTTATTAAACATTTTAACCCCACTGTTAAGACCTATCGCTCAGAAAAAGAGATTCCTTTCAAAATATTACTGCTTGCTGACAAAGCATCTGGCCACCCAAGAGCTCTGATGGAGATGGGCAGCAGGAGAAATGTCATTTTCATGTCTGACACAACATCCGTTCTGCAGCCCATGGATCAAGGAGGCAATGCAACCTTCATGTCTTCTTATTTAACAGATACACTCTGCAAGGCTCTCGCTGCCATAAACAGTGATTCCTCTGATGGTTCTGGGAAAAGTCCATTGAAAACTTTCCAGAAAGGATTCGTCATTCAAGATGCCACTAAGAACATCCATGACTCATAGGAAGAGGTCAAAATATCAATAGTGACAGGAGTTTGACAGACGTTGATTCCAACACTCATGGATGACTTTGAGGGTTCAGGACTCTGTGGAGGAAGTCACTGCAGATGTAGCGAAACGGCAAGAGAACTAGAATCAGAAGTGGAGCCTGAACGTGGGACTGAACCGCTGCCATCTCACATTTTAAGGAGGAGGAGCTGCGTCTCATGGAGGAGCAAGGAAAGTGGTTTCTTGAGATGGGATCCGCTCCTGGTGAAGATGCTGTGACAACTGTTGAAGTGACCACAGAGGATACAGGGGATGACATCAACTGAGCTAATAAAGCAGCAGTGCGGTTTCAGAGGACTGACTCGCAGACTGAAAGATGTTCTCCTGTGGGTGAATGCTACCCAACAGCATCACACACTCCAGAGAAATTTCTCCTGAAGGGAAGACTCCGTCGGTGCAGAAAACATCATTGCTGTCTTATTTTAAGAACGTGGCATGGCTATCCCAACCACCAGCAGCCCTGATCAGTCTGCAGCTACCAATATTGAGGCAAGACCCTCCACCAGCAACAAAGATTAGGACTCCCTGAAAGCTCACATCTTGATCAGCATTTTTAGCAGTATTTTTAAAGTATGCATATCTTTTTTGTTTTTATTATTTATTTATTTATTTGACAGACATAGATCACAAGCAGGCAGAGAGGCAGGCAGAGAGAAGAGAAAGCAGGCTTCCCGCTGAGCAGAGAGCCCGATGCAGGGCTCAATCCCAGGACTCTGGGATCATGACCAGAGCCGAAGGCAGAGGCTTTAACCCACTAAGCCACCCAGGCACCCCTAAAGTATACATATTTTTTAAACAGAATGCTACTATAGGGGCGCCTGGGTGGCTCAGTCGTTAAGCATCTGCCTTCAGCTCAGGTCATGATTCCAGGTCCTGGGATGGAGCCCCACATCAGGCTGTCTACTCAGCAGAGAGCCTTCTTCACCCTCTCTCTCTGCCTGCCTTTCTCCCTACTTGTGATATCTCTCTCTCTCTCTCTCTCTCTCTGGTAAATAAATAGATAAATAAAATCTTTTTAAAAAAAAGAATGCTACTATATACTTAATAAACTACAACATAGGGTAAGCATAACATTTACATGTACTAGGAAACCAAAAAATCCATTTGACTTACTTTATTGCAATATTTACTTTATTTCAGTAGTCTGGAACTGAACTCACAACATCTCCAAGGTATGACTTATTCCTGCAAATGAACTTCATATTAACTTTATTAGAATGAGGAACCAGATTGGCCTCTATGACAGTGTTGAGGGTTGTTCACAGGAGCTGTTGGAAAAATGGTTAGAAAAACCAGAAAGGTCAACTGATGAACTGTTAGAAGCAATTTGCTAGGGTGCTCGTTTACAAAGTGTATGAAAGTGTTCAGTGCTTTGAAAACATCAAGTTCTTTCTTGCCTGAGGTCCTTTACATATGGTGTTCTCTCTGCTCGCACCAATTCCTAACCATCCTCTCCCCACTCCTTACCACACACATAGCTGGTCAAACTCATTCAACCTTATTACAGATTTATAATGTATAATAATTATACATTTATTCTTTTACCAACAAATATGTATGTAATGTCTATTATGTGGCAGATAGTATCTAGATACAAAATGGTGAACTAATGGACAGTCTCTGTTCTCTGAAGGGAGTGACAGGCTATAACAAAAACCATGTCATGTGGGATTATAAGTAAGCTCTATGTGAGAAAAGCAGAATCTGAACTGGTGTGAGCACAAGGGAGCCAATTTTGAAAACTCAAAGCTCTCTGAAGTGTCACTTAATCTGAGATTTGAAGGTTGAATGAGTTTGACCAGCTATATGTGTGGTAAGGAGTGGGGAGAGGATGGTTAGGAATTGGTCCGAGTAGAAAGAACACCATATGTAAAGGACCTCGGGTAGGGAAGAACTTGATGTTTTCAAAGCACTGAACACTTCTGTACACTTCACTTATAAATGAGCACCCTAGCAAAATGCTTCTAACAGTTCATCAGTTGACCTTTTTGGTTTTTCTAACCATGTAATATCTTTGAATTACAATAATTTTGCTTCCTTTCTGCCATTCACTGTTTATTTTTCAATATCAAATTAATACTGTGCCATGCTTCTAAAAAGAAATTTTTAAATGGCCTTAATAACATTATTTGGGATATTTAAATTAGCGTTTATAGAGTTATACTGTAATAAATGATCTTGAGTGTTAATTTGAGTCATATCTTGGATGACGTTTAGATGGAATACACTGTTTAATCCAAGTTTTCCCTTTTATTTTAATTTTTTTAAAGATTCATTTGTTCATTTGACAGACAGAGATCACAAGTAGGCAGAGAGGCAAGCAGAGAGAGAGGAGGAAGCAGGCTCCCCGCCGAGCAGAGAGCCCAATGCGGGGCTCGATCCCAGGACCCTGGGACCACCACACAAGCCGAAGGCAGAGGCTTCAACCCACTGAGCCACCCAGGCGCCCCTCAAGTTTTCCCTTTTAAAACAAGGGTACTAAATTTTATCAAATAACTTCCTGACGCCTACTTAAACTATACAGTTTTCCACCATTGGTTTGTTCATAATTTCAATTATATTATTCTTAGTACTGAGCAAAATTCCACTTGATATTATGTTTAAATTAACTGGATTCTAGTTTCTAAAATTTAAGTTTCATTATTAAAATCCTGCATTTGGGAAAATAACCAAAAAATAAAAGCAAATTTCTAAAAAGTCAGAATTTAGGTAATTCTTTATTTTGAAATAAAATCTGTAATTTGCAATTCTGCCAATACAGTCTACAGAGTCTGCTATCTTATATAATACATCATGTGCTATCTTCTAAGACTAGCTTGTTTTATTTCAGTGTATATCCCTTAAGATCCATTCGACTGAACATAACAAACTCTAACTCCCATTTCCACAAAAAAGGAAACTAACCATTCATGTAATTATCACTACAGAGGTGTAGCTAGTTTTAAGATTTTTTTTTATTTAAGCTTTATTTAAACATATAATGTAACCCCACCACCCTCTCCCAACCCCTCTCCCCCCCACCCCCCTCAGTTTGTTTTATGACATTAAGAGTCTCTTTTGGTTTGTCTCCCTCCCAATCCCATCTTCTTTCATTTTTACTTTTCCTACCACCTTAACTCCCACCCCCGTTGCATCTCCACTTCCTCATATCAGGGAGATCATGTGATAGTTGTCTTTCTCCAGTTGACTTATTTCGCTAAGCATAATACGCTCTAGTTCCATCCATGTCGTCGCAAATGGTAAGATTTCATTTCTTTTGATGGCTGCATAGTATTCCATTGTATATATATACCACCTCTTCTTTATCCATTCATCTGTTGATGGACATCTAGGTTCTTTCCATAACTTGGCTATTGTGGACATTGCTACTATAAACATTCGGGTACACATGCCCCTTTGGATCACTACGTTTGTATCTTTAGGGTAAATACCCAGTAGTGCAATTGCTGGGTCATAAGGTAGCTCTATTTTCAATTTTTTGAGGAACCTCCATGCTGTTTTAAGATTTTTTAGTTCGGGGCCCAATGATCTCAAAACCTTGGGTTTTGCCCTCTGCTCTGTCCTCTCAAGGTCGTGGATTTGTAATCAGATTGGCTTTCCTTCTACTTTCAAAATGGTAATAAGAGGCAACTGGGTGTGTTCTGAAGCACAAAAGCTTCAATTTTGATAAAGTTCAATTTATCAAATTTTTCTTTTATCTCTTATGGTTTTCATGTCACATTTAAAGAAGTATTTGCCGGGCCCTATGTCTTCTAAGAGTTTTGTGTTTTGAACGCCTATATTTAGGTCTGTGATACATATTGAGTTGATCTTAGTGTATGTATGAGTCAGGGCCCCAGATTCATCTTTTTGCATGTGGGTATACAACTGTCCAACTTGTTAAAAAAAGTGGGACTTTTCTTTTCCATTTTCCATTCAATAGTCTGTTCAACAGATGGCACTGGGACCATTTCCTTCCCATTAATTGGCTCTTAGACTAATCACAGCCCACCCCACAGAGCTAAGGATGGAATGGATTCCTGACAAAATGAGGAATCTTTTTAGGAAAAGGGTAAGGAAAAATGGATAACTGAAAGACAACGAACAAGGTGGTAAAAAGTTAAAAAAAAAAAAAGTTTCTCATCTCTCTACATTCAGGAAGAATAAGTACCACAGTTATGATCTGTTTGGAATAATTTGGCAACAGAAGTGAGTATATGTGTGCTAAGGGGCATTGCTAGCACTCTAGTCCTCACTTTCTGCTATTAATATTGCAAATCTTTATGGGTTTTCTCTATTCAAGCCAATTTGAGTAACATATTTTCCTGGAAAAGTATCCATTTGAGTTTCATACTTATGACTATATTGATGCCTGAACAACACAGGTTTGAATTGGGCAGATCTACTCTATCAGGATTTTTTTCTATAAATATAGTATATGTATTTTCTCTTATGATTTTAACATTTCCTTTTCCCTAGCTTTTTGTAAAAATACAATGTAACATACAGAATGGGATATAAATAAGGCTTCTGATAAACCACAGGCTATTGAGTTTTTAGGGAGTCAAAAGTTAAATATGATTGGCACCCTCTCATCCCACATTAAGGGTCAACTGTATAGTTACACGAATACATTTTTTTCCTAAGTAGCCTTTTAATTCCTAATTTTTCATGTTCTGTTTTGTCTCAGTTAGGCTATCTAAAGTCTAACCTATCATACTAGAGTTTTTTTCTCCAAAGAAATAACACTTAAATTTATCAAGTGTACTAGTATTCTGTTTTCAAGAATTTTTTTTTTTTTAAGATTTATCTATTTGAGAGAGAGAGAGAGAGAGCAAGTACAAGTAGAGGGAACAGCAGGCATAGGAAGAGGGAGAAACAGGCTTCCTGCTGCAGTCCCTCGAACCAAGGACCCTGGGATCATGACCAGAGCCAAAAGCAGACTTTCACAGTCACCCAGGCACCCTCTAGTATTTTTGTTTTTTAACTTTATATATTTTTTTCTTTTATAACATCAGAGTTGAATTGCTTTTTATTTACTTTTGCAAAGAAATCTGAATACATTACTTTCCTCCATGTCCTACTTTGATCACATCTCAGTGTTAATATGCACTTCCCATAATTTTTTCTAGGAACTTCCAGACATTTTGTTAGTTTTGCTTTCCTCTTTGATCCAATCAACAGTTATGTAGGAGATAAGAGGGCACTCAAGAATCTGGGTTTTTTTTTTTTAATTTTCATGTACAGGGCGCTTGGGTGGCTCAGTTGTTAAGCGCCTGCCTTCAGCTCAGGTCATGATCCCGGGGTCTTGGGATAGAGCCCTGCATCCTGCTCGCTGCTCGGCAGGAGGCCTGCTTCTCCCTTTCCCCCTCCTCTGGCTTATGTTCCATCTCTTGCTGCCTGTCAAATGAATAAATAAAATCTTAAAAAATTTTTTTTTCATGTATATTCTTGAAATTTCATTATGGTTAATGTATTTTGTACTATCCTCAGTTTGTTGGAAGTTTAGATTTATAATCTAGAAAAAAACTTCCCTGGGGCCCTAAGAAGACATCGTTTCTTTTTGCAGGGCAAATCTCTTTTTGTGTATCTCTTAGAGCAGCATTAACGATCAGAGTATTCATAACCTCTACCATTCTTATCTAACTTAATCTCTCCAAAAGAAACACAGTAGTATGTCTCATTACTCTGCTTTTGTGTCTTCCAGTAATGTTTACTATGATGTAACCTATCCCATAAAAATTATTTTACCGTGGCTTATACCTTTCCTCTTCATGATTACTTCTGTCCATTTTAATGCATTGTCTTGTAATAATAGAACTTCTAAGTTCTCTTTGTTTGCATTTATCAATTTAAGTTTTTCTGAGTTATTTTATTTGAAATGTAGCTTCTATAAAAGGAATATAGTCGGGTTATTTTTAGTTTTACGTTTGGTTGGTGGGTTTTTAATGCTCTAACTGTAGGTTGGGATCCATTTCCCTTTGGATGACCCAATTTCCTAATCAGCAGAGCTGGACTATCCTGAAAGCCTGTATTGCTAACCACCAATCATCAGACATTGTATAAATGCATCCGCACCTGCCAAAATGTCAGGAGGCTATGTGGCTTCACACTCTTCCTTAAAGTTGAGAAATAAGCCAAAATCCAAAAGTGGCCTCCTCCATGGATAAACATTTATCTAAGTAGCTTTTTAAGGGATGAAATATGAATGCTGTTGTTTCACACCTGAAACAGCCATTTTATTCTGAATGAACAACTTAGCTGAATTCAGTTACCAGGCCACAGACTTCTGACACTTAACAGACAAGATACTGAGACAAACCTAATTTGTGTTCCTTTGTAGGTAACCTGCTTTATCTCCTGGGCTTGTTTTATCCTTACAACTCAAATATTTTTCCAGGATAGATCTAAGTAGAAACCTTTTCTTATTACTGCTGACTGGTTCTCAGGGGACCCTTCTGATATTTACTAACACTCTTCCCTGGCACAGGAAAGTTCAATCATGATTTCCCTGATTACTGCTCTGGTTTCCCTGCTCTAGAACACCTGTTGAACTGAAGACCTGCCTGTTATCAGTCATCCACATCCACTTTTCACACATATCTTTGTCACTTTTTCCCCCTGTATTCTGGACATATTCTCAAGTTTGTCATCCATATTACTCTTCCATTTTTTCAAGTATCAAGTCTTCTTCTAATTGTCTTAAACTTTAAATTTAATTATGTTTGGTTTCCTTGAATTCTTTCATTTCAACCAGTTTTAACACTTCTACTGTCCTCTCATCCTGTTCCTCAGCATTCTCTGGTTTCCTTTTTTACTTGAAGCCATGATTTTTTTTAAGACACAAGATTTACACTAGTTATAAATTCATAGTAAATTTGCTTACATGTAATCCTTTGCAGAGAGATGCACTATGTCTTCAAAGTAATTCTTTGTATTTTAGAATCTTTCCAAAAGCCACATGCAAGGTATCTTCTATGCCTGTTGAGCAAGAGTTCTATTGAGATCTTATGTTCTTGCATAATACGTCCTTAGTCTCCTCAAAGCCCAGTAAACGCTGGCAAGTTCTCCCCCTCAGACTGAAACTTTGAAATGAGACGTGTCCCACTCTCAGCTTGACTGGGAGTGTGTGACATGTACTCCATCTCATGTAAGCATGTGGACAGAGTATCACTCTTCCTGCTCCAATTGGTACTCCTGTCAGCTGTCACACGCACTGTACATAATACACAAAACATAGGCACCCACGACCCTTCCTATTTACAAAGAATTTCTTTAAATTGCATGTATTCGGGAATGTACTGTACCCTCGACCATCTTCCCCTCACTCCTGCTGCTGGGTGACATTTGGGGAGTGACAGTTTTCAAGTGAAAATAAATAGAATAACCAGTGGAGACAGAGAAAGGGGCAGGTTAGGAACACTGGTCTGACTGGCTCAAAAGTCTGCAAGAAACAAACTTTTGCCACTCAATATAATCCCTGTGCTTCCTGAAGTTAGGCGCAATGAGTCTATCAATTTTTCAACTGTGTCTTACTCTGTGGGGGGTTTTCCTTGTTCTAGTTCAGAAGCAGAACATGTGCTATATAGGCCAAAACTAGTCTCAACCAACATTCAGAAGCTTCTACTCTGATCCTGGCACATGACATTTACTTTATAATGAAAATGCCCATGTTTGTCACCTTCGTGGATGGTTTTTTTTTTTTTTAAAGATTTTATTTATTTGACAGACAGAGATCACAAGTAGCAGAGAGGCAGGCAGAGAGAGAGAGGGAGGAAGCAGACTTCCACTGAGCAGAGAGCCCAATGCGGGGCTCCATCCCAGGACCCTGAAATCATGACCTGAGCTGAAGGCAGAGGCTTTAACCCACTGAGCCACCCAGGCGCCCCTTTGTGGATGTTTGTTTTTTTTTTTATTTTTATTTTTATTTAAACATATAATGTAACCCCACCACCCTCTCCCAACCCCCCTCCCCCCCACCCCCCTCAGTTTGTTTTATGACATTAAGAGTCTCTTTTGGTTTTTAATGGGAACTGGGAAGCGGTATATCAGGCCTAAGTAGTCTGCACCACATTATCTCAGAATGTCGGACCTAAGAGTTTAAGTAATTACACCATCATTTTAGTGAGAACTGAGAGAGTAGGCTGCACTTGTGCATTTAATGCCTGTTTGTCTTAAAAGACAAGATTACTTTCCACATCACTCTGAAGTCAAGCTACAGGCTTATAAAGAACAACTGACAGCAATTGTTTTCTCATTCCCTCAGGGGTTAACATTCGTGTAGCTGTCTCTTTTGGTTGGCATACCCCATACTGAAGAAAAAGAGCCATCTGCCTAGCTGTCTAAAAAACACTTGTCTGATATTCCCCTGCCAGAAAGTAGACTGCTCTGAAAAGCCACATATGCATAGAACAAATTCACTGTTGACACATTACCACACCAGCAAAACCATACTCTCTAAAATCATACACATAATTCAGTTTAAAGTCAGATCTAAATTCAAATTTTATCTTAGGTCTGTGTTTATTCTGTTTATGACAATTCTGAGTCTGAGTGATTCAAATAATATTAATGATACATTTTAAAACAAAGACAGGTTTTTTGTTTTTTTAATTTTTTTATTTTTATATAAACATATAATGTAACCCCACCACCCTCGCCCAACACCCCTCCCCCCCATCCCCCTCAGTTTGTTTTATGAGAACAAAGAAAAGAGAGAGTCTCTTTTGGTTTGTCTCTCTCCCAATCCCATCTTGTTTCATTTATTCTTTTCCTACCCCCTTAACCCCCACCCCCGTTGCACCTCCACTTCCTCATATCAGGGAGATCATATGATAGTTGTCTTTCTCTGATTGACTTATTTCGCTAAGCATAATACGACATGGATGGAAAAGAAAGATTGGTTTTAAAAGTCATTTTCACTTGGTAGTAACATGCTGTGTCCCACAGATGAGCTAGTACTGTGAGCCAATGAGGCTATAGGTATTTTTAAGTGAAAAGAAATGTACCACAAATTTTAAGGGTTTAGTTTTTCATTTATTATAAGAGACGCAACTTCAAATCTCTAGGTTATGCACAGTTTACTGAAATCTGTAATGTTTTATTAATTTACAATTCTTCGCCACTAGTTCTTTTGTAGGAGCATAAATGAAGACCTGAAAAAACATCTAATGCTATCTTCTCTTGTATGAAATCATTTGCTTCAGTATGAGGCAAAGAGAGATCAAGACTAAATACTGGTCTCAGAAAGCTGTTCCATAATCGAGAACTTTTTATCTCCTTTTCCTCTGGACCAGAAGACCCTATATACCAAGGGTTAGCAAGCTTTTCCTCTAACACCCAGATAGTAAATATTTTCAGTCTTGCAGATCATAAATCTCCGTCACATCTATTCAGCTCTGCCACTGTCAAATGAAAACAGCCATAGACAATAATTAAACAAATGAGCATGACTATGTTTCAATAAAACTTTATTTACATTATTAAATGAGGCAGCAGGAAGCAGCATAGAGCAATGAGGTGTAACAATCTGAGACAACACACAATTTCACAGAATTACACAGACTTGACTCATATGTAAAACAGGGAGCAATATTTATATTATTTAATAGCAATCAGATGTTGTTTAATGCCTAACTTTTATTCAGCTCTTATGTGTCAAGCATTGTCCTAAGTGTTTTACATTAATTGCTCATTCAGTTTTCATAACAACGCAGAAAAGTTTGAAATAAAGTGTTAAGACATAAACTAGATACCAGGTCCTATCAGGCTGCTTTTCACTTCCACAAATGAAAACAATGAATAAAAGGGAAGGTAAGTATGTAAAGGCCCAAATGGCACATGCTTTGAATTCAAATAACAGACTTTGCAAGTCCTCAAGAGTTCCCAGGGCTGATGTCTGCTACTATCTTTACTGGTCAGAGCTCCAGCTCCACCATCCCATAATCCAAACTTTTCCATGCCAACTTTAAATCTCAAATTATCAATTTCACTCAATGCCCTCTAACTTATACTGTTTTTTAATACCACCAAAACTGGAAATATGGTAGTAGAGATATCAGATGTGCAATCCCGCTGATAAAATTTGGAATGGAAGGGCGCCTGGGTGGCTCAGTGGGTTAAGCCTCTGTCTTCAGCTCAGGTCATGATCTCAGGATCCTGGGATCGAGCCCCACGTCGGGCTCTCTGCTCAGCAGGGAGCCTGCTTCTCTCGCGCTTGCTCTCTCTCTCTCTCTGCCTGCCTCTCTGCCTACCTGTGATCTCCATCAAATAAATAAATAAAATCTTTTTTAAAAAAAGTTTGGAATGGAAATGCTTCCTACAAAAGTGAACTGTGCAATAGGTGATTTTTAGATGTTCAGTTAAATAGTAGCCTAACAGGGAGACTGATAACTTTGATGTCAAGAGCAGATACACAGAATGCTCTTTCAGGAAAGGAGAAGCTTAGGAACACCTTCTTCTCTTTGTAATGCCTAAAAATGATCAATCTTATATGAGTGACTCAGGAATATTTAACTAAATTTAACATATTTTATCTGTTTCAGATTTTTTTAAACTCACAGATGTCCTTATTTTTTTTGAACTTTTTAAAAGATTTTTAAAAGATTTTATTTATTTATTTGTCAGACAGAGAGAGAGCACAAGGCTCAGTGGGAGCAGCAGGCTTCCCACTGAGAAGGGAGCCTGAATCAGGACTCGATTCCAGGATCCTGGGATCATGACCTGAGCTGAAGGCAGACGCTCAACCAACTGAGCTGCCCAGGCATCCCACAGATACCCCTTATTTTTAAGTTTACTTTTAGATGAGGACAATAATATATTTGTAATAATGTGACAGGACTCCTTCTGGCTGCAGATCATTTTCTCTTACAATTATCACTTAGTGACAAGAGATCTGATGATGTGATAGTATCACTGTTTAAGTCTTTCTGCAAAGTTCATCCTCAAAAGGAATATTTCAGCAGCAGTATCCAATAAATAGGAGTTTACCATGTTCTAGTTATTCTAATTTTCTAGGAAAAAAACATTTTCCTATTTTGTGCTGTAATAATAGTGTACATTAAAAGTAAATAAAATCTAATCATCATCATTATCATCCAAACAATATACTGATTTCCCAAGAGGAACATGATTCAATTATCCAAGTTTATACTTAAGAGGAGTGATATTAAATTTACTCAAAAGAACAACAAGGAAATAGGCAGTTAAACCAGTCAAAGGGGAGTTAAAACATAATGGTCTAGACCAAGGATTGGCAGACTGCCCCATGACCCATATCTGCCCACTCTTCTCTCTCTCCCCAATTTGTCTTTTTTTGTAAGTAATATTTTACTGGAATACAGCCATATCCATTCATTTACATTATGTCTAAGGCTGCTTTTATGTTCCCACAACAAAGGTAAGTAATTGTGACCAAGATTATATGGCCTGCAGAGTCTAAAATATTTACTTTTGGCCCTTCACAGAAAAAGAATGAATACCTCTAGTTTAGCAAGAGACCCAAGGAACACAGACTATGAAAATTAATTACAAAGAAAAAAGGAGCATGAATGCAGTTCTACAAAAATAATTAACATCACCAAGCAACTGTTTTACAAATGACAAGTTTAGGATAGACAAAAAGCCAGTAGTGGCATTCTGTGATTTTTGTGGTATATGGTGAGAAAATTAATCAACATAGGACCCAGAATAACGCACTGTTAGCAATAGTTGATTTGAAATATAGCCCAAAAAGGGGAGCAGCTAGAGAATGCAAACATGAAAGTAATTCCTAACTTTTTTACCCTATCTATGTAGAACATCTGCATAATGATCTAGAGCATATGAAAATACAACTATAAAAAAGATCCATTTTAAAAAACTTGTCCACCCAAAAAGCAAATCATTAAGACAAACAGCAAACTGGGATGTAACAATTCATTTCCTGAGGAGATAATGTTCCCTTCCAGACAATAAGTACCAAAAACCTGATAGACAGATAGGCAAAAGACATGAACCAACAGTTGACGGAAGAGAAAGCACTTAGACATTTTAAGATGCTCAACTATACTCGTAAGAGAAATGTAAATTAAAATCACAGTGAGACACCTCTTCTCACCTATGTGGCAAAAAGCCACTCTCCTGGCAAGGTTGAAAAGAAACTGAAAAATCATGAACACGATAGATAAAAAGTACAATTCCAAAACATCTAATAAAATTACACACACAAAATCACACAGTACTTATGCAGCTATAAAAAGGAGGAAGATCTCTCTATATACTCTTACAGAGTAATCTCCAAGATATACTGTGAAATAAAAAAAGCAGGATGGAGAACAGAGAATATAGAATACTGCCTTTTGTATAAGAAAAAATTTTGCTTTTTAACATTTGCTTATTTTTACAAAAAAAATTAAAAAGAAGGTTAGAGATGAAAGTGAGGGCTCTCTAAAAACTTTTTATTTAATTTTGACTTTTGAACCTAAAAATGTATGTATATACATATGTGTATTATATACACACATATATCAGTGTCTATGTATACATAGATATATATACATATACACATATAAAGAACTAAAAAAATGAAAAATGCAGATGTAAGGAAATGGAAAAAAGTGAAGATTTACATCAAATAGGTAAAATATCTACATAGAGAATTGTTTGAAGAAACATTTACCCTCAGTACTCTGTACATCCTTAGTAGTATGTACTAAAAGTACTCCTTTAAAAACAAAAACAAAAAAATCTGCAAAAAAATCTTAAACTTTAGTAGTTTTAATATTGTGTCATTTTAAAACATGATGTATATTGTAGGTGAAGCAAACCAGTATTTTCAGTATAAGAAAAGGGATGGGAAAAGGGGGGGAAAAAGGATAAAAATATAAAATGAAAGAAGGGAGAAAAAAAATCTGCTAACTTCAAAGTATCAATGTGAACTCAATTATTTTAATTTCCTCGCTCTGACCATGAAAAAAAATTTAAAGCAATGGCCTCCTCTTGCAATAGCACCCAGATCTTGGTTTCTAAACATCCTGTTCCTCTAAAAGAAACCAGGGCTTCTTGGAGAGAATGCTAGCTCCAGGTCTTCAAAAAATACATGATGAAAAGTGACATATCCCAACTGAAAATGAATGACATATTTAAAGCCTTCACGATCTTTAAAATCAAGAGGCATTTCCATCACCACCATTCTCCAACAATCTACTCCTACATAAGTTATTCCGTTCATTTTCTGCCTTCTTCAAGTGCACTGGCTTTAGATTTCCAATGCAGCAGTGTGGTCTTCTATCAGCAAGGTCACAGGAAATAAGATAAATATTTTTTTATTTAAAACTTTTATATGCTAGCAATGAACACATGGATGCAAAAATTAAAAATACTATTTTTAATGGTCCCAAGAAAAATTAAATACTTTAAAAAAAGTAAATACTTTATTTACAGGCTTTTGTACAGGCCTTATATGATAACAACTAAAAAGTGCTGACAAAAGAAATCAAAGAAGAGTAAAACAAACAGAGAGACACACTATGTTCATGAATTGAAAGACAACACAGTATAGGTATCAATTATCCCAAAACTGATCTAAAGATTTAATGCAAATCCTATCAAAATCCCCAGAAGGTATTCTGTAGATATAGAGACAGTATTCTAAAGTCTATATAGAAATACAAACAAGAATAGCTAAAACAATTTTGAAGAAAACCATTTATCAATTTTAAATCAATACCTGATTTTAAAACTCATTATGTAACTATAGTTACCAAAGACTGTATAATATTGGGTAATAGATACATAGATTAGTGAAACAAAATAGAAAACTAACAGCCTTCAAATGTACCCGACTGACTTCTGACAAGGTACAAAGCAACTGAACGGGAGGGGGAAAAAATGCATTTCAACAAATGGTGCTGAAGCAATTGGACATCCACAGGTAGAAAAATGAACCTCAACTATACACAAAAATTACTCTAAATTGATCATGGACTTGAAATGTGAAACAGAAAACTATAAAAATTTTAGGAGAAAGAAATATAGGAGAAAATCTTCAGGATCTATAGCTAGGCAACAAGTTCTTAGATTTGATACCAAAAGCATGAGCCATAAAAGGAAAACTGATTAATTCAATTTCACCAAAACTGAACTTTTGCTCTACAGAAGACCCTGTTACAAGAATGAAGAGTCTCCACAGTGAGAGGAAATAGTTGTAAACCACATGGCTGACAAAGCACTAGTATCTAAAATACATTAAAAACTCTCAAAAGCCAATAGTGAAAAACAATCTTACTAGAAAATGGTAAGAGACATAAAGAGACATCTCCCCATTGAGGACCTCCAGATGACAGATAAGCAAATGAAAAAATGTGCAAATTAGGTAAATGTCAATTAAAATCCAAATGAAGTATCACTACACACTTATCAAAATGGCTAAAATGACAACACTAAATGCTGATGAGGATGTAGAGAAGCTGGATCGTTCATACAATATGTGTGACAATGCAAAATGGCACAGCTACCTCAGAAAAAGCTTCTCAAACATTAAACAGTCAACTAACACACAACCAACATCTATGCCCATAAGCCCATTTTTATCAGTTTGAAAAATAACCTGTATGCAAAAGTTTATAGCAGTTTTACGTGGAAGAGCCAAAACATGGGAACAACCCAGATGTCCTTGATGGGTAAATCATTAAGCAAACTGGTACATCAATAGCATGAACTACACTCAACAATTAAAAGAAACTAGCTAGGGGCGCCTGGGTGGCTCAATGGGTTAAGTCTCTGCCTTAGGCTCAGGTCATGATCCCAGGGTCCTGGGATTGAGCCCTGCACTGGGCTCTCTGCTCGGCAGGGAGCCTGCTTCCTCCTCTCTCTCTACCTGCCTCTCTGCCTACTTGTGATTTCTGTCTGTCAAATAAATAAATAAAATCTAAAAAAAAAAAAAAAGAAAAAAGAAACTTGTGGTATACACAACAACCTGGATAAAACTCAGGAGAATTATGCTGAGTGGGAAAAAAGGCAATCCCAAAGACTACATTGCATATGATTCCCTTTATTTAATTCTTAAAGTGATAAATTATAGAAATGAAGAAATATTAGTGGTTGCCGGGAGTGGTGTTGAGGGCAGCAGGAGGAAAACAGGTGTGGCTATAGAGGGGTAACAAGAAGAATCCTTTCAATGGAAATGTTCTGTATCTTGACTGTATCAACGTCAGTCAGTATCCTAGATATGACACTGCTCTCTCTAGTTGGCAAGATGTTACCATTAGGAGAAACTAGTTTTTAAAAAGGGGGTGGGGGTGGGGGGCGTCTGGATAGCTCAGTGGGTTAAAGCCTCTGCCTTCGGCTCAGGTCATGATCTCAGGGTCCTTGGATAGAGCCCCGCATCAGACTCTCTGCTCAGCAGGGAGCCTGCTTCCCCCGGTCTCTCTGCCTGCCTCTCTGCCTACTTGTGATCTCTGTCTGTCAAATAAATAAAGAGAATCTTTAAAAAGGGGGAGAGGGATCTCTCTGTATTATTTCTTACAGCAATAGATGAATCTACAATTATCTCAAAATTAAAATAATTTAAATGAATAAAAAAAGTTTAAATAAAAAAATTTTTAAATGAGGAGTTACAAATGTTTATTTCCTAAAATTATCCAAGTTTTTCTTAGGAGTCTACTAAAATAAACCTGGAAAACTATGAAAGGAAAGTATTACAAATAGTCCCCAGAAGTACCTTTTAGATAAATGGAAATGTCTTCCAGGAAGAAAGCTGGGTTTATAGTCATACAATTCTCAATAAATATTATTTTCCTTAATTATATGTTTCAGTACTATTTCCTATAGCAGAGTGTTAGCTTACAAAATAATGCAAACTTTTTATTTTCTTAAAATTAATGGGTTTTAAGTCTTGGGTATTCCTTCAGAAGTCGGAGAAGAACAAAAGTAAATTATACTTTAAAAAAAAACACTTTTAAACTTTAATATCTCAAAGAAACTTATAAAGATATCAGAAAAATAAGAAAAAAGGCATTTTAGATACAGTAAACCCAAGAATAATTACACATTTAGTATTGTATGAATTTTCTGCTGCCGTATATTTATATTCAAACACCATCACCAAAATCCTACTCAAATAAGAGAAGATTCAGGTGGGTCTTAGATAAATCTTCTCCAAAAGGAGTCTTCAAAAAGACAGTCAAGAAAAGATAAAGAAAGGTTGCAATTATACCCAGCTCACACACAATTTGTGTACTACACTGTGTAAAAACAGATTACACAAAGTCATAATCAGCCACCTAGCGCCTCAGGGATATATAAGGTTCTCCCAGGGTTAATTTTATCCAGATTCTACAGTAAGAGTTATTTATCACAGTACAGTCCTCAGATCAAAATGCTATTACAAGAACTAGGTCCCTTCACTCAGGAAAATTATTTTTCTTTCCTTTCCTTCCTGCTCCAAAATTTCAATAATAACCCTTAAATCCTTTAGGTCTGAGAGGTCTGCAATAAAGTGTGGTACCAAGACATAACTCAATGTAGAAAAAATGAGGACTGCCATGGAAAAATTCACCTGCTCCAATGTATAGATCTGGAATATGTAAGGCAGGTTTTTTAAAATGCCAAGTTGTGCATATAGCTCATTTTCGTTAGCTGTCACCAAGACAGCCATTTTAAATAATCACCCTATGAAGTTCACTGGTTATTTTGAAATTGATTGAGATTAGAAACCTGCCCACCTATACAGGTCAAGAAACAGTAATAATGCTCTACATTGTTTTTTCTCTAATAAATATGCAATAAAGACCTTATATACTTTGCATGATCAAAGGAGAATTCTAGACAACAGTTCTAAAGAGGAGGCAACCACAGGGTAGTTTGTCAAGAAGCACAGTTTGCTCTTATCCTATTTGAAACTGCTTATAGACATTTACAAATAATTAAACAAATAAGAGATAATCAATTTGTAGATTTAAATAGAGTGAATCAAAATCAGGCTAAGGGTGAACAGAGAAGGTGCAGGACAGGAAGAAAAGATAAGAAAGTAACCCAAAGAAGGAAGACAGAAGACTAGGAAATTAAAATACAAACAAGAAAACCCACCAGTAGGTGGGACATAAAGTAGAATCAAAGAAGTAACACAGAGGTAATACAAGACAAATAAGTATTCTTACCACAAATGTTTAGAAAAATAGTACTAATTCAATTGAAGTTTTAAATTAAATCATTTTAATATAGAAACTGCAGTGTCAGAGATATCAATCATATTTTTTTCTGGACTTTAAGATTATCTTTTTATTGGGCACCTGGGTGGCTCAGTCAGTTAAATGTCTGACACTTGATTTCGGCTCAGGTCGTGATCTCAGCGTGGGGTGATGGAGCCCCACATCAGGCTCTGTGCTCAGTGTGGAGTCTGCTTGAGATACTCTCTCCATCTGCCTCTGCCCCTCCCCCTGCTTGTGCATGCTCTTTCTCAAGAAAATCTTTAAAAACAAACAAACAAAAAAGGATTGTCTTCTGATCATCTTAAATTTCTTAAAACATCACTTGAAAATTCAACCAAAGTGGAAAGACGACAGATTTGACTGTCAACTCGACATTTTGATTCTTCAGCACATGTTATACATACCAACTGGAGTCCTTGCTATTTGAATGTATTGAGTTGCTCCTCCGTGTTAAATACATCATATAACACATAGGCAGAACCATTTCCAGTATGGAAATTCCCCAAATCAACACCTCTCCCCATCCCCAATGAGCTCACAATTTGCTAAAAATACAGTCTTCCCTTTTTCTGGGGAAGGAGGACTGCCAATGCAGGGGACTGAAAGCATAAGAGCTTCTCTCCCACTGCTCCAGAATGAGGCAGGCCACGTGGTTGAGAATGCAGTCATAGCACTGGGCCCGGGTTATAAAACTTGAAAGAATCAACCCAGCACAAGCTTGTCACATGTTCCTGACATGTTTCAAAACATGCAGGAAAGAAAATCTTCTACATGCACTCTCTAATTTGCTCCAACAAACTGTGCGCGTGCACACACACACACACACACACACACACAACATTACAGGCCTAGCGTTTGAATAGGCTACCCCAGAGCTACATATTTGGGTAATAGTGTTCCTGTGAAGTCTACTTGCTTTAAAATATCTGCTGTCTTCTGCATTGGTCTAATAAGAATCAATCCCAGATGTCACTGCAATTTAGATAACCCAGGAGCTTTGTTCACTCATTCGACACATTGTACACGGAGCACCTCCTTAAGGCAGGTAATCCACAGGGACTAGAGAAAAATACAACAGTGAACAAAACTAACTTGACCCCCTGCCTCTTGAAGTTTACATCCTAACACTAAAGAAATAAACTAACAGAAGTGGCTGAATATTAAAAAAAAAAAAAAAAAAAAAAAGAGCGCTCCCTCCCATCTAGGAATGCTGAAGGCCAGGAAAGAGGAAAGAACACTTTTCCTCCTGCCCCTGATGTCATGTGGCTTGCAAAGACAATAAATAGCAGAAGGGCAGAACCAGACATAAAATGGAGAAGTGTTATACTTTACTTATAAAATTTCTTCATGAAAGTGTCTATTGCTATAAATGAGGACAAAACCCCCAGGGGCAAGGCGAAAGCCTCAAAATTCACTCAACCAACCAAAGAGCCTTCCTCAATTTGTCCTAAGACCCTAAGGGTCATGGCTACAGCATGAATTCCTCCCTCCAAGGCTTAATTACTGAGTATTATTCCTTTTTAGAGTGATCTCCAGAATGCCCTGAATAGAAGCATCCCCCAAAGAGTTCCACAAAGCCAAAAGTAAGAGTAAGAGTTTTACTCTTGAAAGGAAGGTTGTAAACTGAAAAGTGAGGGCAGGCCCGACTCTGGAATTGGTGCATCTGCTCTGGTGTTCTCACAGTATTCCCAACAGTGAGCCCCCCAATCCCCTGGACTATATTGTCAGCAGCACTGAGAGACCACATAGTAATCCTGTTCTGAGAACAGACATTTTAGAGAAAGTATTCAGAATATTTTATTTGAATGTTTTCCTGGCCAGACGCAAAATGAACTCAGCACAGGCAAGCAAAAAAAAAAAAAAAAAAAACCAACCATGAATTTTAAAATCACAAACTAAGAGCCTAGACTCTTGTTATTTAACCACAGTGGCCTAACAGGAAAGTTCCTAATGTGTTACCTTCCTTAAGTCATCATTTATAGTTATTAATTCTGCATGGAAAACCACCACATAGCAGGCAAGCAAGCATGTCCTCACCACACAAGTGAGTAGCCCTGGGGTGGAAGGCCTCTACCTTTGAGAGAATCAGATTCCTAGAGTGGCAGCCCCGCTCCTGCCCCCTGGCTGTGCTCCCTCTATGGACTGCCTTCTTCCCAGGAGCTCTGCCCTGGAGCCAGGAAGAAGGCCACTTGGTAGCCCAGAGATAAGTAGCAATCCAAGAAAAAAAGGCAGTCTTCTTGGTACTCCTGTTTAAGAGTACCAAATGGGACACCAAATGACCCGGTCATTCACATGCCCATCCCTTGAGCTAAGTGTGGCCCTACCATGAGTTCCATGCTGGGGGAAACTGGACGGGCACAACAACCGTCAGCTTCCACCAAACCGCGGCACTCAGGCACGGGCACACTGTGTGCGATGAAGATGGGGTTTGCAAGAAGAACCAGAAGATAGTAGAAAAATCATTCTAGATAGAAAGCTATAGGTGCCACCACTCACTCTTAAAATCTTACTCTATTATACAGAGGCAAATAAGAGAAGAGCAGAGCTGGAAAGGTGAGACGAACAATGTCTACCCTTGACACACATACCCACACCTGTATTCCTTACCCCCAAAGTGATACCTCAGGAAACCCTTTTGTAACTCTGGACCTCTGAGGATTGGTCTGAAAACCAGGGTTTAATTTAGAGATTTCTAGGGGAAAGCTGCACTAATCTTCTAAACCAGGCCTCAGAAATGAGTGTTCCATATGCTTATTTATAACAATCATTATTTAATCCTTATTTGCAACTGAAAAGAAAAACTTAATAGCTAAAATATTTAAAGCTTTTATTAAATCCCTAAAATCCATCACATTCTGGCACCATATAGAATGAAATTTTATTTACTCTAGTGCAAGTACATATAAAGGTCTCAGAAACCAAGTCCTCCAAGGGATGACTGCCAATTGGTTTAATTTTCAAAATCAATATCAATGCTCAGAGCTGCTACCACCTTCAATCCTACAGAAAATTCTAGATGCATAGTAATTCCAGACAGCACTTAATTATATTTTGAGATGGCTTTTATAGAAAAACTTTTTTTATGAGTCATATCTTAACTTATGCTGTAAGCTTGAAAGAACATTTTAATGACAAGATTAACTAATTGTTCCAGCTATCCTCCCTCATTAAAGTAACTGACTATGAAACAAACTGTCAAAAATCATCACTTTTACTTCATCCAGAGATGAATGGGAACAGTTTACACACCAGTCTATGAATATCATTAATAGTTTAAAGTTTTATTATACTATGCTGGTTTTGTTACTATAGTTTTTTAAAGCAAATATATGGGGCGCCTGGGTGGCTCAGTGGGTTAAGCCTCTGCCTTCAGCTCAGGTCATGAACTCAGGGTCCTGGGATGGAGCCCCGCATCAGGCTCTCTGCTCAGCTGGGAGCCTGCTTCTCCCTCTCTTTCTCTCTCTGCCTACTTATGAACTCTGTCAAATAAATAAATAAAATATTTTTAAAATAAATAAATAAAACAAATATAATTGAGAAATATACCTGAACATAACTCAGACACTCTGAATGGGGAAGAAAAGATATGCTTAATCCCAAATCATAAATCCAATTGCAGAAAAAACTCATGGTTAAGTTTTGTTTAAGAAGATACGGTCACTGCAGAAGATATGTTCAGTGGTCACAGAGTAGTATGTGCACCTATCAAGACATCCTAAAACATGTTCTTAGCTCTTTACTCATTGGGATCTATTTGCCTTTCTCTTACATCCCTCAGGTCACAGCTGTATGATATCTAGAGAATCTGAGCACTTGCACCATTAGTTTAAGCACTTGCACCATTAGTGTAAAAACTTGGTTCTGTTGGTTTGTTTGTTTCTGTATCATGGTCAACTTAGAGTAAGAAAAAGCATGGAAGGAGGAACAGAAAGATGGATGGAGACAGAGGCCAGAAAAACAGAAGAGAAAAAAGCCTGATAAATAGGCAAATCAAGAGAAAAACACACAAAAACAAAATGTCACATTTTCTATAGCCATAAGTATGAATGTGTACATCAACAGGAGTGTCCAGAGTCTCTCAATGATTAAATTCGGATAGAAAGACATGATTTCAAGGAGAAACAAATTAGAGAGATACTTAAAAAGGTTAATGTGGCCAAAGCAGGTATTTTTCTGATGAGCTCAGATTTTCAAAGGAAATGCTGAAAGACATCATGTGTATAAAAGTATGGCAAATTACTGACATTAAAATTAGCATCAGGGAACTGAATCTCAGAACAATGTGAGGTTTTCAAAAAGTGAAACCAGTTTCATTTAGTTACATTACATTTGAACA
Organism: Taxidea taxus jeffersonii; assembly: GCA_003697995.1. Lineage (NCBI taxonomy): Eukaryota > Metazoa > Chordata > Mammalia > Carnivora > Mustelidae > Taxidea > Taxidea taxus. Next base: position 215,751 of record ML105045.1, on the reverse strand, counting down.
AACAGTTTTAGCAAACATGTAACTCTACAACTAGTTTGGTCAAAGAAAACAATCTTCAGAATCCATACAGAAAATTAAACATGAGAAACAAGAAACTAAAATCCAAAGACAGGTGAAAACAATGAAGGAGTAAATCTCAGATACTCTAAATAAACCTCAGCCTCCTAACTTGTTAAATCAAAACATAGGAATTTGAGGATAAGCTCAGGGAATACCTTCCTTAATGTTTATAGTAACAGTAACACACTCAAGGGCCTCTGGGAGCCAGCAGTATCCCATTTCTTGATCTACGCAATGATCACACAGGTGTTTATTTTACAGCTGGTTGAAATGTACATCTGCTTTATGAACTTTATTTGTGCTGTATTTCACTAAAAAAAAACTAAACAATTTCAGAGGTATGGATGACTAGAGGAAGGCAATGTTGTCTCTATTTCCAAGTTATAGACATACCTACTGTGGAGCCCCTGGAAGATCCTCACAGACCACAAACATTCGTACGGCCTAATGAAACTGACATGGGAGACTTATTCTACAAGGTCATGAATCCCCTCTTTTAGCAGTGTTCTTCATCAGGAGCCACAGTCGGTAAGAGCTATGTGGTATCCCACTCCCACAGTGCAGGCCTCATGGTAAGGAGACAGGAGGGCAGGGTGGAGGAATGTCATGAGTGCTGAGACAATTGTGTGATTTCTAACCCTGCAGAACCAGCCATAAGGAGAATTAATTACTAATTAAATACCTTCTAGACGACGAGTCTGGGGATATGCTGCAAAGGTCTATGCCCTGACCTCTCAACCTGGGAAGGTAAGAATATGGAAAGCATAAAATAGATGTAATGGATAATTAATCTGGGCATGATAAATAAATTTAATTCCTGGGATAGTTTCTGAAATTTCATTAAAATATAGATAGTAAGGATGGTTGCCTAAATGAATAAACTTGTGGATAGGTGGGTAGGAAATTGAGGGTGTTCCTATTACAGCTTCCACTTTCCTTGAAAGGCACCTGGGGAGAGAAAAAAATGGGGAAGAATGGATACAGAGAACAGAAGAGAAGACTGACTGGAAACAGTGGGTGTTTTGAGACTTTACAAAGGGCAAATAGTATATTTACAACAACAGAGGTCTGTATTTTAAAAGTAATTCCATCATCAATGTGAATGACAACTCATTTACATTTTAGCCTTTTAGTCCTAATTTCAGAGAATATTCATGATCAAGTTTTAGACAGGAGTTACTTTGAAATCTTCAGTTACTTAAAAAAAAAAAATAAAACCTTGCTGCACCATCAAAAAAAAAGAAAGAAAGAAAGAAAGAAATCTTGCCATTTGCAATGATGTGGATGGAACTAGAGGGTATTATGCTGAATGAAATAAGTCAGTCAGAGAAAGACAATTATCATATGATCTCACAGATAGCAGGAATTTGAGAAACAAGACAGAGGATCATAGGGGAAGGCAGGGATGAAGCAAGATGAAACCAGAAAAGGAGATAAACCATAAGAGATTCTTAATCTCAGGAAACAAACTGAGGGTTGCTGGAGTGAAGGTGGGTGGGAGGGATGGGGTGGCTAGAGGATGGACACTGGGGAGGGTATGTGCTATGGTGAGCACAGTGAATTGTCTAAGACTGACGATATACAGACCTGTAGCCCTGAAACAAATAATACATTCTATGTTAAAAAAAAAAAAACCTTGCTGCATGTTAATATATTAATGAAATTATCACCCAATATGACTGAAAAAGAAACAGATGCGCCCAGATAGGTCCATCCTAGTTTAATCAAAGAAAAGGAGAAAATAAATAAATAAATAAATAAATAAAATAATATGATTAGAAAGTAGACCACTTTCACATACAGCTGGTTCCTGACCTAATGATGGCTCAACTTAGGATTTTTCAACTTTTACATGTAAAAGCCATACTCATTCAGTAGAAACCATACTTCAAATTTTCTACTTTGCTCTCTTCCCAGCTAACAATAGCAGTGTCATACTCTCGTGATAGTTGGGCAGCAGTGAGCCCTGGAACCCAGTCAGCAATGCCATGATGAGTGTAACCAATGCACTTACAACCATCCTGCACCCACACAGCCATTTTTCACTTCCAGCACAGTATCCAGTTAATGACATGATATTCAGCCCTTTATGATAAAACTGGCTTTGTGTTAGATGATTTTGCCCAACTATGGCTAACTCAAGTGTTCTGAGAACAACTGAGGTAGGTGACGCTGAGCTGGGATGTTTGGTAGGTGTATTCAATACATTTTTGACTTAATGATATTTTCAACCTACATGGCCTTATTGGGAATTAACCCCGCCATAACTCAAGGAAGATCTGTACAGTGTGTTGTCTGGTAGATTATTTTTAAGCACAGCAGTGAGAATTCTTTAACATAGTTTAGCCCAGCAGTTTTCTTATTTAACTTCACTTCATTTTATTTCATTTTGAGATATTTAAGCACAGCATAGTCAATCATATTTTGCTCTTATCCTTCAGGATATGGTTTTAATAAGGGTAAGGGTTAAGGCCTTAGCTAGCAGGGCAATTTAAACAGTCTACTCTAGACTTATAAAGTCAATATGAATTCCCAATGAAATGTAATTAACTGTATGTGATTTAATAAATGTGTGACTTTGATATACATGAAAAAAATATAGACTGATCATCTGACTTATTTTTTTTCAGGAGCTGTTAAAGCACTAAATGACTAAAAATGTGCTTGCAAATGAAATATGAAGACTGTTAAATTTAACTTTTATGATGCTTCTTTTATCAACATTTTCACAGAAAATTAATTTCTAGAATGATCTTAAATACCAATGAAAAACAGCATTTCAAACACAACTTTTTCCTTTATGTTTAACTTTCCAGACATAAACATAAGGCCTAAAATAAAGTCATTAACCTGATTTGTCCATAGCCCTGTTTTTTTGCCTGCCTTAAAAAATAATCCAGGGGCGCCTGGGTGACTCAGTGGCTTAAAGCCTCTGCCTTCGGCTCAGGTCATGATCCCAGGGTCCTGGGATCAAGCCCCTCGTCGGGCTCTCTGCTCAGCAGGGAGCCTGCTTCCTCTTCTCTCTCTGCCTGCCTCTATGCCTACTTATGATCTCTGTATCACAATAATAAAACCACAAAAATAAATAAATAAAATCTTTAAATAATAATAATAATAATCTGAATCTTGGTGAAATGGACAGTGATCTAAAATGTTGCTTTAGAATCCAGTTCAACCATGAAATGTGTTACCTGGGAAAGTTGGCCAACCCCACTTAGGTCTGGTTTCCTAGCTCCAGCCTCAAGGAATCATGGCAAGGACCACATGAAGTGCCCTATGGAAAGCAGACTGCAAGCCGTCTGAGACAATGGACATGCCCAAGTATGTCAGACTGCTTCTGTTCACCATTTGTATGGAATTCCCTCTGAAGGTCCTTCGCCCAACAATGACAAACATGACCCCCTACAGCTATGATTCTCATGGTCTGTGTACATTAATCTAATTACTGTGGTTTCTGTTCATGACAGAGTGGAAGTATCATCATCTGTAAATCTAGGAGTGGTGGGCAGCCCCACTGGGCATTCAGAAAGACACATTTCTGGGATGAATCTTCAAGGAAACTACACATAGGGCACAACTAGTAAAAGCAACACATTTTAAAAAATTTTTACAGAGAAGAAACATATAATACGGGTTAATAACAAGAAGTATGAAAATAACTTTTATCACAGTTATTCTGTGTTTTAATTTTTTGTAAGTTATGGTTATTTAAAAAGACAGGAGTCCTTGTCCATATATTTTATAAATCCAAATATGGGCTAAGTTTATATAAACTTTTATTCAACGCCATCAAGTTTCAAAAATAATGCCAAAACTAAAGGTATTCATTAAAACTTCTAAGTAGTGAACCAGGATTAAGTAAGGCACTGTACGAGGAGTAAAAAAGGATATAATCTACTTAATAGTTGAGTTTTTCCATGCCATCATATACATCACTTACATATCCAGCCTCTACTCAAAAAAGATACCAATGACATGAACAGGTAACAAGTTAGAGAAAATGCCTGAGGAAAAGAAACTATAAATTGGGAGTATGTAGAAATTAAAAACAAACAAACAAAAACTCATTAGCCAATGGGATTTGATCACCAGAAGCACACATCTACCTGACATTTAACATGCCTTTCTATGCTTTGTTTTTCCTCAAGACAGAGCCTCTCTACTCCAGCAAACTCTTCCCATATACAGCCGTGTTCCTGCATCCATGACATGACAAATTATTTCTTCAACCTGGTGTCTGCTCTGCTTTAGATTCTTACTCTTTAAAACAGTAGGCCTGAACTCATTTCCTTACGAAGCTGGTAATGCCTGAATCTTTTGGAAAAGGAAAGAGAAAGGGAACAGGGAGGGCAGGGGAGTAAATTTCTCTAGATCGCCAACAATCAGTAGTAATGCACAAAGTCTCCTTTCTTTTCCTCAGAAATAGAAATGAGAAAGGATGGTTAAATCCCAAACCTGTACATGTGTGAGGGCCTAAAGGTGCCTCTGTTACCATTATTTAAATAGAGAAGTAAAAATAATCTACTTCAACCTATCAGGGCCTCAAATTCTCTTAAGCAGCTAGACCAAGGTCATTACAGGCTCAGCTGGTCTTCCGGTTCTAGGTAAATAAAGAGGGGCCACAGACCGTGAACTAAAACCAGCGTATAAATATTCTATTTCTAATAAATCCACGGACTTCCTGGTCATAACATACCACATTCCAAGTAGGAATGAGTTTTTAGCTCAGAGACTTACTTTCCTAATCCAACTTAGATGATCACTAGCCTCCAGGGAAAAGAAATTTTTCAAAAATACTGGAGCTCTCTGGAATATAGAAGTATCAAATACTTGAACATCAAGAAAAATACAATGTAATGATAACACTTTTTAGTTACTATGTTAAGCAGCACAGTGACTTTTTTTGGTTTTTAAATGACAATTTTTCATCCTGGTACTTTTATATAACTATTAATTTATAAGACATTGCAAGTATTATTTCTTAATTTTTAGACATATGGAGATTTTCCTGTTATCTTTTGATTATTGATTCTTTGAGTAATTCCACCATAGTTAGGGAACATGCTCTACGGGATTTCAAACATTTGTTGAGACTTGGTTTCCAGTTCATACATAATCAATGGCAAATGTTCCATACGTGCTTTTAAAAAATGGGTTATACAGGAAGCGTAAGTAATGTTCTGTGTATCTCTGTTAGGTCAGAGTTGTTATTCATGCTCTTTAAATCACCTACATCCTTCAGAATTTTATGTCTTTTAGGTCTATCAATTATTCAGAAGGGTGTGTTAAGTTCCCACGGGAGTGTGATTTGGCTATTTCCCTCTGTCTCTGTAGATTTTGCTTATACAATTCACACCTATGTCACCACAGATACCTGGTTTTTATAGCTGTTGAACTAAACATTTTACCATTTTGTAGAGATTTTCTTCATCTCAACGAATGTATTTTACCTTAATGTCTCTTTTGTCTCTTATCAATTTATTTACCCCAACTTTCTTTTGATTAGAATAAACCTGAAAAATAATTTTCCATTTCTTTTCTTTCTTTATCCTTATGTTTTAGATATGCTTCTTGTAAACCTAGCATCTCCTTCAATTTGGGTTTTTTCACCCATTCTGAGAAACTTGGTCTTTAAAAAAAAAGATTTTATTTATTTGGCAGAAAGAAACATAGTGAGAGATGGAACAGAAGCAGGAAGAGTCGGAGAGGGAGAAGCAGGCTTCCCGATGAGCAGGGAGCCTGATTCATGGCTTGATCCCAGGGTCCTGGGATCACGACCTGGGCCGAAGGCAGACACTTAACCAACTGAGCCACCCAGGCACCCCAAGAAACTTGGTCTTTTAACTGAATCATCTACTCTCCTTAGACTTATTGTAATTACTAACCCACTTGAATTTATAATTATGTTACTTTGCACTGTTTTTCCTGCCTCTTCTCCATTTTCTCTCTTTGTAGAAGACAATGGTGCTAAGGTCCATTTTTTCCTAATTTTCCCCCTTGCATTCCTTTTGAGTAATGACAGTAAATTATTAGGTAAATAAAATGATTCATCAATTTTTATTCTTACTTATATGCTTGTTTTCTCATTGAGATAGGGTAATGTTTAACTTTCCTAGTTAATAAATTCTTATGCTTTTTGCTGATAGCAAAACACAGGACATAAAATCTTTATGAAATTTTGCTACAACTACCATCTGGTTTTTAAGATTAACCAATCCATGAAAGTACAAGGCTACCCCATTAAAAAATGATGGCAGCAGACATTTAGAATAACTGCCATTTAGGGAGTAACCAAGCTGCTTTCAAATTTGTTTTTATTCTTCTAGTTTTATCCACTGAAACTTAGGCATATTAGCACAAAATAGATATCTATACATCAGACATTATTGATCCTTGCAGCAACCAGATGTCACTAATTGTGTTTACTCTATCATCATTCTCTTTTAACATCAAGCCCACAGTAAAAACCATCTGAAGCCAAATTCCTCAAATTCTGATTTTTCACTTTTAATGGGGGAAAACTAATTATTATAATTGTCTAATTTTTTTAAGTTTCAAGCCAACTTCCAGATGCATGATTAATTACAAAAGCAAATAAACAGGTATAAGGTTTAGCATTATAAAATGGAGCAAAATCAACATGACATATTTGGCAACTATAGAAGTAAAAGCTGAGGGACACCTGGGTGGCTCAGCCGGTTAAGTGTCTGCCTTCGGCTCAGGTCATGAGAGCTCCATATTGGGCCCCATGCTTAGCGGGGAGCCTGCTTCCCCCCTTGCTTGAGCTTTCTCTATCTCCCTCTCTTTCTCTGAAAAATAAATAAAATCTTAAAAAAGGAGGAAGAGGAGGAGAAGTAGTAGTAGTAGAAGAATCAATCAATCATATAAAGCAGAAGAATATTTTATCAATATTACTAGTCATTTACAAGAAAATGAAAAACTGCCAAAAAGACTGAACACTGAATACTTTCTTTTTTTTTAAGATTGTATTTGAGAGAGAGAGAGCATGCACAGGAGAGAGAGACAAAGAGAGAAAGACAAGCAGACTCCCCGCTGAGCACAGAGCATGACATGGGGCTTGATCCCAGGATCCCAATCATGACCTGAGCCAAAGTCAGACACAACTGACTGAGCAACCCAGGTACCCCTGAACACTGAATACCTCTGATCACTGTGATCTGTCTTCATAGGTGAATTACCCTGGAGAACAAGTAATATCAAAAGAGCACTCAAGAGATTGGAATCCCGATGGAAGAAGTTATTTATTGGTTTCAGAAATTTGTGGTATCATGTTGTATCCACTCCACTATGAAAATATGCCTGCCCTAGGATACCATCTCTAATACATCACTCTCTTCAACAGATAATGTTCAGACAGACACTGACAAAAAAATTTTTTGAGCTAACTGCCAAGTGATTTTTTTTCCTTTGTGGCATATTCACCCCTTTATTGCTTTTAGATTATGTCCTTTGCTAGTCTGGGGGGTCTCTTACTCATTCCCTCTGATCCATTATATAGTAACTGACTCAAACTAAGTTACCCCTCCCAAACCAAACTTGCTGTTATTAGGGCCCCTCACCCACACACTACCAACAGCATGAACATTCATTATTGTACTTCATAAAAATATGCATAAAGATGAGATATATGAAGTTCCCAAACAGAACTTCATCCTCCTGTTACTACTTCATTAATAGTCCAACAATGCCCAAGGAGTGAACCTCTCAGATCTGCCAACCCAGGATGCTATCTCAATGTACATGTGGTTCTGGCCCCAAAAGGCAGGTGTAACCCACTGACTACTTGCCCATATGCCTCACTCTTAGTCCTCCATGTGCCTCCACATAGCTGGCCCCTACTAGAGAAATAGCAGGGCAGCTCCTTTCTGGACACCCTAGTCCCTCACCCTCAGGTCCAAGAGCCAAGGAGAATTCCATCTTATAAACCAGAGTTCTTCCTACCACTCTCTCCCCAGCCTATTCCACTTTCCAGCCTGAAGAGCTGACCTCTTTTTCGGATGAAGGATTCCCAAGAATGACTTTCCCATTAGGTAATAAGGAGCCATAGTATAATAAGGGTAAGACCCTGCTCTTATCACAAAACCACAGTCCTCATAATGCCAAAGTCATGCATTTACATACATGATTTTTTTTGTGGGTTTTGGTGTGGTTTTTTGTTTGTGTTTACTGCAACCATAGGGCAGTTGAAGGCAATGGAAGACAGAGGAAGAAGGCAGGAAAAGTAGGAAGAAAAGACGCTATAGAAGGGAAATAAGCAAAATGCCAGAACTAAAGTTCACTTCCAAGATACTACTGCCTAGGTGGTAAAAAAGGAGCAGGAAGAGCAAGCCAGCCACATCAACTCTCTGCTGACATGTATACAACTGTGAGGGTAACTTACAGAGATAGGACAGAGCCTAACAACATATGAAGTAAAGGGTGTCACAATATTTTATATGATAAGTGGTTTATTACATCTGCAACTTAAAACTGGAATTCTACAGATAAACCTTCTGTAATGAGTAATAAAGCAAAAGCTATCCTCTATTCAGCATTTGCTACTATGTCCTAGACACAGTACTTGTTACTTTTTATCTCCTACTTCACTTGATCTGCTCCAAAAGATGATATGGATGAATAATAAGAAAATATTTCACTACTGAGTTCTTATAAATCAGAGTTTAATTAAGCATAAGGTCACACAGCTATCAAGTAGTGAAACCAGGAATTGACCCAATTTTAGGGCATAACCCAGGTGCACTAAGTGCTTAACCCACTGTTTCATGCTGTCTCTGATGTAAGCATCATCCCCACTTCAGAGATGAGAAAAATATAGAGAGGGTTAATCTACCAGGGTCTCATAAAAGTACAGGGCTGAACTGGGATTTGAACTTGATTCATTTTCACTATTATAACAATACCCTTTCTCTCACCTAAATGTTTCATGTTTACAATTTTTACGAAACAGATTTTTTTAATAATTTATTTTTTTATAAACATATAACGTATTATTAGCCCCCGGGATACAGGACTGTGAATTGCCAGGTTTACACATTTCACAGCACTCACCATAGCACATACCCTCCCCAATGTCCATAACCCCACCATCCTCTGCCAACCCCCCTCCCCCCCAGCAACCCCAGTTTGTTTTGTGAGATTAAGAGTCTCTTATGCGAAACAGAATTTTTTAATTTAAGCTCCATCCTCATTTGTTTTTCAAAAGTTCAAATCTACTTTCCAAAGGGGAAAAAAATTCCATAATGTATAAGTGACTAGATACTAAGCTACACTCTAATGCATAAATTGTTCCCTGGGAATTATTAAGAAACTTGTATTAACTCTTTCAAGCCACAGGGGTATCATTCAGTGTGCTGAATTCTTAATTTACCAAAATGGTACCCAAGAGGTTCAGAAGCACATAACTTCCTCTGAGGGCATGGGGAGAAAAAAACTTGTAAGACCATTTAGGAATATAAACTAAATTCAGAACACAATTAAAAACCAAGCTACAGGGTAATACTGTTCTAGTGAATTAGCCCCTGGTCTTAAGAATTTGGCAGAAATGAAACTGAAGGGAAGTTGGAAATATCTAGGTCTTCTGGATAGGAAACCACCTTGGTGAGAGTATTTGGACCCAATGGTTAGGGTGTAGACTTGAATGATTCATCACAAAGCAGAGAAAAAGTTATTTTGCTCCTGCTTCATCAAGTACTTTTGGCAGAGACAGTAGGAGCAGTGCCTTTAGGAAGAGTCTCCAGGTTTCCAACTGGTACCACTACCTTCCCATTCTCTCTTTGCTGATAGTTCTAACCTCTCAGTCTGTCTTCCAAGAATACTCCTCCATTAAGTCAAAAAGAGATCTGGACCCCCATGCTCACAGCAGCATTATTTATAATAGCCAAGACACAGAAACAGTCTAAGTGTCCATCAGTGGATGATGGAGAAAGAAAATGTGGTATATACACAATCAAATATTATTCAGACATAAAGAATAAAATCTTGCCATTTGTGACAACACAGATGGAGCTTGAGGGCATTATGTTAAGTGAAGTAAGTCAGAAAAAGACAAATACCATATGATCTCACATATTTGAGGAATCTAAAAAGTAAACCCAACTTATCTCTGAGAACAGATTGGCGGTTGCCAAGGGTAGGGGGTGAATGAAATGGGTGAAGATGGTCAAAAGAGACAAACTTCCAGTGATAAATATATAAGCCCTGAGTGTATGCTGTATAGCATGATGATTACAGCTAATAATAATGTACTGTATATTTGAAAGTTCCTAAGAGAACAGATCTGAAAAGTTCCCATCATAAGAAAAGACACTATGTGTAGTGGTAACTAAACTTAAAGTGCTGATCATTTCTCAATTGCATACATGTCATTTTGTACACCTACAACCAATATAATGTTACATGTCAATTATATTTCAAAAGAAAGGAAGGAAGGAAGAAAGAAAGAAAGAAAGGAGGGAGGGAGGGAGGAAGGAAGGAACTGAGTCCAATGGTCATAGCCTGGGTTCAAATCCTGACTCTGCCACTTTATAGCTATGTTAGTCTGGATGAACCAATGAACACTTCCTCAGGTGTGTTTAATGAGGGCAATATTATAAATGAGGACCTACCCTCATTTAGTAAGGACTACATAAGATAATACACTGAAGTGTCTGGCATTAGTGTTTAACAAATGTTGCCTCCAATTATTATTATAAGAAAGGCACCATAGAATAGAGTACATCTGGAGAACCTCGAGTAGTTTCAGATAACAGGACAACAGACATACCTCTATGGTGTTGAAAGAAAGAAGAAAGCATAAAATAGAGTTAAAAAGAAAGCAGAAGCCAGATGAACAGCCTTACATAAAGGCTCTGCTAGCCCATATGATGCCTCTAAGTGAACTGGAACCCACCACCACCACCAGCTCCAGAGCTTGGACAAACTGCTGGAACTCGACTTCTTAAGCTGGCACCACCAACTTTATTGTGAGCAGCATCCTGCAAGCTTAAAAGTTTGAATCTTATCCTGAAGATAATAGGGGTTCCATGAAAAATGTTAAGAAGGGTATGAGATAATCAAAGTAGCAGTTTAGAAAAATTCAGACTGTAAATCTTAAAAATTACACCCAAACTAAATACAGATTATCCAGGAATACAAACATCAGAAATACTGAACACTAAGACTGTTCTAAAAGAATCTTTTAAAAAGAGAGAAAACAAGAATTCAAAATTATAGCCTGTGATGAGTGCAATTCTAGCAGGCTGATAATGGCTGGACACTGATAGTACAGCAGTCCAAACTAGATCCAACAAAGATATCCAATAATACTGTCAAAAGCTAATTAATGTGAAAAAAAATCTCAAATTTCACACTACAAGGTCATTTATGACTGAAGAGGAGATACTCCAGGGAAACACTAAAAGGAAAGGCACGACCAGAGTAAACAGTTCAGGCTGAAAGATCTTTTTAAGAACCCATTCTGGAATTTGGGTTTTTGTGAATATATCACAGGTCCTGTTAAGTGACCTGTGAGGTTACCATACTCCTCTAGCTTCAGATTAAGAAAATTTTCTGGAAAAATGACAGCACCTGTTATTGAATGGTGTTAATTCTTTGCAACTTAAAAAAATATGCAAATCATACCTCTTGTTGTAGGAGTAAGATATACTTAATGCATTTATATCACTAAATAGGATTTTACAAAATTATTGTTCAGGAAACTTGATCTCATTAAAAAAAGACAGCTATTTTAATTTTTTTCATATTATATTTATGTTGAATTAAAAGGTTAGCTCAGTCTTTAATTTGCATTTGTTTTTTAATGTATGTTATATCCCAAAACTTTTTCCAATCAATGTTTTCTTTTGAAATTAAGATATTTAAGCTGTGGAAATATTGTCAATCTAGAACAAGCCAAATCCTAAAGAAACCAGAAAATAGCTTTTATCAGCATAAACTTTTTTACTATACAACCAATAAAACCTGAAAAATAAAATCCTCCAAACCCAAAATGCTATTTCTAATGACATTTTGTCCACATACCACAGTGTAATGTTATCAAATCATGTTCAACAAAGCTCCAAAGTGCAGCAACAAAATTTCAAGGCTCCCATAAATAGTTTTTTGTAATATATTTATTTTAAAATCTGTAATGAGGGGCACCTGGATGGCTCAGTTACTTAAGCATCTGCCTTCGTCTCTGGTCATGATCCCAGGGTCCTGGAATAGCCTGCTCCCTGCCCAGCGGGGAGTCTGCTTCTCCCTCTCCCTGTGTTCTACCACAGTACCTGCCCCACCCCCCCAACCCCCAACTGTGCACTCTTGGCCTACTGTCAAATAAATAAAATCTTTAAGAAATAATAAAAATAGGGGCGCCTTGGTGGCTCCGTCAGTTAAGTAAGTGTCTGCCTTCAGTTCAGGTCATGATCCCGGAGTCCCAGGATCAAGCCCCCTTTCAGGATACCCACTCAGCGGGAAGTCGGCTTCTCCCTCTGACCCTTCCCACTTCTCATACTCTCTTACTTTCTCTCTGCAATAAATAAAATCTTTAAAAGTAATAAAATAAAATAAAATCTGTTAATGAAGCATAAGTCATAATCACAGGGGTACAAACCTCAATGTTTTATATATAGAAGTCCCCCAAACTACTACCCTTCATAATCAGGTTGATTTCTACTTGTATAAACCCTGAAATAAAGTTTCTCTTGATACTGTTATACAAGGATATGTATGACTTGCAGTGATCATTGTCTTCTGAGAAACTGTTGAATTTTTTATGTTCACTCTCACAGAACTATAGTACCAAGCATGCTTCTGCAACACATATATGCTGAATTAAATTATAAACCAGAGCGGGCTCAGGGACATCTGACTGCAACATGCTTTCAGCATTTATATTCAGTCAGCAACAAAAAAAATGAAGATATAATATCCATCTATCCTGAGCTCCTCATGTAGTTTTACTGTTTCTTGCAAATTTGGGGACTTACTTTTCTATTTATGATAATAATGAGCAGCTGTCACATTTTTATTCAGCTTGGAAATAAACTTCCTATGATTCTTTTTAAGCTTCTGTATCAATATAACTAAAACACATCTTGAAATTTCAAGAGAAACTATTTTTTTAAAGATTTTATTTATTTATTTGATAGACAGAGATCACTAGTAGGCAGAGAGGCAGAGAGAGAGAGGAGAAAGCAGGCTGTCCACAGAGCAGAGAGCCCGATGCGGGGCTCGATCCCATGACCCTGGGACCATGACCCAAGCCAAAGGCAGCGGCTTTAACCCACTGAGCCACCCAGGCACCCCAAGAGAAGCTATTTTTAACAACTATTAACTACTGCCACTACAAAAGTAAATCAACTTTCTCAGATATACAAGTAAAATAAAACATAGGAAAAAACTGGATCCTAAAGCCAATATGATTGCATACATTACCCATAAATCTTCAATTCTTTTTTTGTTTGCAACCATCCAGTTCCTGTTGATGAACATGACTGTAAGTAAACGTTATAAATATGAGTTTATAAGATACCCTTGGGTATAATGGCATAATGACAAACATGTAAAACACAATATGCAAAACTGTTAGAGTCAGAAAAACAATGCCAGAAAAGCACAGGGGCCTGAATAACCTCACAGGTGAGCTGAGGAAAACATCACAAAGAGAAGTTTCTAACATGAATTAGGGAGCATCTGACAGTGTCCTTACAGACTTTGTATTTGGTCACAGAAGAGAGCTGTGTGAACAAAGTGGCTAAGCCTCGCCCTTCAAGAGTGTGGTTACCTTCAGGGAACAACTATGATCTAAAAGAGGATGTGCACAAGAAAAGCACTATGTGGGTCTTTTCAAGTTCACTTTTTGGAAGTTACTATACATGTATACTTTGTAAACAACTTACATGTAATATATAGAAACTCTATACATTGTCTAAAAATGAGTAAGTGTGGTGATATTACACAGACCACTCAGTGAGGTTTTAGCTGTCTCTCCTTTTCCTGCCTTTGTCCCTTCCCTTAATACATATCTCTCTATATTTTTCTCCATCATATAATCATATAAATACAAATATAGAAGTTTTATTATTGTTTGCTTAACAACAGAATCAGAATATATACACCTTTCTGCAATTTGATCTTCTATACTCAACATCTCTTGAAACTTCACCCCAGACATCTGACATAGCTCTATCGCTTCTATTTCATAGCTGCAGATGGTCTGCACTTACCATAACTTTTTCAAGCATACCTTGATTAATGGTCATTACCTTTGTTTTCTATTGTCTCTTCAAGAAAAGGCACAACAAAATATTGCCTTGCCATTCCTTCACATGTTGGCAGCTTATTCCAAGATAGAGTCACAAGAGTGAAATTGAAATCAAAGGGCGTTATGTGTGCATGTAATACATATTAGTATGTATGCACACTGTATGAAAAATTTTTGTAATTGATGTTGTTAGATTGCTTTCCCAAAGAGCAGTGTCAAATTATGTTGCTACCTTTTCTCTCTATCTCCATCACAACCAACAGAGTAGCTTTTTAATTTGCTTGGCCTCATTATCACTTCATTTTGTATTTTTCTTCTGACTAGTGACTACCAGTAAATTTTAGCAACTCTGCATGTTGGTGACCATATATATTTGCTTCTTTATTATTTGATTAATCAGATTTACCAACTTTTCTTTAATCAGTTTTCTTAATGTCAATTTGTAAATATGTATTATTTATCACCTGAATTGCAAAAAACTATGCATATGTTTATTTTTATATTTTATAGTGAAAATGTTAAGATTTCATATCACCAAATGTGCTGTCATTTATTTCATAACTTTGGAGTTTCCAATCTTGATTTAAAAAGATCTCCCTGGGGCACCCGGGTGGCTCAGTGGGTTAAAGCCTTTGCCTTCAGCTCAGGTCATGGTCCCAAGGTCCTGGGATCGAGCCCCACATCAGGCTCTCTGCTCAGCAGGGAGCCTGCTTCCTCCTCTCTCTCTGCCTGCCTCTCTGCCTACTTTTGGTCTGTCTGTCAAGTAAATAAATAAAATCTTTTTAAAAAAAAATCTCCCTGGTGCACAGGGAGAGAAAGAATCCCCAAAGTAACTGGCTTGGAGAGTGAAGGGGCCAAATTTTGTGACTTCTGACAACAAGCTAGGCTCAACGCATGGAGTTCTAAAGGTCAGTGGACTCTTGGCTTGGATAGAGCCAGGACACGATGAACTGCTCTTGGAGAGAAGACAGGCAAACAATCTACTGACACACAGACAAAAACAGCAATCTGAAGAGCACCTGGGGCACTCAGTTGGGAGGTTATTTGCTCATCTTGAAGCATATCCCAGAGAGACAGCATTCACAGAGAGACTTCCAGGAACAAAGGAACTAGCAGGAATCTCTTCTCTCCCCAACCCTCAGCATAAGCACAGGGTCACCTACAGGAACCAGCACAACTCCTACCCTTGCTACCTAACTTGCTTACACAAGCCCCTGCCTCCATACTCCTGTAAAACCACCCTTCCTAGACATGCTTGCCTCAGTCCTAGCATGGCAGGCCCCCTCCTCCAGAAGAAGAGCTCAAACCCCTGCTCACAACACATCTCCTGACCTGGGAGTTTTGCAGAACCTTAGTTTCATTGGAAGTGACAACAGGTCTCTTTACACAAGCAAACCAGGGCATACCTAGTTAAAACTCACCACATTCAGGCCAGGGACAAAACACTAACCACAACAGGTAAAGGAAGCATCTATAGCCAACTGGCCTAAAGGATAAAGCAGACAGGACAAAATAGCTGAGGACATGTAGCACATACTGGAGACACTCTTGGGAACCACAGGCCCTGGGGAACAGTAAAACATGGCAAGGCACCTCTTTTTCATAAAACCATTACCCTCAAGGACCAGGAGCCATAGGTGACTTATCTAACACAGAGAAACAGATACAGTGACTCAAACAAAATGAGAAGACAGAGAAATTTATTCCAAATGAAAGAAGAGGAAGGCCGTGGCCAGAGATCTAAGCAAAACACATATAACTAACATGCCTAGTGGAGTATTTAAAGCAATGATCATAAGGATACTCAGTGGACTGGAGAAAAGAGTCAAAGACATCAGTGAGACCCTTAACACAGAAATAAAAAAAAAAGAACCCATAGAGATTAAAAAAAAAATCAGAGATGAAGATTAGAAACACATTTGATGCAATGAACAGCAGGCTAGAAAAAGCAGAGCAATGAATTAATGACCTAGAAGACAGAGTAATGGAAGGTAACCAAACTGAACAAGAACAAAGAAATATATATGCAAAATGAAGACTTAAGGAACTCTGTGACTGCACAAACCTCATAACATTTATATTATAGGAATCCCTGAAGAAGAGAAAAGGGGGCAAAAAATTTATTTGAAGAAATAATAGCTGAAAACTTCCCTGATTTGGGGAGGAAACAGAAATACAAATCCAGGAGGCACAGAGATCCCCAGCAAAAATCAACAAAAGCAGATCCACACTAAGACATACTGTAATTAAACTGGCAAAATATAGCAATACAGAAAAAAATGTTAAAGTAACAAGACAAAAGAAGACAGTAACATACAAAGGAAACCTCATAAGGCTATCGGGGAATTTTTCAGTGGAAACTTTCTAAGCCAGAGAGAATGGCACAGTATATTCAGAGTGCTGAATGGGAAACTGCAGCCAAGAATATTCTGTGCAGCAAGCCAATCATTTAGAATAGAAGGAGAAATAAAAAGTCTCCCCCAGAAAAACTAATAGAATTCATGACCACTAAACCAGCTCCCCAAGAACTATTAAAGGGGACTCTCTGAGTGGCAAGGAGAGATCAGAAATAACAGTATGTGAGTAGGAAACACAAAAGCAGTAAAAATGAATATTTATGTAAAAAAATCAGTCAAGGGACTCACAAAATAAAAAGATATAAAACAACAACATATACCTTAAGCAGGAGGATAGAAGTAAAGAATGGGTTCAAATTTAAACAAACAACTTAATATGGACTGCTATATGCAGAAGATCCTATATACAAACCTAATGGTAACCATCTATCAAAAATCACTAATAAATATGCTAAGAATACAGAGAAAGAAACTCAAATATAACACTAAAGAAAATCAGCAAACCATGAAAGGAAGACAAGAAATGATAAGAAAACTTCTGCAGAAATAATCACACAAAAAATGACAATACTTATCAATAATTACTTTGAATGTAAATGGAGCAAATGTTCTCATCAAAAGACATACGATAACAGAATAGATTTTAAAAAAGAGAGAGACCCATCTATAGGCTGCCTAGAAAAGACTCATTTTAGACTTAAAGACAACTACAGATTAAAAGTGAGAGGATGGAGAAATATTTATCATACAAATGGATGTCAAAATAAAGCCAGGTAGCAAAACTCACAGTGGACAAAATAGACTTTAGAGCAAAGCTGTAATAAAAGACAAAAGATATATATATATAAATTTAATAAATCCAACAAGAAGATCTAACAATCTGCACTCAAATACACAGAACAGTTAATAACAAATATTAAGGAACTAATTATAATACAGTAGTAGGGGATTTTAATACCCCACTTAGATCAATGGACAGGTCATCTGAACAGAAAATCAACAAGAAAGCAATGGTTTTGAATAACACAGTGGAAGAGATGGATTTAAGATACGTTTGAATATTCCATCCTTAAACAGAGGAATACACATTCTTTTCAAGTGCATGTGAAACATTTCAAAGACAGATCACATATTAGGCCACAAAACAAGCCTGAACAAATTCAAGACGATCAAAGTCATACCAGGCATCTTTTCTGACCACAATGCTATGAAACCACAAGTCAACCATGACACAAAATCTGGAAATATCACAAATACATGAAGGCTAAATAATATGTTAGTAAACAATGAAATCAGCTATCAAGAAATAGAAGAAAAAAGTACATGGAAACAAATGAAAATGAAAACACAATAGTCCAAAATCCTTGGGATGCAGCAAAAGTGTTCTAAGAGGGAAGTTTATAGTAATACAGGCCATGGAGCGCCTGGGTGGCTCAGTCATTAAGTGTCTGCCTTCAGTTCAGGTCATGATCCCAGGGTCCTGGAGTGGGTATCAGGCTCCCTTTTCAGTGGGGAAATCTGCTTCTCCTATCTCTCTCCCTTCCCTCCCCACCTCCATTCATGCTTTCTTGCTCTCTCCTTAAATAAAATCTTTTTTAAAAATTCTGAAATATGATACACTGATGAAACCTGAGAATATTATACTAAATGAAATAAGCCAGATATAAGATGATCGCACTTAAATGAGGTACATGGAGTATTCAAGTTCATAGACAGAAAAGTAAATGGTGGTTGCCAGGGGAAAAGGAAGATAAAAAGAGTTCTAGAAGTTGATTGTGCAATGTGAATTAACACTATTGACGGGTACACTAAACAATGGTCAAGATGGTAAAATTTATGGTATGTGTATCTTAACAATTTATAAAAAAATTTTTTTTCAATTGCTAAAAAAACCTTTCAATTTGATATGCAAGTTTGGAGAAATTTTTTGTTACTTTAATAATGAAGACATTTAGTTCTATAGATTTTTCCCTCACATATGGTTTTCATTGTGCTCTATATAGGCTTTGGTAGGTGATGATCTTTTGATTGCTTTGACCTAAATTTATTACAATTTACATGCATTTCTAGTTCTTGTATGTGCTTAGAGAGTGAGCTGGTGTCTACCCATCCTCACTGCCATATCCTCTTCATAAATGTAAGCTTTTACCAATTCATAATGTTCCCTGTAATAATGTTGAGTGCTTTCAGCCTAAGTTTCAACTACTCTGGTATCAATACTGTCATTCCACTTTTAATCCTTGTACGGTACCTTCTTGTTCATATCTAGTTTCATCTTTAACAACTGGATTTGAAGTGTTGCTTATAATCTATTGTATTAAATCAATTTCTAATCCTATCTTCTGATAGAATCTAGTCCATTCACATTTTTAAAATTTATTATAATTGTAGATTCACATGCAACTGTAAGAAACACAAAGAGGTATCCATTCACTCATGATCAATTTTTCTACAATGGCAACATCGAGTAATCAGGTACAATACCATGGCCAAGATATTACACAGTAAAGATACAGAACATTTCCATCACAAGAATCCCTTCTTGTTGCCTTTTGTCACCACATCCTTCACACCCTCATCCCTCTCTTAAACCAGTAACAAGTTCTCCATTTCTAGAAGTTCATCATTTATGAATATATAGACTCACACAGTATGTAACCTTTCAGTATAATTTTATTTTTTTATTTTATTATGTTATGTTAATCACCATAGAGTACATTGGTTTTTGATGTAGTATTCCATGTATAATTTTTTAAATTCAATGTAGAGATTTATCTACATCATGGGTATCAATATTTTGCTCCTTTTTGAGTAGCCACGAGGATATAGGTACACTATGGTTTCATCATTCACCCAATGAAGGAATGGTTTGTCTCAAGTGTGGGGGTCACCATCCTCGTTAGTATAGTAGTATCCCCATCTTGTCAAATGTGGGGGTAAACAGATAAAGCCTCTATAAACATTCCTGTACAAGTTTTTATGCAACCATTTTCATTTGTCTGTGATAAATATATAGAAGTGCCAACTCCACTTTACAGGAAAGTGCCAAACCATTTTCTACACTGATGGTTCCTACCAGCAGCATAGATGTAATGCTGTTTCTCTGCATGCTTCCCAGTGTTTGGTGGTGTCAATTTTTTAAACTTTACCTTCAGCAGTGGTTTCTTCTAGTTTTAATGTCCCTAATGGCTAATAATGTTGAATGTCTTTTTCTGTGATTATTTGCCATTTATATGTCCTCTCTAGTGAAATGTCTGTTGGTATCTTTTGGCCATTTCCTAATTGATTTTTGTTACTGCTAAATATTGGTATATAGATAGGTGATAGAAAGATAGATACAGATATAGATATATACAGTCTTTTGGCAGATGTGTTGGTCACAAATGTTCTCTACCAGTCTGTAGCTTCTCTTTTCATGATTTTTACATGGTCTTACCAAGAACACAAGTTTTTAAGTGGGTTCCAAGTGATCAATTTTTCCTTTTGTAGACTGTGCTTTTGGTTTCAACACTAAGAACTCACTGTCTCATCCTCGGTCCTGATAATTTTTTTTCCTTTCACTTTCATAATTTTGCACCTAAGTATGATTTTTACTTAATTTTATGTAAGGTATAAATTTCAGGTCAAGTTTCACCATTTTGTCTATGGATGTCAAATTGCTCCATCATCTGCTGACAAGGCTATCCCTCCTTCATTGAACTTCCTCTGCACCTTCATCAGAAACTAGTTGAACATATTTCTGTGAGTCTGTAGGTTCTCTATTTCATTCCATTGATCTATGTGTCTATCCCTCTGCCAATACCACACTATGTTGATTACTGTAAATATAAGGAAAATTTTAATATCAGAATGTTTCCAACCACTTTGTTCTTTTTTCAAAACTATTATTCTGAGGCCTATGCCTACAAAATTTTGAAAACCTTGCCATGTCTACAAAAAGAAAAAAAGATTTTTACAGAAACTGCATAAAATCTCTGTCAATTTAGGAAGAACATATTTACTACATTAAATCTAATATATGAACACAGTATGTGTCAACATTTATCCAGCTCATTGATTTTATCAGCATTTTATAATTTTCAGTACAAAAATCCTATACTACTTTATACCTAAAAAATTCATATTTTTGGAACACTATCAATAATATTGGTTTTAATTTCAGTTTTCAAGTGTTGTTAGGAACTAAAAATGTGGTTGATTTTTGTGTATTTATCTTGTATGCAACTATGTTGAGCTCACTGTTCAAGTTTTTTCCTAATATTCCTCAGGATTTTCTATTTAAATAATAATGTAATCTCCTAGGAAAAGATATCTTGTTTAATTCTTTTTCTTGCTTTATTGCAGTGGCTAGAACTTCCAGTACTATTTGAATAGCAATCGTTAAGAGTATACATCCTGGCCTTCTTCCCAACCTTACAAGGAAAGCATTCCACCTTTCACTATTAAGTATGGTCTTAGCTGGAGGTTTCTGGTAGCTGCTATCTAGTCGAGGTAGTCCTCTTTTCCTAGTGTTTGGAGTTTTTAAATCATTATGAATGTTGGATTTTGTCAAATGCTTTTTCTGGGTCAAATGATAAGTCACATGATTCTTCTTCTTCAGCCTGAAAATATGATAGAGTATAAACTGGTTTTTAAGTGTTGAACCAGATCTGGATGCCTGAAATAAATCCTGCTTGCCCATGTTAAAATTTATGTATATATACACACACATATATATATTTTTTTGTATTTATATACAAATATACATATTTGTAAAATATATATATTTTATGTATAAATAAAAATATATATTTTATAAATAAATTTATATATAAATAAAATATATTTATATAAAAAAATAAAATTTGTTAATACAAAAATACATATTTATATATATGTACTTCTATATATACATATATACAAATTTTATACATATACATATATAATATATATGTACATATGTAGTTAATACATATATCTGAATTTTCATTACAAATGGATTCAATTTGCTAACATTTTGTTGAAGATTATTGCCTCTGAGTTCATGAAAGATACTAACCTACAGAATCCTTTACCTGATTTTGCTATTAGAGTAATACTAGCCTCATAAAATGAATTTGTGAGTTTTCTCTCCTCTTCTATTTTCTGGAAGAGATTACATAAAATAGTACTAAGTCTTCTCTTGATTCTTCCAGTGAAACGATATGGGCCTGAAGATTTCTCAGGATCCTTTTAATGAAGAATTCAATTTATTTAATGGTCACACCACTAATTCAGGTTATTTCATCTTAATGCAGTTTGAGGGTAAAGCTGTATCATTCTCTTATTCTTTGAAATCAGAAGGATCTGTAGTTTTATTTACTGTTATGTATTTTCTCCCTTTTTATCTCTGCCAGTATTGCTAGAAGTTACCAATTTTACTTTTCAAAGAACAATTTATTTCACTGATTTTTTTTCATTGTTCTCTTAGTTTCAATTTCCTTCCTTCTCCTTGCTTTGGGTTTATTTTGTCTATTTCTTGAGGTTAAGAAAGTGGGTTGCTGATTTTAAACTTTTCCTCTTTTCATATAATTATTTAGGGCCATTTGTTAGTGCAAATGTCCTATACTCTCCACTTCTGCTGGACAGTGACTAAGCAAAAGGCATGTGTGTCACTCCCAAGGAGAGGTGGTAGAGTCAACTCCCAGCTAAACCCTACTAAAACTGTGTGCTGGAGGAGAGGTTCTCTTGATCTTTGGCTTAAGCAGGGTGAGTACGGACACAAAGTTTTCTTATACCATCATTTCTCTCCCTCCAAAAATTTTCTTAGACCATCCATCCCTCCAAGAAGAGTTTTTTCTTCTGTTGGCTGTTCAGGGTTGGAGGCTTCTGCAGTATGCTGGCCAGGATGCATGGGATACAATATGGAAAACTGAAGAACCCACCCTCTTGTCATTTCTAAAGTCCCCAGGTTCCTAGACTGTCCACCACCTTCTTTCCACCTTTCAGGGTCTTCCTATACTTGTTTGTTGGGTTACCTCCTGGAATTTTGAGCAGTAAGAGAGTAGACCTGGGAGGGATGAACTGCTTCACCTTGGCAGAAAGGGAAGTCTCTGGCCCACTCACTTTTATTTCTTTTATCTTACTTTGCTCTTTTAGACTGTTTCCACCTTCCCTTTCCTAACTCCTACTGTTTTGTTCAAGTTACTATTCATTCCATTTTTTCTACTAATTTGAAAGTTCCACATTTGTATCATTCTTTAATGCTTACCTTCTCTTGCTGTAATCAATCACATATTTTACTATTTCATGCAAACTGCCCCTCCCCAAAAGACACTTTAATCTTCAATCTTCCACTAAGATCTTTAAAAAATTCCACTGCCCCACCTTCCAATAAGCAAACATGTGAGCACCCATGTGCCAAAGGAAGCATAAAGCAGGGAGCAAAATTAAGTTCCTGAGAATGAAACACACTCTAGAGGGGATAAGAAAAATAGAAATGTACTATTATGGTATCTATCCCAGTAAGTTTGTTGGGTAGACCAATGTGGAAGAGGTTTAGTAAGCCAGACAGAGACAGGAGGTAAGGTCAGAATGACAACCAGGACTATACACAGAAAGCCTCACAGGCTATCATAAGAACCTGAAATTGTATTCTGGGTGCAATGAGATTTACATGCTAAGTGAGCAGGATGGACTCACTCTGGCTGTTGGGTACAGAAGAGTAAAGTGAGGGTAACCATTTAAAGTGATGGTGGCCTAGCATGGCAACAGTGAGGATGATTACAAGTGGCAGTTTCAGAACTTAGTTTGAAGGCAGAACCAACAGAATCTGTTAATGAAATGAATGTGAGAAGTGAAAGAGAAGATTGAGGACAGCTCTGAGGTTCTGGGCCTGAGTTATGGGTAAATCATAATGCATTTTAGTAAGATGGGGTACACTGGGTGAGGGGTAGATGGGGAGGAAGAAAACAAGAGTTTGGTTTTATTTTAAAAAATAAAATAAATAAATAAATAAAATTAAAGAGTTTGGATTTAGATGTATTATACACCTACAAGGACATCAATTTAGGCCACTGGAAGCGCAAGTCTAGATTTCTGGGAAAGGCTGAGGCTAGAAATAACTAAGGACGAGACTGCCCACAAAGAGAAAAAAAGAGGGACTGAGACCTGAGGCAAGGAGAGGAATCAGCAAAGCAAAGAAAGAAAGGCTTCTATCAGTGAGACAAGAGAATAACATTTCCTGGACTCACTGAAGAAAGGTTTTCAAGAAGGGAAGAATAACTACAGGATTATTCAAATGCTCACAAGAGGTTGTTTCTAAATTGCCAGGACGTTTTTATTTCTCTCCTCCTATTGTCCTTTGCAGCTCTTAGACCCCAGGTCCAAGAGTCTCTGTGTCCCCAGACACTTTGCTGACGCTCACCTCCTCACTCCTACATTCCAGTGGTGTTGCAGTTACTTCCCACGATTTGAAAGTAACAGGAGATAAGGCCAGAAGAATGATTAAGCAGAGTTCACACCCAATTAACAGCTCCTCTCACCTCTCAAGCTTGGGCTCCAGTCATCTGCTCAGAAGGAGCACAGTGAAGTGGAATAGGAGTTGCCACATTCGTGAACAGAAGAATCACTCTCACAAGGACAAGTCAAAGTACATTTGGTTTCCCTCTGAAGCTGGTTTTTGAGGGAAATTTCAAAGAACCAAATTAGAGGGAAACCATACATTTGTGGAGAACACCACAGCCTGACTCAAATTACTCCAGCCTTCTACTAGCAAACCACAGAGACGAGTAAGCTAAAAACCACATTTCCCAGTGCTCTCACTACTGATGTTCTGGACTGGACTCAAGTTGTATCAATCAGATCATGATAAATGCGTATCATACACAAGATAAATTTGTATGATCCAACTGAGTTACGACTGAATCTGGATTAAGTGGGGAGAGAAACAGTGTGACATATCCATGACGCTCAGGCGGATGACAGGCAGGACAGCAGGACTGTGGGGTCAGAAGCTGATGAGCAGTATCCACTTCAGCAGGAAGCTTCCTGATCAGGCTGGAACATCAGCTCCTTTGGCAGCCCAGTTCTACAGGGTGGATGTGGAAATTGCTTTCGGCAGTTAGTATGCCTTTAAACCCCTCACTCAACAATTCAGCAAGACATTTAGTTCCCTGTGCTAAACCCTCTTCTGTTTAAAGTAGGAAGAATTAGATCCTGTTTTCTACAGAACTGAACCCTGACCGAATACAAATAACAGTCTTCAAAGTTGTTCTAATTCACACAAAAGTCCTGAGCAATGTGGCCAGAAGAACAGATAAGGCATTAGGGATAGGCAGGACAGATTAAATAACAGAAACAAAGGTGTTCATTAACATGACAAAGTTCAGGTTTAAGAGCTAGAGATGACCTTGGAACCCAGGCAGAGTATGGAAGGAAAGAATCACCACCTAACCAGATATCAGAGATAATGAAACACACGAAAACATGTAGGAGCCCAACCAGAGGCAGGCTGAACAAAACTAAGCATTCCATAGTTGCAGTAAAGATGTTTCTTTGACCTCATTAAAGGGTAACGTACAATTATGAACTGTAATGAACATCTTCTCAGAAAGTGAAATGTTCCTTTCATACAACTCTCCAGAAGTCAGTTGACTCCCTAGAAGTAAGAAATTCCAGATATCCGAACAAGTAGGTTTTTGAACATCATAATTTGGCCAATAACTGGTCCCATCAGCTCTGTGCATTTTGGCCTTCAAAAGGAATCAGGAACCTCCAGAGCAACAGAACCACAGGAAACATACTAGCTTCCAATTTATTAAGAGATCTAGGGTGCCTGGTGGCTCAGTCAGTTAAGCTTCTGCCTTTGGTTCACATCATGATCCCAGGATCCTAGGATCAAGCTCCACATTGAGCTCTCTACCCAGTGGGGTGTCTGCTTCCCTCTCTCCTCCATGATTGTTGCACTTTCTTGCTATCTCACACTATCTCTCTGCCTCTAATAAATAAATAAAATCTTTTTGAAAAATAAAAAATAAGAGATCTGAACTCATTCACAATGTACCTGGGAGAATTCCAAAGTCAAAGACACAGCCTGAAGTAAGCAGTCTCCTCCTTTCTTGGCAATACCCTAACAAAAGATTATAGTATACTAAAAAGGAGAAATCTGAGATCCTTTTCAAGACAATGAAACCCATTCCCCAGGCTCGACTTAGCGTTCAATTCTCATCAGTGGTAATGTCAAAGTAGTAAGCTGGGTAACTATTTAACTTAGAATGTTGATATTACTTAGGTACCTTCAGTGATATAATGAGAATCATATAAAAATAACTTGGCAGATTTACCAAAAATGCTTCTTGTATCTACTCCCAGGGGTGGGGGGGAGTTATTTAGGAATAGAAAACACCTTACTGGTTGCATGTCAGAACCTTTAAAAGTATTACTGTCCCCTACAGCACATTATGACATTCCTAGAAACTGTTCCAACCTCTACTAACATTAATTACAAAATGCAGAGTCTTTCTAGGGCCTAGAAATATAATAATTCTTTCTAAAATAAATAGCAGCCATTTACATATATTATAAATGGCAATAAAATTTGGCTTTCTAAGTAGATAACAGATTCCATTATCATTCCTTTATAATTACTCTGACTTCACTTATTAGAAATGTGAAGGAGGGCAATTTTTAAGTTTTTGAATCCTACTGAACCATATCCCTTTACACCCACAAAATAAGAATTTATATCTATATAAGATATAACACAAGAATAACAGGAATAATGTGAGAACAATTTATAGCACTGACGTTAAAGGATGGAGCCCTGCTAGGATTAATTTGTACAGCTCTAGTCATACTTATCAGTAAGCCATGCCCTGTACATTAATTATCTGGGGAAAAACTGAGGAGATTTAAAACCACAATAATAAAGAAATACTTAACTGTGTATGACCAAAAATCAATCCATTTAAATCTCAAAAAAATCTCAGTTATCAGTTAGTAGCAAAAATTTTTGAGATGTTAACTTTTAATATAGTAATAGTTTGGATGAAGCATTTTTTAGCCTGCAATAAATTAATCATCTTCTTAGTGTAAAAAATCTGCATAATGTTACTTCAAAATAAAGCACAAGAAAGCTATATTCTGAAATTCTGAAAGTATATTTTTAGTACTTATAATGTGAGCAATAACAAGTGTTTTAGAATAAATATGCAAAAACATATTGCAAGGTTATATTTTATTATAAAAGCTAGATATTATGACAATACCTTTAAACATATTTCCAAGTAAAACATCCAAAAGTTTGTTGGTACTGCCTTAAAATAAGCTGCACCTGAGATCACCTTCAAGGAATAAGTGGTTGAGATGGTAAACTTGTAGCCTATAGCCAATCTAATGGATCAGGCAAATTTGTCACCTAAAAGTATGTTCAGACAGGACACCAAAGGTTCAAGCAAGAAAAAAAAATAAACTAGGCTTCACCAAAATTAAAAACATTTGTACTTCAAAGAACAGCAACAAGAAAGTGAAAAACCAACCCACAGTACAAGAGAAAATATCCAGAAATTACATACCTGATAAGACAGTTATAGCTAGCATATATAAAAAACTATTACAATTTTAAAATAAAAATGGGAAAGGATATGAATAAATATTTTCCCAAAGATAAGCAAAATGCCAATGCACACATAGAAAGATGCTCAACGTTATTAGCAATGACGGAAATGCAAGTCAAAACTATAATGAGATACTACTTCATAGCTATTAGGATGGCTATAATTTTTAATTTTTTAAAAGAAAACAAATGTTGGCAAAGACGTGGAGAAATCTGTACTCTCACTATAAACTGTTGGTGGGAATATAAGATGATGCAGCCACTTTGAAAACAGTCAGAGTTCTCATATGACCCAACAATTCCACCTCTATGTATATACCAAAGAGGAATAATAACCTATATTCACATAAAAAGTTGTATACATCCACATTATTCATAACCACCAAAAAGAATAAACAAATACAAATGTGATATATCCCTACAAAGGAATACTATAGAACCATAAAAAAGAATGAAGGACTGATACATGCTACAAGGTGGATAAACTTAAACACATGACGCTAAGTGGAAGAAGCCAAACGCAAAATGACCACATATGGTAGAAATCCATTTACATGAAATGCCCAGAATAAGCAAATCTATAGAGACAGAAAGTAGATTAATGGTTAATCTAATAAACCACTAACTAGATTAGATTAGGGGTTAAACTGATTTCTTTTGGGGGTAATGAAAATGTTCTAAAATTCATTATGTTAATGGTTGCATAATTCTGAAAATACCAAAAGTATTTGAATTTTACATTTTGAATAAATGAATTATATCTCAATAAACCTATTCAATAAGAAAGTATATAAATAAGGGGTTTTTTTTCCCTCCCAAGGAGATCAAAATGAAAAGGGAAATAATCTGTTCCTCCTCCTGGTCATAAGAAGAGTACCTCATGAAGGGGATGCCAAAGTGTGGGGGCAGAGAACCTGAGCCTATAGGAATACCACCCACTGCCTACAAAATAAAATATGGCTCACAGACAAATTATTTTTCAAATTTAAATGTGTCATTAATAAAACAAGACTTTAAATGAAAAAAAACTTAATGTTCATTGCATTTAAAAACATACCTATTTTAATGCCAAGCAGCAGCAAGAGAGGGAATAAATAGCATTCGTAAACACAGTCAGTAACAAGGTAACACTGGTTAAGACCCTTTGTGTGGGTAATTCAACACCATCAACAGTGGTTAGCTGTACAAATCCAGAATTACCAGGCTAGAAATCCACCTGTAGGATTTTCATGCAAGAATATGTCAAGCTGGGGCGCCTGGGTGGCCCAGCCATTAAGCGTCTGCCTTTGGCTCAGGTCATAATCCCAGGGTCCTGGGATCCAGCCCCACTTTGGGCTCCCTGCTCAATGGGAAGCCTGCTTCTCCTTCTCACACTCCCTTTGCTAGTGTTCCCTCTCTCGCTCTCTCTCTCTCTCTCTGTCAAATAAATAAATAAAATCTTAAAAAAAAAAAAAGATATGTTAAGCTACACATACAAAGATGTCTACTGCATGATCATTTTTAAGGTTTTTTTTAAAGATTTTATTTACTTGACAGAGAGATAGAGAGAGAGTGCAAGTAGGCAGAGAGGCAGGCAGAGGGAGAGGGAGAAGCAGGCTCTCCACTGAGCAGGAAGCCCAATGTCAGACTTGATCACAGGACCCTGGGATCATGACCTGAGCCAAAAGCAGTGGCTTATCCAACTGAGCCACCCAGGCACCCTGCATGATCATTTTTAATAACCAAAAAGAAAAACAGCCTATAAGTTCATCAAGGATTGGCTATGAAAGTTATGGTATGTGGAATACTACATAGTGACCAAAAAGAAAGAACTATGTGTAACACTTACAGAAATACCTCTAAGACACATACAGGAAAAAGCAACAGAAGAGAGAGGGTATGTTTCTATTAGTAAAAATTTTTTTAAAATGTGTATATTACTGATATTAATAAAATTATTAGAAAAATACACAAAGGGGCGCCTGGGTGGCTCAGTGGGTTAAGGCCTCTGTCTTCGGCTCAGGTCATGATCCCAGGGTCCTGGGATCGAGCCCCGCATCCGGCTCTATGCTCAGCAGGGAGCCTGCTTCCTCCTCGCTCTGCCTGTTCCTCTGCCTACTTGTGATCTCTCTCTGTCATATAAATAAATAAATAAATCTTTTTAAAAAAAAAAAAGGAAAGAAAAATACACAAAAAATTTAATAGTTATCTTTGGGTAGAATGATTGAGGGAAGGAGACTTTCACATAATACATTTTCCTGCTGTTCTTAAACCAAGTTTTTTTCTTTCTATAAATATGTTATTAAACCATACTGCCCTTCTCTCTATGTAAAGTTTGGGGCATGGCTCACAACACCAGCAATTTAGATCACTTGAACAAAGATGTCAGCATGATCTAAAATGAAATCATCACCACTGTTTACAAGCAACTTTGATATCTATGCCTAAAAGCAAATTCAAAAAGGCCATAAATGTAGACTTAAAACAGGCCTAATTCTGTTTCATGATATATTACTTCATTTCAAATTACTCAATGTAACACCATAACGCACTAATAAGATTGGATGAAGTGAAAACATTTAAATGTATCTTGCCATCTGCCTCTAGAAGGCATCTCTATTCAACAGTCATAGTATTTCAACTCTATATTGCCACACTGTTCTTCCCCTTTTCAGAAGAATGTTAAACCTGTATAGAATAATACCATGCTAATAACATGCTATTTGGGGACAGCCCTAATTTGAATATGTTCTACATGTTAACCTAATTTCACAGCCTCCAAAAGGACAAACAAGTGTAAACTACTGTCCTCTTTTTACATACGCATAGTCATCAGGTATCAAAATACACAGTGTATCATTCAACATAGAAAAAAAACAATTATAGGTACAAAAACCCTTTGGGCTAGACGCTTTTCAAAATTCAGACTTCTTTGGATTTTAGAAGGGTAATAATACAACATTACATAACGTCCCCTGGGGTATGGGAAAGCACACTGTAATCAAACACATTACTATTTCTGCAAAGAATTGTATGAATATTCACACCAAGTGGAATAAATAAAGACATCTGTTCAGGTCAAGTTTTGCCTCCAAATGAGTTATGAAAAATATTTCCCAAGTTTTTTTTATTTTGAAACTATGGGAATGGGATTGTGGGCCTATACTGAGAAGCTTTCTAGCTAGAAAAACATTTTTTTTAAACTGAAGAGTATTTTCTTCTACAGCAAAATCAATTTAAATATCAAAGTTAAGTCCTAGTTTGGAGAAATGGATGTGTGGAGAGAAACCCAACAGATCATCTCAGGGTTTCCCAGAAACCCAAAAGCATCATTTGCACCACATAACAAATTACTTGCTTTCATCAGCAATAGATAAACAAAATCAGGACAAGTATGAGGAGCCAGAGAGGAGATATTATTTATTGCTACCTAATTAGCAGCTTCTTTCTTATCCCCAAAGCTCCCCCACATGACACATTTTCATATATATAGTTGTCACCCTTCACCACTCTCTTCCCTGTTTTGTTTTCTCCAAACTAAAGATCCCTACCCAGATGCTTCAACCATTCCCTGTATGACACTATTCCCTAATTTCACCACACTGGTCACTCTTCAGGATATCCTCATTTGTCAACATCACACCCAGAACCAAATGCTGCAGATGTTGTATGACCAGCATAAACTCTAGTTGCTTTCTTGGAACTGAACCTTATCTTTACATCTCTATCTTAAGATTATTAAACCTAAGTGCTAAACCACACTAATATAATTGGTATAAAACCAGAGAAAGAAAACCAACTAATTCACTACTGAATTGAGATGTATAACCACTTCGTACCCAATATGTATATAGAAGAATACTCATTCTCAGTAATAAGCGAAAAAATATAAATAAAATGAGATATTAAATAATTTAACACAGATTAAATGAGAATATGTCTGGAATTTGCTTCACAATAAATGGGAGGAAGGGAAATAGGTACAATGTAGATCAAACAAGATTAACCATGAGTTGAAATTACTGAACCTGTGTGATGGATGCATAATTTACCATTGCTTATGCTTTCATTTATCACAATAAATTAAAGCAATAAAAATGAATGAAGGAAAGATAAAGTGGGGGGGAAGGCTACCAGTTTGCATATTTCTGATATGCAATAATAATTAAAAAAACTGACAGCAGTGCTGGGGAGAAGATACAGACTGAGGACCTAGCAAAGGTACAGTTAACACCACCTGTGATATGAAACAAAACAGATGTACTCTGTGACCTGCAATCCTACTCCAAGGTATTTATGCTAACTGAGGGGACTATCAGACAAACAGGAAAACATGTATCCTTAACCATATTCATCATATCATCATCTAAAATGAAGAACTAAAATGACTCCCACATCTATAAGAATTAAGGAAAATATGACTAACAGTAGAAGAGTAAATATCCATTGAAAATAGTATAAGTCTATATTTACAGATTTGAAAACTGACAGATGGTTGAATGAATGATTACAAAACAGCATACAATTTGATCCCACTTTAATTGGTATGTACCCTTCCACATACATAACATAGGCACAGAGAGATTTCTGTAAACTAGTCCATCAAAAGGTTAACAATGGTTACATCTGGGAGGGGATCTCTGTTGATTTATATTTTATGCTTTTCTATACAATTTTTTTTAAAGATTTTATTTATTTGACAGACATAGATCACAAGCAGGCAGAGAGAGAGAGAGAGAGGAAGGGAAGCAGGCTCCCCGCTGAGCAGAGAGCCCGATGTAGGGCTCGATCCCAGGACTCCGGGATCATGACCTGAGCCGAAGGCAGAGGCTTTAACCCACTGAGCCACCCAGGCGCCCCTTCTATACAATTTTTAATGAAAAAGTACCATTTTTATAAAACCAAAGCCATTAGGATGGAAAAAACACAAACCACCTTATTAAAGAGATATTCTACACCACACACACACACACCCCACCCCAACCCTCCCCCAAGTAGAATTCTACCTTTTTCTGATTGGCTCATTCCCCCATGAGAGTGTATATGGGCAAAGCCAAGTGACATGCTTTTTCCTAGGTCTTGTAAATGGAGATTTGCTCCACGCACCTACATCATGGTTTCATAAAGCCTGGTGCTTTGATTATAACAACCTTAAGATTCTCCTGTTCATGAAAAATTAGTTGAGCAAAACTTCATAGAGAAAATAAAGGGTTCTAAGGATTATTTATAAGACATTATTTACCAATTGTTCTAGTCCTTTTTTGCAGACACATAAAACTACATTATTTAGCAATGTTAATTTTTCACAAGAAGCTGGTTTATTTTGTAGATATACACTCAAATCCCTTAGGACAATTTCTATGATAGAGTTACTTTTATATTCTATCATCTATAATTAAAATCACTTTGGTTCGTGGGAACCAAGATTACATCTAAAAAGCTTCTGCACATGCCTACTACAAAAAAAAAAAAAATCTAAGCACAATGCCTAAATTCTCATCTTAAAATGTACCCATATTCTTCTCCTTTTAAAGTTATTTCTTGAATATCAATGAAAATAAAAAGTAAAATTACTTATGTCATGTACAAATGTATGCAATAATCCATGAGGTTAAAGAAATACAGAGTAATAAGGTTAAGAGGCTACATATAAAAATTAGGACATTATATAAAAAGATCAGGATTACTGTAATACGTGCAATTAGAAAAAATAGGCTACAGATGTTCAGATCATGAGTCCTTGCATATCAATGTTTAGGATACAGTCTATTGCTTGAAGGCCTACAACTCATCCATTAGAGCACTATGTCAGAATATGTGGGGTTATTTTTAAGATTTTATTTGAGAGCGAGTGAATCAAGGATAGAGCATGAGCTCGGGGGAGGGGCAAAGAGAGAGGGAAAGGCAGACTCCCCACCACCGAGCAGGGAGCCTGATGTGGGGCTTGACCCCTGGCCCTGGGATCATGACCTGAACTGAAACCAGACCCTTAACCCACTAAGGCACCCAGGCACCCCCAGAATCTGTTTTAAAATGGGCCTATGAAACTCAGGTATCATATTACTCCAAAAGTATTGGGTAGAGAAATTTAAGAAACCATCCTTCTCAGTCTAGGCTTTTTTTTTTTTTTTTTTTTTTTTGGTAACAATGGTAATAAACACAGTTCCAGAGACACATAACAAACAGGTATTCCAGCAGAGTCTACCACATTATATGTGACTGGAACAGTGTCCTAAAGCTTGTTCTCTGTTTAAAAAAGGAAAGTTCGAGGGACGCCTGGGTGGCTCAGTTGGTTAAGCAGCTGCCTTCGGCTCAGGTCATGATCCCAGCATCCTGGGATCGAGTCCCACATCGGGCTTCTTGCTTGGCAGGGAACCTGCTTCTCCCTCTGCCTGCCACTC
This sequence comes from Taxidea taxus jeffersonii, assembly GCA_003697995.1. Taxonomy (NCBI): domain Eukaryota; kingdom Metazoa; phylum Chordata; class Mammalia; order Carnivora; family Mustelidae; genus Taxidea; species Taxidea taxus. The sequence continues at coordinate 182,118 of ML105045.1, read as the reverse complement.
TGTCTGCCTGTGCTCGCTCTCTCTCTCTCTCTCTCTCTCTCACAAATAAATAAATAAAATCTTTAAAAAGAAGGAAAGTTCGAGAGTGCCTACGTGGCTCAGTGTCCAACTCTTGGTTCCACCTCAAATCATTAAATTAGGGTCATGAGATCAGACCCTCACTGGGCTCAGTGCAGAATCTGCTTGAGAATCTCTCTCCCCCTGCCACCCTTCCCCCTGCTCACACTTGCATACTCAGGTGCTCTCTCTCTCCCCATCTAAAAATCAAATAAATAACTAGATAAATAAGTAAGTGAGTAAATAAAGTCTTTGAAAAAAAAATAAAGGGAAGTTCAACATGGAAACCTTGCCCTCTGGTAAAACAGAAAAATTAGGGACGCCTGGGTGGCTCAGTTGGTTAAGCGGCTGCCTTCGGCTCAGGTCATGATCCCGATGTCCTGGGATCGAGTCCCGCATCGGGCTCCTTGCTCGGCAGGGAGCCTGCTTCTCCCTCTGCCTCTGCCTGCCTCTCTGTCTGCCTGTGCTTCCTCTCACTCTCTCTCTCTCTGATAAATAAAAAATAAAAAAAACAGAAAAATTAAGCCTGAAAAAATTTTCCTTTTTAATGTTCAACCATAAGAACTTTCAAACATATCAACTCTGAAATATTGTCCTTTCCTTTTTTCTGACACAGGTTTAATAAAATTATACAAGAGTACAACTAGAGGGGCACCTGGGTGGCTCAGTGGGTTAAAGCCTCTGCCTTCAGCTCAGGTCATGATCCCAGGGTCCTAGGATCCAGCCCCGTATCAGGCTCTCTGCTCAGCAGGGAGCCTGCTTCCTCCTCTCTCTCTGCCTGCCTCTCTGCCTACTTGTGATCTCTGTCTGTCAAATAAATAAATAAAATATTTAAAAAAAAAAAAGACAAGAATGTATTTAAAAAAAAAAAAGAGTACAACTAGAAATTCTGGTCTTAAAATATAAAAACCAACAACCACCTCAAACTGACCCCATTAGGATGACTTTCCTAAAGAAGAGTTTTCTAGTTTCCGTTAACAACAAAAGAGCTTATTACTGCTGAGAGCAAAAAACATTTTTCTAACTATAGGTTAGAAAATTGGGAGTTTATTTCCTATTACTGAGAAGATAAAGAATCTAGCCCTGCATCACCTTTGATCACTACATGTCATCCTCTGCAGCAAACCCTAAGAGCTACCTCCTAACTACTCTTATCACATGCTCCAAAAATTTTAAGGATTATCTGCATCTTAAATTAAAGTAAAAGCAATTTTTTTAAAAAAGGATTGAATAGGCTAAAAGTTTATGAAATTAATGGGCAAACAGAACTCTGATTTCAAAGGAGCCATAGGATAAGTAGGCTTCTAGGGTACTGGTAATCATTCTAATAGGTTTTTATATTAATTGCATGCATGATGTTCCATTTGTGAAAATGTATCAAATATATATTATTTATGTACTTTCTATATGTCTGTTTTGATAAAAAGCTTACTTTTAAAAAGTTCTGCTTACAATCAAAACAATCTGCTCAGTGATTTCAAATGAATCATGTTTCCCTAAAGCAATACATACCAGATTTCGTTATGAGGACTAACAGTCCACAAACTCATTTCTCTCAAGCTGATTTCTACATTATGAGATACATAACATGATTAAAATCCTTGTCACATATACAGGAATAGGAGACCAAGGGACTTGAAGAAATGGAAACAGATCACATAAGCCCTGACATTAAAGGTAAGGAAAGAGATACCTTACTGGCTAAAGCAGAAACTTTACCAAACCTGTCAAAACATCACTCAACCATGAGCACAGCAGTAGGCAGAATTTTAAGTGTCCCACCCCAAGCTCTAGAACCTGTAGATAGAATGACATTACTCCTGTGGTCACATTACATCTTATAGCACATGTGACCTTCAGATAGGGTTATAATCCTGATGGGCCTGATCTAGACACACCAGCCCTTATAAGAACATAGTTTCTCTGACTGAAAGCACAAGCAGTCAGAGATTTTCCAAGTATGAAAAGAACCTGAGGGGGGTGCCTGGGTGGCTCAGTCGTTGGGTGGGTCCTGATCCCAGGGTCCTGGGATCCAGCCCCGTGTCAGGCTCCTTGATCTATGGGAAGCCTGCTTCTCCTCCTCCCATCCCCCCTGCTTGTGTTCCCCCTCTCGCTGTGTCTCTGTCAAATAAATAAATAAAGTATTTGAAAAAAAAAGAAAGAAAAGAACCTGATGTGCCGTTAGTTTGTAGAGAGGCTACATAAAAAGAAAAGCAACTGGCCTCTAGAAGCAGAGTAGCCCCAGCTGACAGCCAACAAGGAAATGGGACATCAGTTCTGCAAACACAAGAAAGTGAACTTGATCAACAGTCTGAATGAGCTTGGCAGTGGATTTTTCTCTAAAGTCTCTGGATATATTATGATCCACCCAAATGCTAGCCTATATTTACCATATATTTTCTTCCTATCTTTTACAGCAAGAAATTCAATAAGCACAGGCATAAATGATAAAGAAGAATTATACAATGTACTCATTCATTCCACAAGCATTTATTGGGTTCCTGTTATGTACTGGGCACTGTGCCAGATGCAAGGATTTTATCAATGTATAAAATAATCTTTGAAGTTCTCAGACTAGCTTAAGAGACTATTATAATCAACTATAATGAGGAAGTTACAAAGATAGGGAGATGCACAGGGTGCTATGGAAACAGCATGGAGGACAGAGAAATCAGAAAAGGCTACAAGAAGGCAGCGATGTCTGAGGTGAGAGTCAACAAATGACCTGAAGTTTGCCTGGCCAAAGGTGGGGCAGGAAAGAGGCTAGACAGCTGTATTCAGGATAAAAGGAACCTGCAAAACAAAGGCAAGGAGGCAAAAACAGTATAGTGTGTTCTGGAGAAGGGAGCAACAAAATGGAACTACCAGCAAGTCAGTATTTCAAGAGTGCCAAGTGAAACCCAAGAAGAGACTGCACAAGTCTCTTGTGCAGGGAAACAAGGCTCAGATTATGAGAAGTTCTCTGAATGTTGCAGGAAGAGCCATTATTAGCAGAGATTCATGGTGAGATTTAGGTTTTGGAAGCCGTACGGGGGATGGATGTGACCAAAAATATGGGCACGAAGTTCAGTTGGATGAGAACAGTTTTGAAAAATATTTAAAGGAGTAAAATCCATAAGATTGCAATCTGACTAACTGGCTGTGGCAGGAGAGGGGAAAGGAGTTCAAGGAAGGAATGGTCTCAGATTTCCCACTCAAGTGACTCAGTAGATGATGGGGACAACCAAGAGATGGAAAATACTGGCTGAAACAAGACTAGGTTACAGAAGACTTGGAAACAGGCTGGAAAGGTGTTCAGAGACGTCAAGAGGCTGGAGAGCTTTTAATGTCAGGCTCAACTTGCTCAGCTTTGGAGAGCTAAGCAAGATTTCTAAGGGTAGACCTCAGATATCCATTGAAAAACCTGTTCATGTCTCTCTCTCTCTGACAAATAAATAAATAAATAAATAAATAAATAAATAAATAAATCTAAAAAAAGGGACACCTGGGTGGCTCAGTTGGTTAAGCGGCTGCCTTCGGCTCAAGTCATGATCCCAGGGTCCTGGGATCAAGTCCCACATCGGGCTCCTTGCTCGGCAGGGAGCCTGCTTCTCCCTCTGCCTCTGCCTGCCACTCTGGCTGCCTGTGCTCACGCTCACTCACTCTCTCTCTCTCTCTCTCTCTGACAAATAAATAAATAAATAAATAATCTAAAAAAAAGAAAAACCTGTTCGTCATTGTAGCTCACATAGGAGCTCTGTAGTTCATGCGGTAGCTCACACAGTAATGGGGGGAGGACACATTCAGGTGGATACAGAAGAAAAACGGGATATAAATGCAATACTTCTATACAGAAACAATGGGACCAAGCAAGTAATGAGACAGGTAGACAAAGCAGGGTCTGAGTAACATTTTTCAGTAGTCAGGAAAAGAAAATGTTTTCATGTATATATTTATTCCATGAATACAAATGCCTACTTTACTACAGGCCAGATAGAGCACTGAATGATGCAATAACAATTCTGACTTGAGGGACACTGTATTTGGGGTGCTGGTAGGATGAATCACATATCAAGCTCAGAGCAGGGACTAGAGTGAGGAGATACAGATGAAGTCATCTGTTTAGGAATGACTGCTGACACAGAGTAGATGAAATCACAAGGAAGAAAAGGCCAGAGAGAAAGAACCCTGAAGAACATCTACACTTACAGGGTGACAAGAAAGAGCAAGAAACAGCACAAAACCTTTTACCTTAATTGACACAAGACATTCAGCTATAACTGAGTATGAAATAAGTTCAAGGCTCCGAGAAAAACACTCCCTGGTTTCAAGGGTTCTGTACAGTACACTAGAAGAATCTATGTACACATAATGATAACATTATGTGAAACCTGTGAGTACTCTAGTGAAGTTGCAAGCAAATGGTATGAGAGATGGGGCCCTATTATAGTTTGGGTGAATTAGGGAAGACTTCATGAAGAAAAATGCATCAGAGTTGACTGTTCAAAGAGAGAAAGGAATGTAAACACAGACAATAAAGTAACAAAATAAAGGGAAATTATAACCAATAACAAAAGTAGACTTTCACATGCATTTGGAGTCAATCTTTGCAACTATTCTCATTTGTAAAAAGAAAGGATAAGAAAAAGTTGAGTGTAGTTGAGAGAGTGCGTTGTTGCAAGGAAGAGAGACACCTTCCTCAGTTTGGTGCAGGTGCTTCTCAATGTTTTCTATGACCAAGGATCAAAATCCAAAGTGGATATTCAATTAAATGTTTAGACTTTCACTTGAAAATAATAGATCCATTTATATGAAGTATAACAATCATCTCCTGCAAAACACTCATGAGGACCCATCTCTGGGGCAGCCTCTGCTCTTAGGGAACCATAACTCTGACACTATACAGCAGCTATTACAGGAATAAAGGAAGTTAAAATGTAATGGTAGCACAAAAGAAGTAGTCCAGGTAAGAATAGTGAGTTTCTGCTTTGAAAGAGATCATATTTAAGATTATAGGTGTTTGCTGCAGTAATCTCACTTCGAAAAATCTATCACACAGATAAACCAACACAAGTGTGAAAATACCCATAATGTAAGATTATTCAAATATGGACTATCCGGAATAGTAAAAGACTAAAAATAACCCAAGTAACCTGAAGGTTGGTTGAATGAACTTGGTATAGCTGTACAAAGAGGTACTGTGCAAACAGAGGGGAGGGAGGGAGGGAGGAAGGGAATCCTATGCACTAATATGGAGAGACTTCCAAATTATATTATTGGGTTGGAAAAAAATCAAATTACAGAAAACTGTATAATATGCTGCCTTCTGTACATGACAGAGAAAATGAGAATATATTTGTATACTCGCTTTTTTGCAAAAACAATGCAGGAAAAGTAAGTAAGAAACTAATAACAGAATGAAAAAAAATATTCAAACCATGTATCTGAAAAGGCCTTAGTATCCAAAATACATAAAGAATTCTTACAACTCGGGGTGCCTGAGTGGCTCAGTGGGTTAAGCCTCTGCCTTCGGCTCAGGTCATAATCTGAGAGTGCTGGAATTGAGCCCCACATCAGGCTCTCTGCCCAGCGGGGAGCCTGCTTCCCTCTCTCTCTGCCTGCTGATCTAACTACTTGTGATCTATCTGTCAAATAAATAAATAAAATCTTTAAAAAAAAAGAATTCTTACAACTCAACAAAAAATGCAATTTAGGGATTAATAAGGAAAGAAGAGACATTTCTCCAAAGATACACAAGTGCCCAATGATCATATGAAAAGGTGTGCAACATCATTATCATTAGGAAAATGTATATCAAAACCACAATAAAATACTACTTCGTAAGAGCACCTGTGTGGCTCAGTGGGTTAAGCCTCTGCCTTAGGCTCAGGTCATAATCTCAGGGTCCTGGGATCGTGCTGAGCAGGGAGCCGCTTCTCCCTCTCTCTCTGCCTGCCTCTCTGCCTACTTGTGAACTCTGTCAAATAAATAAATAAAATCTTTTAAAAAAATACTACTTCAGGGGCGCCTGGGTGGCTCAGTGGGTTAGGCCTCTGCCTTCGGTTCAGGTCATGATCTCAGGGTCCTGGGATCAAGTCCCGCATCAGGCTCTCTGCTCCGCGGGGGGCCTGCTTCCTCCTTTCTCTCTCTCTGCCTGCCTCCCTGCCTACTTGTGATCTCTGTCAAATAAATAAATAAAATCTTTAAAAAAAAATACTACTTCATATCCTAGTATGACTAAAATTAATTTTTTATTTTTTTTACTTTGTATCTTGGATGACTAAAATTAATGTTTTATTTATTTTTTAAGGATTTTATTTATTTGAGAGAGACAGTGAGAGAGAGCATGAGAGGGGAGAAGGTAAGAGGTAGAAGTATATTCCCTGCAGAGCTGGGAGCCCGATGTGGGATTTGATCCCAGGACTCCAGGATCATAACCTGAGCCGAAGGCAGCTGCCCAACCGAGCCACCCAGATGCCCTAAAACTAATTTTTTAAAAAAGGAAAATAACAAGTGCTGACAAGGATATAAAAGAATTAAATTTCTCAAAAAAATTAAAATTCTTATATGTTGCTAGTGGGAAAGTAAAATGGATCAGCCACTGTAGAAAACAGTTTGGCAATTACTCAAAAATTTAACATATAATTATCAAGTGATCCAGTAATTCCATTCTTAGGCACATACTCCCAAATAAATGAACACAAGTACTCATACAAACACATACACACATTTTCACAGCTGCAGTGTTTGCAATAACCAAGAGGTAGAAACAATGCAAATACCCATGGAAGAATGGATAAAATGGAAGAATGGATAAAAAGAACTGTGGCATATTCATATAATGGAATATTTAGCCATTTAAAAAAATGAAGTGCTGATACACAGGATATGGATGAACCTAAAAAACATCATTGAGTGGAATAAGTCAGACACAAAAGTTCTCCTATTCTCCTATTGTATGATTCTATTTCTTTTTTAAGATCTTATTTATTTATTTGACAGAGAGAGAGCACAAGCAGGGGAGTGGCATGCAGGGGGGGAGAGGGAGAAGCAGACTCCCCACTGAGCAGGAAGCCCAACACAGGCCTGGATCCATCATGACCTGAGCCAAATTCAGACACTTAACTATTAAGCCACCCAGGTGCCCCTATGATTCTATTACAAGGAACTATCCACAACAGGCAAATCCATACAAACAGAATGCTGACTGGTAGTTTCCAGGAACTAGAAGGGGGAGGGGAGAAGAAAGCATGAGCACTTAATGGGTACAGGGCTTCCTTTGGGGGTAATAAAAATGTTTGGGAACTGCATAGAAGCAATCATTGTGTAACACTGAAAAAATGTACTGAATGCCTCTGAACGGTTCACTTTAAATGGCTGTCTTTGGGGCACTGGGGTGGCTCAGTTGGTTAAGCAACTGCCTTCTGCTCAGGTCATGATCCCAGGGTCCTTGGGACTGAGCTCCGAATCCAGCTCTCTGCTCAGCAGGGAGCCTCTTTCTGCTTCTCCTCTCCCTCTGCCTGCTGTTCTGCACATACTCTCTCACTCTCTGTCAAATACATAAAATCTTTGAAAAGAGGGGCACCTGGATGGCTCAGTGGGTTAAAGCCTCTGCCTTCAGCTCAGGTCATGATCTCAGGGTCCTGGGATGGAGCCCCACATCAGGCTTTCTGCTCAGCAGGGAGCCTGCTTCCCCCTCTCTCTCTCTGCCTGCCTCTCTGCCTACTTGTGATCTCCATCTGTCAAATAAATAAATAAAATCTTAAAAAATTTTTTTTGACAATAAATAAATAAAATGGCTGTTTTTATAGTATGTGAAATTTGCCTCAATTAAATTTTTTAAAAGAGAGAAGCTAATAAAACTGGTTACATGAGACGGGTCAGGACAAGAAGGCTAGAGGGATAAAGGTGTCAGCAAGACCTCTCCCAATGTATTCTTATATAGTTTGACCTGTAGATATGTTTACAAAGTAAGCAAAAATAACTCCACATTTATTTTATTAGTCTTAGCCTAAATAATAACTTTAGTCATAACATGACCAAAAAAATGAGAATTTTTTTATATATAAAATGTTTTTTAAGATTTTATTTATTTTAGAGAGTGAGTGAGCAAGTAAGCAAGAAAGCCCAAGCAGGAGAAGGAGCAGAGGAAGGGGGAAAGAAGCAGTCCTCCTGCTGAGCAGGGAGCCTGACATGGGCTCCATCCCGGGATTCCAGGATCATGACCTGAGCTGAAAGCAGACACTTAACCGACTGAGCCACCCAGGCACCCCAGTGAGTATTTTTTTGGAAAGTAACTTCAAATACCATAAGAATTTTACAATATGTTTACATTTTAAGGAAGAGAGAGGGGGAGGTAGGGAGGAAAGTTGATGAGACCCACATGGCAACATGGGTTGTTCCTGACTTCACTCCCTCTCACAACAAGAACAACTATTCAAGAATGAGAATAGTAATGAGAAAATCCTAGAACACCAGGGTTAATGTGAAGCACCCCCCACACTGTAAAGTAGACAGCAGACTGCACCAGAAGAGTAAGAGAAGCAGTTATAAACTAACCACATAGCCCATCCCCAAGCCAGCAAAGCACCATGCCTCCAAAGAGGTCTCCTCTCAACCTCTAGATCTTCCAATGGGAAAAGATAATGGGGTGGGGGAGCACAGAACCAGCCATGCCCCTCCCAGCAGTGTGAGTAGCTATGTTGAAGCCACTAGTCTGACCTCAATGGGGACTGCAAGGGAATCTGCGGGGCCCACCCACTGGAATAGAGACAGTAAAAAGAGGGGTGGGAAAGGAAAAGCAACAATCAACACAAGGATCTTGGTGGACCAAGTCCATACCCACAGTGCCTTAAGAAAAGTAATCCCAACCAGCAGGCTTTGTTCATCTGTAGAATCACATCAGTGGAACTGTCCAGGGAACTCTGCAGGGTATACATACTGGCTTGATTCAGATCCTCAAACAAGGAGTTTTGCCAGCCCTAGAGCCAGTCTGCCCCAGTCTGCCGCCAGCCAAATAAGGAGCTGAGTCATAGTCCCATCCACAGTTGAGAGTGTCTCTGGCCATATCTGACAAGATGGACTGGTGGGACACCTGAAAGTCATGCAGACCAGTGGCACTCAAATCAAGAGAAGAGCGGGTAGAGCTGATAGTCTGCAGAGCAAAACCAGTGGGCCTGTTCAGCCAGGAAACTTAGGGTGTGGGTCAGCTTGAGCTGAGACAACAAAGAGCTTTGCCAGCTTCAGAGCTGCTTCTCCTACTGTGCCCAGACAGGGAAACTAATTCATAACCTCAATCATTTTTGAATATAGCCTCCAGCCTGCCCACCAGAAAACATAACCAGAGCACATGGGAAACTACACAGCCCATCCAACAGCCCTGCTTATAGTGGCACTTGAAGAAAGAGCATTGCCTGTGGCTTTTCCCCCTCTGATGGCCTCACATGTCCAGGGAATTTAGTGCACACTTTGGCCTGATTCAGGTCTCCAAGAAACAAGCCACATATGCCCTGGGTCCTGTCCTGCTTCCCATAGCCCAATCTATGAATGAATATAGTGTCATCCTTAACCTTCTCAGTATGCCTGACCAGAGAATCCAGGCAGCCGCAGGACCCATCTTCAAGTATCACTTTAGTAGTGTTCAAGCCAGCAGTCCTATCTAGCTGTTCTCAGAAAAGGGTACAAAACCCATCTCCAACCTCAAGTCACCTGACTCAAAAATAGACAATAACAGACCCCACTTCTGTACCAAGAGGTACAGAAGCCCAAACTGAGCTGAACAATGAAGATCAGTCTCTGCCTAAGCAAACCTATAAAGACTGGAAAAGAAATCTGATTACTCAAATGAGCAGATACTAACATAAGGAATCAAGGATCATGAAGTGCCAAGTAAGTATGACACAACAAGCTCCAATTACATAAGCTCTAGTAACATATAAAAAATGGAAACCTATGAACTATAACTAGAAAAAGAATTAGAAATAACATGCTTTAAAAAGTTTAATGGAGGGACGCCTGGAAGGCTAAGTTGGTTAAGCATCTGCCTTCAGCTCACATCATGATCCCAGGATCCTGGGACTGAGTCCCACATCAGGCTCCTTGCTCAGTGGGGAGCCTGCTTCTCCCTGTGCCTGCCACTCCCCATGCTTGTGCTCTCTCGCTCTCTGACAAATGAATAAATAAAATCTTTTTTAAAAAAGTTTAATGAACTAAAGGAACACAGAAACAACTAGAGGAAATCAGGAAAACAATGAACAAAATAAGAACAAAGCAATAGGCACCATCAAGAAAAAAAAACATGGAAGAGCAAACCTAGAGGTGTAAAAATATAGTACAAATGAGTAATTCAACAGAGGGTTTCAAAAGCAGATTACACATACTGAAGAAAAAAATCAGTGACCTGGAAGCTAGAACATTAGAAATTACCTACTTAGAGAAGAAAAAAAGGCAAAAAGAATGAAAAAGAGTGAAGAAACCCTGAGAATTAAAATGAAAAGAATGAGACACAATGAAAAGAAGCAATATTCACATTATGGACATTCCAAAAGGAAAAAAGAAAGGCATAGGCAGCATTTTTTTAAAAGATTTTTATTTATTTATTTGACAGAGAGAGATCACAAGTAGGCAGAGAGGCAGGCAGAGAGAGAGGAAGGGAAGCAGGCTCCCTGCTGAGCAGAGAGCCCGATGCGGGACTTGATCCCAGGACCCTGAGATCATAACCTGAGCCGAAGGCAGAGGCTTAACCCACTGAGCCACCCAGGTGCCCCGGCATAGACAGTATTTTTAAAGCAATAGTCGCTGAAAACTTCCTGAACCTAGTGAGAAAAAGACACCCAGATCCATGGGGTCCAAAGGAAACCAAATAGGTTGAGCCCAAAAAGAGCTACATAGACATACAATTTTAAAAGTCAAATTAAAGAATTTTAAAAGTAGCATAAGTAAAGAAGTTAGATACAAAAGACCCTCCACCCCCCTAAATCCTTTGGCAGATTTCTCAACAAAAATATTAGGCCAAGAGAAAATAGGATGACATATTCAAAATATGAAAGAAAGTAACAGTCAACCAAGTGTATTATACCTGGGAAAACTGTCCTTCAGAAAAGGAGGGATAAAGACTTTCCCAAACAAATACAAACTAAGGGAGTTCACTGCCACTAGATCTCTCTTACAAGAAATGCTAAAGGGAGTTGAGTGGAAGAAAAAGGACGCTAATCAACATCATAAGAATATAAAAAAAAGCAGTGTAAAACTCACTGGTAATGATAAATATATAGTCAAAGTTAGAATGTGTAATTTGGCAATGATTGTGCATAATTCACTTACAACTCTAATTTAAAAATTAAAATGAATGTAGCAAAACTTACCATAATTACAGCAATGTGTTAATAGCTACACAGGACAAAAATATGTAAGATCTAACAGTAATAACCTAAAATATGAAAGGGAGAAGAAAATGTATAGTTTTGAAATATTACTGAAGTTGTCATCAGCTTGAAAGAGGTTATAGTTAGAAGATATTTTATGTAAACCTCATGGTAACCACAAGAGAAAAATCTATAGCAATTATACAACAGAATATAGTAAGTCAAAGCATAGTGATATCAGAAGAAATCAAAACATAAAAAAGCAGTTAAAGAAACAAGGAACAATGGATCTACAAAACTACCAGAAAACAATGAATAAAATAGCAATAGTAAGTCATTACCTATCAATAATTATGCTAAACAACAATTAAATTCTCCAAGCAAATGACACAGAATGGCTAAATGAATTAAGAGTCAATGATATGTTGTCTACAAGAGACTCACTTAAGCCTTAAAGACACACACAAACAGAGTGAAGGAATGGAAGAACTCGTTTCAAGCAAATAGTAACCCAATAAAAGCAAGAAAGTAGACATATTTATATCAGACAAAATACACTTTAAAACCGGTAAAAACAAAGAAAGTGAATGCATAATGATAAAGGAGTCTATCAAGATATATTAATTTTAAGTATTTATGTGCCCAACATCAGAGCACCTAAATATATAAAGCAAAACCTAACACAGCTAAAAGAATAAATAGCAACACAATAATAGCTGAGGGCTTTAATACCCCCCAGTCTCAAAAATGGATATATCATCTAGGGAATCAATAAGGGGACAACAGATTTGAACACTACAGACCAAATAGACCTAACAGACATTTACAGAATATTCTATACAACAGAAGCAGAATACACATTCTTCCCAAGGACACATGAAACACATTTTCTAGGATAGATCATATGTTAGGCCACAATGCAGCTCCCAGCAAATTCAAAAACACTTAAATCACATCATGTATCTACTCTGACCACAGAGGCATAAAACTAAAAATCATTAACAAGAGAAAAACTGTAAATTTAAGAACACATAGAAATTAAACAATACTCTCCAAACAACCAGTGGATCAAATTAAAAATTAAAACAGGAATAAAGTTTGAAACAAATCAAAAAGGAAACATACCAGAGCATAAAGGATATAGCAAAAGCTGTTCTAAGGGGGAAATTCAGAGCAATTAAGTGCCTACATTAAAAAGAAGTACCTCAAAAAAACAACCTAACTCTATGCCTGAAAAACAAAAGAACAAATTAAGCCCAAAGTTGGAAGAAAGGAAATAAAGATTACAGCAGAAATAAAGGAGGAAAAAAAATTAACCAAATTACTGGTTCCTTGAAAAAGATAACAAAATTGACAAACCCTTAGCTAGACTAACCAAGAAAAGAGAGGACCCAAATGAACAAAACTATAAATGAAAAAGAAGACATTACAAATGATACCATAGAGATACAATCATAAGAGGCTCCCATGAACATATACACATCAAACATTAATACATTAACAGGATCATACACCACAATCCAGTGAGATTTAAGGGATGCAAGGATGGCTCAATAATCACAAGTCAATCAACAAGATACAATAACAAAATGAAAAATAAATCATATGATCATCCCAATAGACACAGAAGAAGAAAAAAAGCATTACACAAAATGCAACATCCATTTAGGATTAAAAACTCTCAACAAACTGGGTACAGAGGGCATGTACCTCAACATAATAAAGGCCATAGAAGACAATCCTACAGCTCACATCATCCTCAGTAGTTAAAAGTTAACAGCTTTTCCTGTAAGAACAAGAACAGGACTCTTGGCAGTTTTATTCAACACATTACTGGAAGACCTAGCCTCAACAATTAGGCTAGAAAAAGAAATAAAAGGCATTCAAATTGAAAAGGAAGAAGTAATACTGCCATTATTTGCAACTGACATAATACTACATATAGAAAACCCTAAAGAAACTACACACACACACACACACACACAAAAAAAAAAAAACCTGTTAGAACAAATGAATTCAGTAAATTTGCAGGAAACAAGACCAATATACAGAAATCTGAGTGTTTCTATGCACTAGTAACAAAAGCATCAGAAAAACAAATCAAGAAAAAAATACCATTTACAACTGCATCAAAAAGAACAAAATATCAATGAACAAATATAACCAAGAAGGTGAAAGACCTATATACTAAAAACTTTAAGACACTGACAGAAACTGAACAAGACAAAAATAAATAGAAAGATATACCATGATCATGGTTTGAAAGAATATTGTTAAAATATCCATACTACCAAAGCAATCTACAATTCAATACAATCCCTATCAAAATTCCAATAGCACACTTCCTACAACTAGGACAAATAACTCTAAAATTTGTACAAAACCAAAAAGATCCTGAACAGCCAAAGCAATCTTGAGAAAGAAAAACAAAGCTGAGGGGCCCCTGGGTGGCTCAGTGGGTTAAAGCCGCTGCCTTTGGCTCAGGTCATGATCCCAGGGTCCTGGGATCGAGCCCCACATCGGGCTCTCTGCTCGGCAGGGAGCCTGCTTCCCTTTCTCTCTCTCTCTGCCTGCCTCTCTGCCTGCTCGTGATCTCTGCCAAATAAATAAATAAAATCTTTTTTTAAAAAAGCTGAATTACTGTGCTCTCTGATTTCAAACCATATTACAAAGCTACAGTAATTTCAAAAGTACGGTATTGGGGGGGGGAGGAAGCACACACACAGATCAATGTAACAGAATTGAGAGTACAGAAATAAATCCACACGTATATGGACAATTAATCAACCACAAAGGAACCAAGAACATACTATAGAGAAAAGACAGATTCCTTCAATAAACAGTGCTGGGAAAATTGGACAGCCACATGTAAAAAATGAAACAGGGGGCGCAGCCTCTGCCTTCAGCTCAAGTCATGATCCCAGGACCCTGGGATCACGCCCCACATCTGGCTCTCTGCTCAGCAGGGAGCCCGCTTCCATTCCTCTCTCTCTGCCTGCCTCTCTGCCTACTTGTGATATCTGTCTGTCAAATAAATAAATAAAATCTTTAAAAAAAAAAAAAAAGAAACAGGACCACTATCTTGTACCATATACATATTAACTCAAAATGGATGTAAGACCTGAAACTGTAAAACTCCCAGAAGAAAACATAGGCAGTAAGCTTCTTAACATTATTCTAACTGACATCCTTGTGGATCTGACTACAAAGGGAAACACAAAAATAAACGGGACTACATCAACCTAAAAAGCTTCTGTGCAGCAAAGAATACCATCATCATAACAAAAATGCAATATACTGAAAGAAGTATTTGCAAACTATATCACTGACAAGAGGATAATATCCAAAAAATATAAAGAACTCCTACAATTCAACAACAACAAAAGCTACAACTAGGGGCACCTGGGTGGCTCAGTTGGTTGAGCAACTGCCTTCGGCTCAGGTCATGATCCCAGAGTCCTGGGATCGAGTCCCGCATTGGGCTCCCAGCTCCATGGGGAGTCTGCTTCTCCCTCTGACTTCCCCTCTCATGCTGTCTCACTCTGTCTCTCCCTCTCAAATACATAAATAAAATCTTAAAAAAAAAAAAAAAAAGCTACAATTAAAAGATGGGCCGAGGACCTGAATCGGCATTTTTCTAAAGAACACCAAGATGGCCAACAGGCACATGAAAAAAATGTTCAATATCACTAATTACTGGGGAAATGCAAATCAAAATCACAATGAGATATCAACTTGACCTATGAGACTGGCTATCATCAAAAAGACAAGAAATAACAAGTATTGAAGAGGATGTAGAGAAAAGGAGATCCTAACACATTGTTGGTGGGATTGAGAATTGGCACAGCCACTATGGAAAACATTATAGAAAGTCCTCAAGAATGGAACATGACCCAGCTATTCCAATTCTGGACATTTACTTCCAATACAAAAATGCTACTTCAAAACACACAGGGACCCCTATGTTTACTGCATCATTATTTACAACACCCAGAATATGGAAACAACCTAAGTGTCCACTGACACAAATGAATAAAGAAGATGTGATGTTTTTATGCAACAGAGTACTACTCAGCCATAGAAGAATGAAATATTGCCATCTACAACAACATGGATGGAACTTGAAGGGATAATGCTAAGCAAAGTAAGTCAGAGAAGGACAAATACCATATGATTTTAATCATATGTGAAATCTAAAAACAAAACAAATGCACAAACAAAATAAAGTCATAGATATAAAGAACAGACTAGCGGTTACTAGAGGGGAAGGAGGTTGGATGAAATGGTGAAGGTCAACTATATAGTGATGGATGGAAAATGGACTCTCGTGATGATTCTCCGTAATGTGCAATTTCTAATTATATATCATTTAAAAAGATAGTAGAGCCTGGTGGCTCAGTGGATTAAAGCCTCTGCCTTCAGCTCAGGTCAAGATCTCAGGGTCCTGGGATTGAGCCCTGCATCAGGCTCTCTGCTCTGCGGGGAGCCTGTTTCCCCCCTTCTCTCTGCCTGCCTCCCTACCTACTTGTGATCTCTGTCAAATAAATAAATAAAATCTTTAAACAGAAAGAAAAAGATAAATAAGTACCTGAGATGTAACGTATAACGTGATGACTGTAGTTAACACTGCTCTGTGATTCAGGACAATCATTAAGAGCAGATCCTAAGAGTTTATGCTTTTCAAGAAGAAAAAATTTTGTTTCTTCTTTCTTTGTATCATATCTCTATGAGATGATGGATGTTGGCTGAACCTATTGGAACAGTCATTGCACATATATGTCAATCAAACCATCATGCTACACATCCTTAATTTATACAGCGATGTCAATTATTTCTCAATAACACTGGAAAAAAAAAAAGTCATGGCTTGTTTTTCATGTGAATTGACCATTATACTATTCAGTATCAATCACATAAATGCCTTGAGTTCTTCTTTCAGGTTCTGACAGACACACCTCAATCACAGTCCTTGGCTGAACCCCAGAACCAGAGGTGGCAGGACAGGCTAAAGCCCACTGCCCACAGGCCTGGCCACCCAGGAGTCCCTCATCATTACTTCACTCCAAGAAACCTTACGTACTCTGAAATAAACTCACATTAAGTGACTAGGAAAATCAATGACCTTCTAATTCCTCTTTACTTTGATTTTGAGGCTTCTTAAAAAAAAAAAAACCCTCAAAATAATCCATAGTAACATCATTCTGGATATTTTTTAAGGATAAGTTTCAAAAAAGATTTTCTTTTAACATACAATAAATAGACTTAAATACACTAAGATTTCAAGAGCCTTCAGTTGACATGCCCTGAAATATCTTAAAGTTTTTAAATTGCAAGGTATCACTTAATTCTGTATTACATTAGCAAAGGTTAAATTTCAGAAGAAAAATACGGTACTTCAAGAATCTCATGATCCTCTGTCAGAGTCTACAGGCTACATTCAATTTTTATCAAGTAAAGGTTTAAAGACTGCTTAGCCTTAGCTGATATTTTTAAGCCACACCTTCCCTGATAGTACAAACATACTCATTTCTCTGATTCCTGAGATCTAGCAAAATCACTTCAAACAATTTTTGTCAAGTTTAATATTATATATACAGTTTGGTCTTATTTTATAAGCAGCAAAAGATATACAAAAGGTCCTTCTTCCTTTCTTAACACAGATGAGAAATTGAACAAATTCCGTACCTCAAACTGGACTTATTCTGAGATGGCTGTAACAATTACTATTTAAACAGAGCAACTGCTCAAGATATACAAGATATTTGACTAAAATCTACAAAGACTGAACTGACACCACAGATCTGATTTCCGATGACTTACTTGTAAAGAACAAAATGGGTCAAAATGTGTCCTCTATCTTCAGGGTTTTCATATACCAACCAAGAGAAAAATCAACCAATGTTAAACAAAACTACATTTTTAAAGGAAGAACTGTGACGCTGAAATATACAATTCTGAGCTCTATGCAGTGATTTATAGGAACAGGAGTTCTTATTCTGTATAATATAAAAACATTTTTAGTTTACTTATAGCTTTCTCCAGACTTCAAAGTATTATGTATAAAATAATAAGGGATGGCGGGGGGGCAGACAGAAGAAGGTTAAAATTGCAAAGGAGAGCAAACATCTGGAAATTAGAATCAGGTGTCTAGAATGTCTCACTCTTTGGGTGTGCACACACGTAAGGGGCTGGGGAGGAAGAGGGGGTAACTTGTATGCAAAGCAGAATCACCTGGAGTCTTAAACCCCACATATCAAAACAGAATGGGGAAAAGAGAAAGGAGTCTGGAAGAACTGTTTCAAAAGGGCTGAAGAGGGGCACCTGGGTGGCTCAGTGGGTTAAGCCTCTGCCTTTGGCTCAGGTCATGATCCCAGAGTCCTGGGATAGAGCCCCAAATCAGGCTCTCTGCTCAGCAGGAGCCTGCCCTTCTTCCTCTCTCTCTGCCTGTCTCTCTGCCTACTTGTGATCTCTGTCAGATAAATAAATAAAATCTTTTTAAAAAAAAATTTTTAAAGGGCTGAAGAATTACGATTCTGCCACACCATAATCCTCTCACCACTTCTAGGCAATTCTATGAAGCAAAGAGAAATTCATTTTCTCCCTTTCTCAGAAAGCCTTTGGTACACAAACCATCATCTTTTTAAATGTTCAAATTTTCACAAAAGTAAATGGGGGAAGAAGTGATTATTAAGAATATGTTAGATTTAGGCAAATGGAAGAGAAAATCAGATTTTTAATATAAAGAAACAGTACCCAAAAAGTGAAATTCTTGAACAGAACATTTCAAATATATTTTAGTGCTCCATTTCTATGTATTTCCTTCAATGATTACAGTTCTACAGCAAAAAGGAGATTTGAGTTGGCAACAGGCAGAGTAGGGACATGCAGGCCATTACCTGGGAATATAACCAATCCTTGCTCATCACTGTGGCATACAATGACAGATACTCAAAAGGAACAAGAACATTAAGAATATCAAACAGTACAAATACACATCATCCACACAGTGAAAATGTATCAGGGCCAAGAAGCCAAAAACCACTCTTGAAAAGGGCACAAAAGGAACCTCTAAAATGTAAGCTGGCTTGCTTAGATCACACCAGCTGGTGGGTATAGATGGAATCACACTGATGTGAATACCTTCAACTCACTAGATCTAAACCCCCAGATGCTCTTACAGACACTCAACTCCCTTAGAAGGGCCCTATGCATATTTCTAGGTGAGCAATCCTGACTCCTCCAAGCATGACAGCTTGACAGACCCCTGTCAAGTGAGATGCACACATCCCCTGTGAAAAGGGTGGGGGGATCCCCAGTTTGACTTCTTGTACCCTGGAGCGGGACATTAAAATAGCTCAGTAAGGCAGCTCATCTAGTTTACAGACACCATATTTTTCTATTTTGTACACACTATACCCTACATACCATTCCCCATGAGGCCCCACTGCCTCTGACTTATCCTTATCCTGACAGTTTTAATGAACAATGGGGTTGCTGTATTCCCACCCTCCCCATGCACACTCTCCCCCCACTCAGGACTGGCCTCCTAGGGCCAACCCCAGACAGGCCCACAACATTGAAGTGCTTCTGTGGCCTCTCAGCCCTACATTTATTACTCTCTGCCAGTTGCCATCTGTATCCAAATCTCAGTTCTATCCCAGCTGAAATCCCAGTCACAAAAAGAATCATTCTGCCTAGTGACTTGAAAAATTTCGACTGCTGACATTAAATTCACTCTGGAGTATCATCAACAGAAATATTCCTTCTCTGTGAGATTTTATAATAAACCACAACTGATGGTACCCAATGAAATGACAGAGATGATATGATAGGTCAGTAAAGTCATCAACAAACTAAGATACCACAAAAAGTAAAAGAAAAACACAACATTATTTATTGAGGAAAGGTTGGAGAGGGAAGAGGGAAAGAATACAATGGATTGGGAGAAGAGAACGGACAAGGTAAGTTAAAATGTCAAGAAATATGAAATGCCTTCTGTATATTTTATTTTAGTTGAGGAAGGAGAAACACATTAGGGGTTCATCTCATCTGATAAGTTAATGAGCACAATAATAGTTATGATTTGTTAAGCAAGACACTGTGCTAAATACTTTACACACATTATCTCTTCTAATCCTTACAAAAACCTTGTGAAGAGATACTAACTTTTCATTTCATAAAGGAGCAAGTGAAACACAGACAGGTTATGTAACTTATGCAAGGTCACACAGCTAATAATGGCAAAGCCACAATTTTAACCCAGCTCTTCAACTCATGACACTATCATGTTAAAATGCCAATACACCGTAGCCAAAGACTTAAAAGCACCTTCTCTATGTATTTAAAAATGAGATAGCTACATATGCTAATATGAAATTGTATCCCTAATATATAATGTTAAGTGAAAAAAGACAACTGTGCTGAGGCTGGTCTCCAAAGTAATATAGTATGCTCCCTTTTGCATCAAGTCAAGGGCTGGGAGCAAAGATACACATGGTTGCACATACAAAAGATGTCACTGGAAGAATATTCAAACTGGGAACATTGATGGCCTCAAGCAGAGGGGAGCAGGAGGCTGAGGATCAGAAAAGAGCCTTCTCAGTACATATATTTTGGAATGGTGTAACTTTTTAACCCATTCACGTAACTTTTCACAAGAAATAAGCACTACATAATACAATAACTGTAAAAGCTAAAATCCTAAAATGGGAGATCCCTTACACCTCTCCCTACCTTCCAAGGCTGAATAAAATTAAAAGACTTACAGACAACAAAGGCACACTATTTTAGTCATGCATGCTTTCTAGACATTTTCACCTATGAGGAGTACCTATTACCACTGCTCACATCCTGAACATGGACCGAACGTGCTGCCACACACAGAAAGAAGAAACCAACTCCTGAGAACATGGGAGGAGAGACTACAGGTAGGAAACCTTGGTGAGACACAGAAGAAACAGGCTGTTCGAAAATCCTCAGTAGACAGAAAGGAATGAGCCGAGGCAAGCCCACTCCTGGCAGGCCCAGGAAACACAGCTATAGAATCAAGCAGAGCTGCAGAAATGTGGAAAGAAAAAGAAGCATAGAAGTTTCTAAAACAAAGTTAGGAAAAGGAATTTCCACTCCCTAATTAGTCTGAAAATAAGAAAGATGAGAACAAAGTCAAAACACACAAAGACCGGAATTGGTTGAAATTCAGTTAGAAATATGCCTAATTCAGAATCAATGTACGTTCCTTTGCTTGCCTTCAAGTATTTACTTTTAGGACCTCTATAATTTTATATTTATGTGATTCAAAATTATTGGCAATGCTTATTATTAAGCACCCCTGCCCCATCCTTTAAAGCGTTTGAATACCATTTGCTCAAAGAAAAGCAATTCTGAGTAGCTTAAGCAAAAAGGAGGATATACTGAGAAACATGAGGAAAAGCAGAATGTCCACACTTCAGGACAGATAAGAACCAGAACAGCTCTAAGCCTGCAGGCATTCACAAAGCATCATGAAAACAATTTGAGAGATGACACAGCAGAGAAATGGCCAACAGAGGCCCCTGCTGTGGACCAGGACCATTCCCAGAAAATGGTACATTTTTGTATGCCAGGTGTCACCCTAAATGTTGCTTGCCACACTACCACATTCATACCTAACACTCTCATTTACCATTTACTGTGTATCTAATATAAACATATTAAGTTCTTAATTTATGTAAAATATTTCAACTTGAAATTACTTCTAATTTTCATTTACAATTAGATGCTTCAAGTATTTTGTGCATAATACCATAAAAACTTCAATTTATTGATTTAATATTGCAGTTGTTATTGGGAGAATTTAACACCAGGGTCATAAAACAAAGATTGAGCAGCACTAACCAGAAATCGATGGTACAAATGTGTTAATCCATCCATCTTTCAAAGAAGTTTTTGTTCTTCCAGGGAGTCTCTAATTTAAGATACTGCATATGTTTTCAAATAAATGAACAACATAGGACCCAAAACTGTAATTTAAGTTCAACATGCCAAAATCTCAGATCCCCATTAACTGAAACTCAGCATGAACCACTAAACTACTTTAATACCATAGTCCTCCTAAAATCCACTAATATCACATTATGGTAAATAATAATTGCTTTTATAATTTTTTAAAAAGTTATAAGTGCTTAGTGTTTGAAAATCAGAACATTCAGAAAATTTTCCCATAACACAGAGATAAACACTTTCTAGAAAGGTTGGTCTATCCATTCATACTGGCTGCACTGATTATAAAACAGTTGCCTGTTTCTGACTTAATATTACATCCCCATTACTTTTTAAAACTAGTATATTTTTAAGATTTTATATTATTTCAAAGCAATCTAAGCCCCTTTATCGACAGAAAATAGAAAAAAGTAAAAGAAAACAAAATTGCAGTGTTTCTACTCACCAAGAGACAGCTGCTATTAATATTCACATCTCAATGTGCTGCCAGCCCCTTTCCTGTTCATGTGTGTACAAATGGCCCCATATCAGAAAAACTTACCACATGTGTTCAGGTCACATGCAGAGGGGCAGCACAGTGCAAGGACTAAGAGCAGGGGCTCTGTGGTCAGCCAAAGCTGCATTCAAAACTCAGTTCTACCACTTACTAAGTAGTGACCCTAACCTGTCTGCACACCAGTTTCTTCATCTACAGAATAGGGCTGTAACCAGGTTAGAAGGTCCTGCATAGAAAGACACTATCACAGGGCCCAGCACATGAGAAGCACTCGGTAAAGACAAGCTATTACACAGCACAAAGCATGCTATAGCTTCATTTTTCACCTAATGTATTCTGAACATCTTTCCACGTCAATTAGATCCACTTCTACAACATACTTAAAACCAACACTGTACAGTTTTTCCTCCTACACTGCATCAGTCACTAGAAAAGCGGACAGAAAAATCAGATCCTCATCACTTTGGTCAGGGTCACCCACTGCTAACACCTACAGAGGATTCCAACCAAGCCAACCTGTTCCCTGAAATTGGGGGAGCGAGAGAGCAGTTCTCCAATGTTTCCTTACTAGCTGATTAGGGAGAGGCCACAGGGAATATGAGGTTTGGCCGGGGTTTTGTTTGTTTTGGCTTGGTTTTATATTATTATTTTTTTACAAACATATTTATTGTCAATATCTATGATGAAACTCAGTTTATTTACCCAAGAAAGAACAACTTCTGAAACAAAGAAATTGCAGTTTAAAAAAGAAAAAAAACTTAAACTGCGTTTGAAGCTAATGAAATGCTAAATTATAAATTTTCACTCACTACATCTCCATCAACACAGAAGCACACCACAACTTAGGTTTCATGTTTGATTCCATAGAGAACAGCAGTGAAAGAAAGAGATGACCTCTGCCTTTCCAACTATAATATTGTGTGATATTAGATTTAAGTCGTTTTCAAAGTCCAGGAGTTTATTTAAAACAACCAGCCGATAATAACATCTTGCCACAAATCACAAATGTCTACATTCTCGCCTGCAGTTAATTCTGATCCATTGAACTTCTTTCTATCTTAACAATGTTCCTCCATATGTATGCTCTTCTTCAAATGTTATTAAAAGTACTTTATCCTTGGGGTGCCCACGTGGCTCAGTCCTTTAAAGGGCTGCCTTCAGCTCAGGTCATGATACCAGGAACCTAGGATAGAGCCCCAAGGCAGCAGGGAGCCTACTTCTCCCTCTCTCACTCTCCCTGCTTGTGTGCACATGCACGCACAGGCTCTCTCTTTCCCCCTCTCAAAATCCTTTTTTTTTTAAAGGGTAATTTATCCTTGTTCATTTTATCTAGCTCCCAGCTAAGATCCAAGTCCAATTTTTTTCACAGCTAAGATCCCAATTTCGAATGTAAGGAACGCCATTTTGGAATATGTTGGCTAAACACAAAAGTCTTGATGTTTGGTCCTTCTATCTGGCAAAATCCTGTCATTATCTAGACACTAAATTCCTCACTCAGGATTCTGAATCCCTAGACTCTCACATGGCTTGCCTACTTGTACCCCTGCTAAGATCCTGTTGAAGCTCATCTCCCAGATTCCGAATCATCTGTCCAGCTGAAAGAGCTCTTCACAATCAACTATATTTTATTTTGTCAGTGTGTCTCCACCTTAATAAGCAATAAGCTCCATGAGAAGGAACTGTTTTATCATTTATAAATGATATTTTTTATCATTTGATAATGATTTTATCAAATGATAAATCATTTTATATCAAAAATGATATCATTTTATCAAATGATACCAGTATCATTTGGTAATGTTTTATCAAAGGTAAAGCAATACTTTTATTGCTTTAAGCATTGCCTTGCTCCCTGAAAGCCCTCAGTAAGTACTAAACAAATGAACTCCGCGGTCCTCTCTCTTAAACTGATCTGTCCACCCCACATCAGTGGAAACTGCTAATGCTCACTTTTCCCAAACCACAAGGCTTTTTATGGAGTAAATTTGAGAAACTGCTTCCGACCACTTCACGCTTTGCTATTTGCATCTCACTCCCTCCTCTGGCTTCAATTTCTTTCTTCTTGAAGAACACCTTTTAGTAGTCCCTCCAGCAAGTCTATGAGGGATCTTTGTCTTTATCTACAAAGGCTTTATTTCACTTACTCCTGAACATTACTTTATATGGACTCAAACAAAATCCCTGCCAGTCTAGACAACAGCTTCTCTCAGATTGCTTTTGTCTTGTTTCTAATATTTCAACTACCGTGTGTCTAATTTATTTTTATTTAGCCTGCTTGGGTCTACTGCACATCTTGGAACTCAGAACTTGGGCCCTGCATTTATTATGGAAAATTTTCAGCCATTATATCTTCAGATAGTGCCTGCCACCACCCCCACCCCCATTATTTCCTCTTCCTAGAAGCTCACAGAAGGTAGTACTAGACTTTCATACGACAGGTCATGAGTCTCAAGGACTCATTTTCTGTCTCTTCACCCTTCAGAACTTTATTCCAAGCAATTTATTCAGACCTTAAGAATCAGTAGTTTGGGAGCACCCGGGTGGCTCAGTTGGTTAAGCGTCTGCCTTTCACCAGGTCATAATCTCAGGGTCCTGGGATCAAGAACCACATCTGGCTCCTAACTCAGCAGGGAGTCTGCTTCTCCCTCTCCTACCTGAGAGCCCCCTCCTGCCACCCCATGCACTGGTGCTCTTTTTCAAAGAGCTACTGAGTTTACTTTTAAAAACCATAATTTTCGGGGCACCTGGGTAGCTCATGGGTTAGAGTCTCTGCCTTTGGCTTGGGTCATGATCTCAGGGTCCTGGGGTCAAGCCCCACATTCAGGCTCTCTGCTCAGGAGGGAGCCTGCTTCCCCTTCTCTCTCTGCCTGCCTCTCTGCCTACTTGTGATCCCTGTCTGTCAAATAAATAAATAAAATCTTTTAAAAAATAAATAAATAAATAAAAACCATAATTTTCATTTCTGTAAGTTCTCTTTGGTCCTTTTCCAAATCTTCTAATCTGTGGTATTCTTTCATTATAGTCTTATCTCTTGCATATCTAATAATTTTAACCAAGGAATCTCTGTCTTACGTCCCAGGAGTACCTCCTGGAGGACCAATTCTCCTACTAAAAACTCCTGCCCACTCTTCTTCATACTGATTCATCTCCTTGTGTGGCTGGCAATTTATTTATTTACTTACTTACTAACTTACTTACTTACTTACTGCAAGTTCATCTTCAGCATGAACTGTTTCTTCCTTGAGAGTCCCAGGTTTTTCATTTGCTCTCGAGAACAGTTTCACGTGTATTTCTAAAGGCTTCATTGGTTTCCACAGTTCTGTACTAATTTCTGTACAGTTTCTGTACATAGTTCTGTACTAATTCTATACAGTTTCACACTAATCTCTCAGCTTGAGGGTTAGCTGCACTGTAAGATATGTTAAGTTTTAACCCACCTCCAATGTGATAGACAGCTTTGGGATTCAGATGGTTCTTCTATTCTTTTTATTTCTAATTATATACAACCTCAGAAGGACACATGTTTCTTTGCACTTCCTTGAACTAGGTTTTTCTAGTCTTCTTTTCACAGATGGACACCCTTCAAAGTTTTACATAGTAAGACCTCAACCCCACCTTCCTTCTTCATAGAGACCTAAGATCATGTCTCCTGTTCCTTGCTGACACCTTCAGGATCAAGCCCTTGCAGCCTACATCCAAATCTGAGAGCAGGGCAGGCCTTGAGCTCCCAATTATACCCTGGCTTTGAGCTCTCCTTTCACTTCTGGCACCTGGGATTTCCTGGTCTATCAGCCTCAGAAACGTATATTTTGTCCACAGTTTCCAAATGTTTGTAGCAGGTGGAAGTCCTCTATATCAGCTCTGGTGGCAATGTTCCTAGAAACCTGCGACAGTCACAAAATATGAAACTAAAATGATCACTTCAGGAAATTGTGATGATTGCTTACCATTTTGCCAGATGACAACAGCCAACTTTTTTTTTCAACTTTGAGAATAGTTCCCAAATTGGTATATATATTCCCAAGGCATTTTAAGATCATTTTGTCACTATACATTTCAAATCCCTTCATAGTTCTTTTTCCTTGATAATTTCAACAAAAAACACACCTGTTGACTCCATTTTCTCACTACTCATTCATTCTGTAATCAACTTCAATCTGCTTTATAGTCCTAGAATTCTTTTGGAATTATACTTAAAAAGATAAACACTTCCCACCTAATCAACAAATCCAATGGTCCCTTCTTTGTTCTCATCTTACTCACCTCCCCACAGCAATACTGACTATTCCAATTTTGCCACCCTACTATCACCCCAGTTAAAATACTTATTTCAGTATTACCACCATCATTATCTATCTCACTCCCATCACTCCAATCTCTTCCTCCTTCACTTTATCAAGTCACAGCCAGATTAACAGCACTATGCTCCAGTCATATCAACTGTTCACACTCCCCACTCTGTCCTACAGTGGCTCATTAATATCTGGCACTATGGGAAAAGAATAGGTGAACGAGACACAATTCCTGTCCACAAATGCATAAAGAATAAGACCGCCACCTAACACAGACGGGATGTATGCTATGTACTTGCTAAGGTACTAAACACCTTACCTGCAACCATACCAACTGATCCTCACAGCAGCTCTATGACGTAGGTGTGAATACTATACCTACTTCAGGGATGAGAAATACTAAAAGATGACTAAGCCAACCTTAGGGAGCACAGCTAGCAAGTGACTGAGTCCATTTTAGGCCAATCCCATCCTCTTAAACGACAGACTATACCTTCTCCACAAATATTTACAGCAAAAGCCCAAACCTCACCTTTGACTGAAAAATGTGTATCTAATACTTCCTAACAGCTGTTTGGATGCCCCAAAAGTACCTCGCATTAACATATCAAAAACCACAAAAATCACGACCATACTGCCCAAACTGAAGTGGTCCAACCTCAGCACATGATTGCACTAACCAACTCGTCATGCAAGTCAGAAACCTGAACATCATGCATGATGTATTCTCATCCCCCTTCCATATCCAAACTATTACCTTACCAAATCCTGTCTTTTTGGGGGGAGGGAGGAGCATCCTAAATCTGTCTCTACAACATCTACATCTGTCCATCTCCAACATTACCAACCTAGCCCAGTCCAAACTACTACCTTCTCTCACCTCAACTGCTGGTAGAGCCTAACTTACCAAGACTCATTCATTCTGGTTTTTCCCAATCTACTCAGTTTTGCAACCAAAATGCTTTCTCCCCTTGTTGAGATTATGCTTTTAAAACAGCCATCTGACCATTTCACAGATTTTGGACTCTGGACCAAAGCTTTAGGCCAATCTTTTATTTTGGGTTCTGAAGCACTAGAAATGTAAAGATTTGATCACAACTATCATATGATCTCCCTGATATGAGGAAGTGGAGATGCAATGGGGGTGGGGGTTAAGGGCGTAGGAAAAGAATAAATGAAACAAGATGGGATTGGGAGGGAGACAAAACAAAAAGAGACTCTTAATGTCATAAAACAAACTGAGGGGGGTGGGGGGAGGGGTGTCGGGAGAGGGGGGTGGGGTTACATTATATGTTTATATAAAAATTTGAAAAAATTTTAAAACAAACAAACAAAAAAAAAGAAATGTAAAGATTGATGATAGCTGGGTTTGAGTCACAGAGATAAAGCCAATTTTCAGTGACAGTCAAGAATGACACCAAACACAGGAACAGAAGCAACCTGAGAGAGGATGACAGAGAGGACAATATCTGAGAAGTTTTGAACACTTGGCTCTAGTTTTTCCTAAGGTAGAACTGAATCCTAAATTTGCCAAGTTTCAAGGTATTCTTCTTGTTACACTGTGATACCCCAGGATGCCTCCAATGAAATTCTTTTTTTCTTAAGTAGTCAGACTGAGTTTCTAGCTTGCAGCCAAGAGTCTTAGCTAAGAAAAAGGAAAGAAAAAAACCTTAGAAGAGACAAGAAGACACATTTAGAAATTGGGGACATGCCTACAAGGCAAAAATGAAACAAATTTGACATAAAGTAAAAATACCTTTGGCCAGAAAATATATAAATATGTTCAATATTTGTAAACTCATATATCTCCTTTAAAAGGTGTTACATAAAATGCTACAGGGTAAGAGCCATGTTTCCTTTTATGCTCTGCAAATCATCACAGCTTACCATAAATCTAACTACTGAACAAAAATATTAGAAGTAAAAGCATAACTGTACAATAATACAAATCAAGAAGTTGTATATTTGGAAAACCACTCCCTCTGGCAACAGTTTATACATATGTTTGTATAAAGAAATTGTCTTTTTCTAGTAATACTTTACCAATATTCTATCTGCTGGTTTTGATTTGCATTGTCAGGTATTATAAGCTTATCTTGCTCGTAGCCAAATATTTTATGTATTACATAAGTATACTTACAAGGTATAAGTACTGTAACCATAGAAGAAAAAAAAAAACTAGCTGTGAAAACTACAGATTATATCCTCTATAAACACTTTTTCTGTTGCCATCTGGTGGTTCATGTATTAAATCAACACTGACACTCATTGTATATAAGGGCTTGGTCCACAAAATGAAAATCTCCTATTCTTTTTTCCACTCCATGTAACACATAGGGAGAAGGCAAACAGAACCGACCTTCACTTTGGAAATAGTCCCTCTTTCATGAATAAACCACAAATACACAAAATAAAGTAAGGGTCCCACCAAGAAACCCACAGAAACTACAACTTCTGGAGATGATCACCCTTACCTAAGTAGGATAGGTTATACCTATGCGATAAAAGCTGTAAAACTCCCTCCTTGCCCGAATTCTTTTTCCTAACTAGTCGTCTACTTGGGTTGCTAAAATTCCCACCACTGATTACTCTTAATAAAGGCAACTACTGGGGCACCAGGGTGGCTCAGTTGGTTGAGCATCCAACTCCTGATTTCGGCTCAGGTCATGACATCAGGGTGGTGAGTTGGAGCCCACGCTCGGCTCCGCACTAGATGAGGAATCTCTGTTTAAGATTCTCTCTCCCCCGCTCTACTTCCCCACCATCAATGCATTATATAAACAAATACATACATAAATACATAAAGGCAACTACTGGCACTCCTCTTTAAGTAGACATAGCCATTCTTTGGTCACCTCCCTATATTGTTTTTTTTCTTGGAAAGATCATTCATCTTTGTAAAAATCAGGCTTATGTATCTGACAGCTTCCAAACCTCTCATGATAAGGAATCACATCTAGAATACAGAGGAGAATTCTGAAAGGAAGAAGAGGCAACAGAACATTGTACCAAAGGTTACTTTTATCTACGTAATAATATGGGCCCATTCGGGCGCCTGGTGGCTCAGTCCTTAAGCGTCTGCCTTCGGCTCAGGTCATGATCCCAGGGTCCTGGGATCGAGCCCTGCATCGGGCTCTCTGCTCCGCAGGAAGCCTGCTTCTCCCTCTCCCATTCCCCCTGTTTGTGTTCCCTTTCTCGCTGTATCTCTCTCTGTTAAATAAATAAATAAAATCTTTAAAAATAAATAAATAAATAATATGGGCCCACAAGTCTAGCCCATTCTCTACAGCCCATATCTCTAAAGGCTGGCCTTGTCAGTTAAATGGATACCTAGCAAAGCCAAAAACAGTGCAGAAACTATAGTTTTGCCCATGTTCAACAAGCTAATCTCCAAAGATCAGTAAATTAATGGATTTACGTGACTGACACGTGTTGTCAAGAAATTGGATTATTTAACTGATAGCTCTTATCTTCACTAGACACTGTATATCAACTGAGTGCCAGCTAAGCCTGTTAGAGTGAAAAATAGTTCTTGTGTTAATTTTGAGGGCCTTTTGATTTACTTTACGTCCCTAAGGAATACAATTAACCAACATAACATTAGGTTGAACACAGAAACATCAACAAACACCATCTACCAATCTCTTTAAATTACTGATGGTCACTGTCCTATAAATATAAACATTCTCATATCCATCACTATTTCATATCTTTTTAAATTTCTCTCTGCATTAATTACCTCCAGTAGATTTCAATTACTCTTGCCCTTTCTTCTTCCAGCCATTTAAATAAATAAGCATTTCATATTTTTAAGAAAATTTATTTCTCCAAACTGTGGGCTTACACTGATAAATTATGGCACTAATTCATTTTACAGAACCTAAAGTTTTGAACATGAACCATTTTCAGGCTAGAGTAAATACATCATGTGCTAGACAGCAGAGAAATACTGTACTGCATCTTAGTTGTCTTTGGTATGGTAAATACCCTGGAAAAAGTAAAATGAAGAGAATTCGTTTCCAAGAGCTAAGACATATGGAATTACAGAAGCCCAAACAGGACACACACTAGAGTCTAGTAAAGGGCAGAAAGGATATGACAACATACAGAAAATCAGAGAATCAGAGCAGAACAATTTTAATGATCTAGTCTAACCCCTTCTTTTCACAGGTGAGAAAACAGACCCAGAGAGGCTAAAAGATTTGTTCATATTGCAAGTTAGTTAGAGTGAAATAAAAACCAATTCTACTGACACTTAGTCCATCACCTTTTCCATTCACCACATCCATGTTTCTAAGAAAGCTTTGCAAAAGTATTCTCATTCCCACAAAAGACTGTGGGGGCAGGGGGGCAGGCTAAGGCTTTGGAGCTGCCTGTCAAGAGGCCAGACCACCTAAATACTAGAATAGCAAATATATTTTGGCAAATATATAAAAAACTAGGGTTTCCTAAAGCAGTGCTCCCGTAATATCGTTTATTCACTTTTATAGTTGGATATAGCAAGAATAGTGTTAATACAATGAATCTCTAAGACTAAAAATATATATCTCCAGAACCAGTCTCAGATATGGGATCAATAAGTGGCAGGTAAGTATCTGTCCAACTCTGACAGATTTTTGCATTTCAGAGATCCACTGAAAAAGTTAGGACTAATTTCTATATGCTAATACAAAATGATGGCAGGAGGTACCATATTCTCTGTACCAGCTGACAAAATATATTGGTCAGGATCATGGGTACAAATGTTTATGCCTTTTTATTAAGAGATTTACAAATATAGGGGGAAATTTAAGAAAATAACTTATAGGTATGTTGGAGCCTAACTATAGTAAAAAACTATACAAAATAAAATGCTCAGTTACATTAGGTAGAAATGTATCATCACTTAGCAAAAATATTTAACCAAATAAAACTTAAATATCTTCACTTTTTAAAAAATAATTCTACTATAACTCCTCCTTATATTATACCTTTCAATCTGATTTTTTTTAAGATTTTATTTATTTGACAGACAGAGATCATAAGTAGGCAGAGAGGCAGGCAGAGAGAAAGGGAGAAGCCGACTCCCTGCTGAACAGAGTGCCTGATGTGGGGCTTGATTCCAGTACCCTGAGATCATGACCTGAACCGAAGGCAGAGGCTTAACCCACTGAGCCACTCATGTGCCCCTTCAATCTGATTTTTATTCCCTACCCTCAGCTTTACTCATCTTCCATAGATTTGGATTTCAAGAGTCTACTCTTAAAATTACAGCTTTTAGGGACACCTGGCTGGCTCATTTGGAAGAGCATGCAACTCTTTATCTCGGGGTTGTAAGTTCAAGTCCAACATTGGATATAGAAATTACTTCAAAATAAAAATTTTCTTTAAAAAATACACCTTTTATTATTTCTTGCAGAAATTTAAGTTGTGACCTAGTCAAAACCAGTTTCTCTGTTTTCCTGCTCACTCTGGGTGTGTTCCATTCTGTAGATTTAGTCAACTAACATTACTGGCCCCTGATCTAGGGGACACCTAGAGGATGGCCCCAAGTTCATGTTTTGAAACAGAAAACAGAGAAGGACACTAAAGAGTAGAATATAAAGGCAACTGGTGGTAGAATTTAAAGATATCTTACTAGATTCCACTTAATTACCCATCTAATTTATCAGAGTTCCCCTTTGTTTTGCCCAATATTTAAGAGATAAGGAACATTTAAGGGAAACTTCCTAGTTAGGTATAATCCCAGTATGTAGCTAAACTTAACCATGTTAGATAAAAAGCATATGGAAGCAAACTAACAAAAATTCTGTACCTTACAAACCCCACCTCTTTATTTGCATTTAAAGGACTTAAATGCACATACTCCACCTCAGATAAAAGAATTTTCCAACTGTTCCTCAAAGAAATGGTTGGTACACTCCCAGTGGTCAATTCTATGGCATTCATATCTGCGAATAAATTGCCATAATCTATTTTCAGTTGGAATTTGAAAATTACAGTATGAAAAAAAAATTCTTTGTGAAGAAAAACTCCAAAATGGCAATAGTCATTTTCTTATGGGAGAGGAATGGGTATATGGAGGGGGCTATGCACATTTCCTCTTCTCTCTTCCAAATTATCCAACGGAATTTAATAATGACAACAGTAAATATGGGAACCTGAAATTTGGGGTCCAGTAACAACAATACAGTATTTAGAAAACACCAACCACCATCATCCCTTGGTACTGATCTGATTGCTCTCCCTCCCCATAGAAAGCTCCAGGCTACATGGAAGGCACTCCAGCCTACTGGTTATAAATAGACTGTGGTTTAAGCAGCCTGCTTTCCATTTTGGCTCCATCACTACTAGTCTCAGGACCTCAAGCCAATTAGTTACCATCTCAGTGCCTCAGTTTACCCACAGGTAAAATAAGTACAAAATGCTACCTACCTCTCAGGGGTTGTTGTGAAGAGTAAATGAGCCTACTTATAAAGCACTTAGTGTTTGGCACATAAGAAGGGCTAATAAAGGTTAGCTACAGGTGGCTATACATAAGGCTTCATAGAGGGTGATAATTGCTTATTACTGGATTTACAAGACAGTTACCAACCAAGTGGCCAGTTGCCATCTGTTAAACATACTGTGGCCTAATAAAATGTAATCAGTGAGTATCTGAGCACTTAGTGTAGCACTATCTGTGAAGACTCTCCAGTAGAGCAGGTAGTCTGGAACTCAAGTTCCAGATGAAACTCAAACCACAAAGTGGTGAGAAAGGGGGTCCAAGAGTAAAAGGCGGAACCAAATGCTTCTGGGGTAATAAAAGCATAAGGCCCCAAGAGAAATCTAGATTTGCAGTAAACCCAATTAGCACAGTTTTGTGACTTCTTCACCAAACCAGTGGCAGAGAAGCCTAATTAGCAGAGCTTATCCAAGGCTGGGAACTGACCTGAGGAAAGTGGTCCAGGTAGGAGTTCGGGTAAGCATCCAGACCACATGAAGTCAGACTAATGATGACAGAGAACTGAGGGAGATTACAGGATTGACCAACAAGGATAAAACCAGAGCACAAACATAGAAGCATCACCTGGGGAGCTTTTGTAAATGCACAAATTCATGTTCCAGAGATCCTCTAGATCAGAGGTGGAGCCCAGATGATTCTATTTTTCAAGTTCACTGGTGATTCTGATGCATCCCTCACACTAGCACAAAGTAGGAGCCCAACAGTGGGAATAAACAGAATAAGTGATTAAAAGCTGAGAAAGTCAGGGAGAAAATTCAAAGTTTGAGATCACAAACATGAAACAAGTTTAAGTGAAAAGTTCAAGGTGCATAAAGGTCACTGGAATTTGGGGGGCAGTGGGGAGTCCTACAAAACAACAAGGCCAGAAACAAGGTTAAGGGGGAAATTGCATGATGTGCAATTTCTCATTTAAAGGGTTAGAACAATGGTTCTCAAACTTGCCTGAACATTGAGATCCCCTAAGGAGTTCTTAAAATCTGACACCCAGGTCAAACCTCAAAGTCTGGAAATGAGATCCAGGCTTCAGTATGGTTTAAGGCATCCCTGTGACTCCAATGTGTACCCAAGGTAGAGAAACATGAGATAGGCTCCAGGAAAGCAGCAGGCAGCTGGAATGAGGAAAGACATAAAGCAATCTAACTCAGTGCTCTCAAACCCTGGTATGTAACAAATTCAACTAACTGGAATGCAAGCTGTGTTCTACAGGATCACCAAATTCCCCAGGAAACTCTGATACACACCAAAGTTCTAGAACCATCGATCTAAGTGACTGGCAGTAACTCCAAAAGAGAAACTGAGAATGATGAGCAACCCCAAAGCAATAACTAAGAAGAGCATTTCTACCCCTCTCAGCCTGAAGAGGCTATAATGAACATAGAAGGCCATATTAAACATTACCAGAATCAATAAGCCTGTCAAAGATCTAAGAGTAAAACTAGGGCACCAGATATGCACCTGGGTGGCTCAGTTGGTTGGGCCACTGCCTTCGGCTCAGATCATGTTCCTGGAGTACCAGGATAGAGTCCCTCATCGGGCTCCCTGCTCTGCAGGGAGTCTGTTTCTTTCTCTGACCCTCCCTCCCTCTCATGCTCTCTGTCTCTCATATTCTCTCTCTAAAATAAATAAATAAAATCTAAAAAACTAAACAAAACAACAACAACAAAAAACAACTAGGGCACCACAGACTAAACGTATATGATACTTATGACCCAGCCATCCTTCACTTCAGAAGGCATGTTCCAAAACATTCAGGTCTGGGGACACCTGGCTGGCTCAGTCTATGGTGCATGCAACTCTTGATCTCAGGGTCATGAGTTCAAGCCCCATGTTGGGAATGGAGCCTACTTAAATAAATTCAGGTCTGGCTCCTTGGTGGACAATATAAGAGAGCATGCATTGCCACCTGCCTTTCAGAATTAAAGACTTAAGTCTTTAAGAATCTAGAAGTGTCAGGGCGCCTGGGTAGCTCAGTGGGTTAAGCCGCTGCCTTCGACTCAGGTCATGATCTCAGGGTCCTGGGATCGAGTCCTGCATCGGGCTCTCTGCTCAGGAGGGAGCCTGCTTCCTCCTCTCTCTCTCTGCCTCCCTCTCTGCCTACTTGTGATCTCTCTCCATCAAATAAATAAATAAAATCTTAAAAAAAAAAAAAAGAATCTAGAAGTGTTACAAACACACACACACACACACCCCAATAAGCAGAGTATAACTCAGAAATTCTCATTACCATGTAGAAAAAAAACCCAAGTTTTAAGTATATTTAAGTTATATTTGGAAGATCTGAACCTTGTTATTTCTCATAATGGCCAACTGGATAACTTAGGAGAGGTAAGCATATGTAACTTTTACTACTCAATGTTGCACTTTTCTCCCAAAACATCATGACCAAGCCTAACCATATGAAATACCATTAGAAGAAAAACAAAGAGAAATTAGGAAATGCTTCAGCTAGCAACACAATGACACGGTACTTATGACTAGTTCCAACTTGGTGTTAAGTATTCCATTTAGAATGTTACATTTTATCTGATAAGATTCAAGAGAATATATTCCCTTGCATATGACCAACTCATCATCCCATCAGAAATCTCTATAGCAGCACCAGAATTTTCATTTTCAAGATACATGAGCTTTTGTCAAATGGTGACATCTCTCCAGTAATATGAATTTTCAATATGATATAAAAAATGATGGATATATTACACATTTCACAGAGCACAGAGAACAGAAGCCTGTCAATGAATTTAAAATTTGTGACAACCCATTTGAAATTTTACACTAAAAGACCTGTACACTTTCATAAACCATATAAATGTAAAACAGGTACCAATGTTTTCACTTGCAACAAGGAATAAAATATTCCTTCAGTTAACAAAGTTTAACTGTTGCCTTAGTGCATTTTAATTATGTATTTTCATCAGCATTACAGCTGTAAAAATGCGACATATTATACAGCCTTCAGAGTGCAACTGATAACTTGAAATCCTTGTAATATACTTAAAAACAAGGCCACCAGATTTGCCCCCACCACCACCCCCATGTGAACTTGGGCACCAATCTCCAAATGTATGAATGTACACGGCTTATTGCAAAGTGCAAGTCACTGCATTAAAAAGAGGAAAATAATAAACACCATCTGCATTTTAAAAGTCAGCCCTAAGTGATTTAGATTTCTTCATCTGAACCTGGCTTCTCTAGCAATCTACAGATCCCATTTTACAAAATGACTTAATAAACGCTTTTCTACCGAAGTCAGTCATTAGGCAAAAAGAAGCGTGCGCGCACACACACACACTGAAATAAAATTTTTCCTAGTAATGGAGGAGTTAACCAGAAATACGGCGATTTGTTTTCACGCTGCAAAACCTGAAAGCAGGTGTTAGGAGAGCCTCGGGGGAGGGGGCGGGGAGGAGCCAGGTTGAGATAACGTTAGGTCAGCAAGAACAAGAGACCCGTGAGTGAGTGGTTCACTACCCGGGGCCAGTTGTGAGTTCCTACCTTGCAGACGTGATCACATCCCAACTGTTACACGTCCCTTCAGGTCCCTCGCCGCCACTGGACACCGCGCACGGCTAATTGAAGTTTAGAGCGCCGGCTCCTTCCAGGGACAGTGATATCCCCCACCACCACCCCACGCCGCTAAGGAACACCCAAGCCAGCTTTGCTCCAGCTGCCAGCAACAGCAGGGGTACGCTAACCCGAGTTAAAGACCTCCCCCGGAGGAGGCACCTACTCCTGCCTGCATTTTTGTTATCTGCTTCCAGCTTCACCCTTTCCAGACCAGCCAACTTCAGCGGAGAAGGATGCAACCGGCCAACGGGTTTTTAACAGGACCCAGACCGAGGGGGTAAGCTCCCTGTGCAGCGGTCCTCGGCGCCGCGAGCTAGGCTCCGGGTTGGAGACCCCCGCC
Organism: Taxidea taxus jeffersonii; assembly: GCA_003697995.1. Lineage (NCBI taxonomy): Eukaryota > Metazoa > Chordata > Mammalia > Carnivora > Mustelidae > Taxidea > Taxidea taxus. Next base: position 145,562 of record ML105045.1, on the reverse strand, counting down.
CCGCTCCGCTCTCGCCGGCAGCCCAGGAGGGGGGCAAAGTCACCGGTACCCAAAGTTTTGCTCGCGGCTGTCTGCACCCCCCTCCCCCGTCCCGGGTTCGGGCAGCCGGTCGTGCGGGATCGCGACCCAGGCAGGACCGCACGGAGGCTCCCACCACGCGCCCCCCAGGTCCCGCGGAGATGCCGGCCCGCCGCCCGCGGCCGGCTCCCAACTTGGGCGGCTGGGGCCGCACTGCTCCGCTCCCGCCGGCGACAGAGCCCCGCAGGGCGCGTCTGGCGGGCGAGCGCTCGCGCGGCCGCCTGGCCCGCTGCGTCAAGCCCCGCCGCCCGCCTCGCGGCCCCGACGGCTCGGACTCTCCCCGGCCCCGCGCCCCTGCCCGGACCCCGGCTCCAGCCCCGCGCCCCGGCCCCGCGCCTACCTTGAGCCAGCGCCCGGAGCAAGTGCAGCTGCAGCGCCAGGAGCGCCCACCATCCGCGCCTCCGGCCCGCGCTCAACTTTGTCGCCGGCCGCCCGCCGCGCTCCCCCGCGTCCCGGCCGGGGCTCTCCGGCGCCGCGCGGGCTCCCCGGGGCCGCTGCCGCCGCTCGGGGCCGGGCGAGGACCCCCACGGCCGCCCCGGGCCCGCCGCGCCGCCGCCGCCCCGGGCCATGCTGAGATCCCCCGTCCCGGGTTCGGGCAGCCGGTCG
>ML105045.1:104796-144478 GCA_003697995.1 Taxidea taxus jeffersonii | reverse complement strand
GCGGGCGGCGGGGCTTGACGCAGCGGGCCATGCTGAGAAGCCGCCGCCGCCGCCCGCGCCCGGCCTCGGGCCCCGCGAGCGGGACGGGCGGGCGGTGGCCGCCGGCTGAGCGGCCAGGTGCGGGGGCCGGGGGGCGGCGGAAGGGCGCTGCAGAGGAGAAGTTGTCAGCGGGGGAAATTCTTGTCACGCCGCCCCCAGCGCCCCCGCAGCCGGAGCGCCCGGGCCGCGCCGCGTCTCCCGAAGGGTCCGGCGGGCGCTGAAGAGGAGGAGACGTCGCCGCCGCCGCCGCCGCCCCCGCCCGGCGCTGAGGAGAAAGTGCGCCCGCCCGCGCGCCGGCGCTCGCCCTCCGCCGCCGCCGCCGCGCCCCATTCACAGCCCGGCCGCACGCGCCGCCCGCCCGCGCCCGCCGCCGCTGCTGATTGGCCGCAGGGAGGCGGCTCTCGGGCCTCGCGCCCCGCCCCCACGCCCTCGCCTGTTTTCAAACTCGCCGCGCCCGCCCGCCTGGAATTTCGCGCCGGGCCTCCGGCTAGTCTCGGCGGCTTTCCGCGCCGGCTGCGCCCCCTAGGGACGCGCGGAGCGTACTGCAGGCGGGCGCCGTCTCTGCAAGCTTTGGGCGGACAGCTCCGGCGGGGGCTACGCGGGCCGCAGGGGTGGGGGCGGGGGCGGGGGCGGCGCCAGCCTCGCCAGACTCGGGGCGTGCGGTCTCGCAGGTGGGCTGGCGCACGTGCGGCAGAGGAGCAGGTGGGCCGAGCGGCGGAGCCTCTGGTGGGTGCAGGTGGGCGTGCCCCTCCTGGCACCTCCAGCCGGCCCTCCCCTCCCGGCTCCTGCCCCGGGTTCCGCCGGCTCCGGCCAGAGGGTGGGTGTTCGAGCGGTTAAGCGCCAAGTAACTGGGATTGCGAAGGAGAAACAAGCGCGATCGGGTTTCCAATTCTTAGCAACAAAAGGCACCACTGGGTGTAGACCCGCCGCCTATTGCCAGGAGTGGACGCTGGCTTTGGAGAGGCGTCCAAGGTCATGTGTGGCCTTCGGGAACCACAGAGCCGGCCGCTTCCCACCAAGGGGAGGGCCGGTCTCTGGGAAGCTTCTCCTAGGGGAAAGGATCCTTGGAGGAAGGATCTCTTACGGAGAGGGTTTCTTGGGGGAAGGGTCTCTTAGGGGCAGGGTCTGCTAGCGGGAAGAGTGCCCTCGTGTGAAGTTCTTCTAGCGGGGAAAGGCCCCTTGGAAGCAAGGGTCTCCCAGCGCCAGGCCTGGGGAGCCCAGAGCAGGGGCGTGGGGCGGGGCGCTCAAGCTCAGCCGCATGTGGTAAGCATTAGCAGAGTTTATGGGGTGAACTAAGAGCTGCGGAGGCTGGGAGGCCAGTGTTTTTGTGGGAGGAGGCCTGGAAGGTGACACACAGTCTGGTGCTGTTGGCAGTTGGCCTGGAGGAGCCTGGGGGCATGTGATGATTGAGATCATGTAAGTGGTGATGGCAGCGTGACAGGGCGTGCGCCTGGCTTGGTGCTGGATCTCCAAGAAGCACTGGGTGCAGGTTCTCTGTGATTGTCCGTTCATTGCCCCAGGCGAGGGAGAGAAGAGCCGGGTCTCTGTCTTCCAGGTTCATGCGAGGGAACTAGCTCTGGGAGACAGAGCACCTATCGCGCACTACCCACCCTTATTAAGTCTCAGCAATGGCCAGACTTTGGGGAAACCGAGGACCCGAGAACCATAGCCAACTGGTAGAGGTGGATTCTGACCGAGATCCTTTCCCAGGGCTCTGCGCCTTCCCAAGCCATGCAAGGAGGGCCGGAAAAGTGAGAAGCAGCCCAAAAGGTGGCTGTTTTCTGAGAACATAGGGAAGCACTAGTGGGCACTGCCAGATATAGCACAGATGGGCCTTGAGGCATGTTGTCCCTGAGGACAGGTGGATGAGACTGAGAGGGGGGCGTGTCCACTTTTATTTTCCATTGCAACAGCCTTGGGTCCTTTCTAACCTCAGGGCCTATATGAGAGCCTACCAGAGAAATAATACCTACTGTGCGCTGAGCACTCACTGTGGGCCATCCCTGGGCGGGAACATCATGATGCTCATCCCCATTGCCCCCCTGTGTGAGAGGTGCTGTCCCTAGTACAGTTGAGGACTAAGGCTAAAAGAGGTGAGGCCCCTTTGCTCAGAAATGGGGGTGAGGGTTATGAGTGGAGCTGAGGGCTTTGAGGTCCTAGTCTTTCTAGTTGTGAAATCTGGGCAAATTGCTGACTCTAAGTTCCTGTAAAAAGTTAGAAATAATTCCCATCTCACAGAGTTGTCGCAAGGGAATGAGATAATTCACACTCAATAAATGCTAGTTTCCGGTTCCTCCTACCAACTTGGCAGTGCTGTCCCAAACTACCCTTGCTCTGCCCACCAGTGGAGTCTGGTCCATATTTAACCTTTTCCTTTCAAATAGAAACATATGCCCATTATTTTCCTTGCAAGTGGCAAGCCATGCCCATATGCCCTTACAGCATAGGCATGAATATGGCACAGGCAACTTCTTGATTTCAGGCCACTCAAAAAATATCCAGAGCCTCTTTTGCTACAATTTACTTTGCAGTTCAGAGACAGTTTTGTGGAAACTTGTTTGGAAATTGGAAAGCCTAAGCCAGTATACCATAGGTTGTAAGAGGAACATTGGTTTCACTGATACTCCAAAAGTTCCTCTGATTTTTTATTCCAGTATCATCCTGGGTCAGTGAGGCTCTAACATTGCCTCATTTTACAGCTGAAGGCACCGAAGCTACAGAGGTTTAACATACACAAAGTAACCATGTTAAAGCCAGAGTAGGAATCTAGCTCTCCTGAGTGCTATTCTCAGATTGTTTTTTCCCCACCAGACTATGTTGCCTTTTACATGACTCATTAGATTACTGTCTTCAGGGATGTGTTCAGACTGTAGCTATTCTTTCTGGAAAAAAAAAAAAAGCAATATACAGAAACCCCTTTATAATGCTCAGAAGAGGACTAGTCAGCACAGAGCTGGAATATTTCTGACTAAAACAGCCAATTAATCTCCCCCATTCAATTTTACCCAGCCCAAATAGGTCTCAAGAAGAGAACACTTCATCCTTGTATACTTGCTTTTAGAAATCTATAGAGACAAATATAAAAAACTTAATAAAAATTAAAATATTTAGCCCTATTCTAAAAGACCATGAGATGGAGGGATTTTACCGCTTAAGAGCTGACTTACTTTTCTTTTAAAAATGAGTTGCAGCTATCTCCTGCTTTCCCGAGCAAAAAGTTAAGATTTTTCCCTGTTTAATTAAAGAGAGAGAAAGAAAGGAGTTTTCAAACACATGATCATTTTAGTGGAGTTGGAACTGTAACTCGGGCCGCCGGTGTCTCTTTCCTGTTCTCTTCCTCTCTGTCTTTTGTTTCATTCTGTCTCTTTTTTCCTTAGAGGAAAAAAAAGAAAGAATTTTGATTTTATTTTTTTATTTTAAAAGGAAAATAGGCAACTTCACAGAAGACCAACAGACTCAACTGCATATAAATTTAAAAACAAGAACATCCATATAGCACTGCAAAAAATAATGTTAAGAGAAACGAGCAACTGGAGAAAGTATTAATCTCTCTACATATAAATAGCTTTTGTAAATCAATAAGAAAAATAGATGAATAATCCCTACAGAGAGAGGGGGAAGAACTGAACAGGCAAGTCATGAAGAAATACAAAGGGAAAAGAATGTGTTTGAAATTGATCCAGCAAATGAAAAATTAAAGTAACAGAGCTTATAAAAAATGTTAAGGCACTAATGAGTGCAAGTGTTGGTGAGGGCATGTGGAAATGGACAGTCATACTACTGGTGGAAATATACATTCACAATCTTTCTGAAGAGAAACCTGCAATTCATAGCTAAACTTTACACATTGTCTTTGATCTAGCCATTCTATCTCACAAACGCGCAGAGGTGTAGGTCTGAGGTTGTCCATTGCAGGATTGCCAATAACAGCAGGAAACAGAAAGTAATCTAAATGCCCATCCAGGAAGGTTAAGTACAATATGGTACATCCACACAATCAAACCTCCTATGAGTGTTAATGAAGTAGAGTTAGAAGTATGGATCCAGAAATGTCTACTGTATTCAGTTACATTTTTTCTTATAAAATTATAGAGAAATATACATAGAATAATTCCCCTTTATGTTAATTTTATTTTTTTCTGCAAAGATGCCTGCCAAACTTTAATGTCCTTCATGGAATGGGGACATGGAATTGCATGCTTGTCTGTACTTCTTAAATTTTCAAATGTGCCTTGTATTTTATGATCAAAAACAAATAGAGCTTCTTTTTAAAAATCAAATGGTGATAAGCCTATCATTTCTTATGCATAACTCATTAAGAAATGTCCCTTTAAAAAAAATAAGAAGGAAAGAAATGTCCCTTACTGATTCTCAGTGGTTCTTCTGAGAAAAATATTCCCCAGTCCTATTAGAGGACAAGTTGCAGCATGAACTTGTCCCCAAAGGGATGGCATGCCCTTCCACATGCAAATCAAGGCAATGGTCGTGGGGATTCCTTGCATCTGGTTTCCACAGTCTTCTCCTGATGGGAGGTCTACCTTCTCTTCATGCCATGGTAGCTCATTCTAAACTCTGCCAGATGCTAATCCCATCCTACCCTCACCTTTGTTCCGTAGCTTGGCAACTGACTAAGGAGCCACCAGGTGCAGCTTTTGATCCCTAATGGGGCGTGGGCTTTGGTTACCTTAGAGCCCACTCAGCTTTCTGAGAACTTTTTAAGAAGCAAAACTCTCATGAAATGTTCATATTAAGGAAGCTATGAAGAAGAGAGGTACCAGAAATGTACCAGGCCTCCAAAAGCTTCTGCCAGCCCTCTCTAAAAATAACCATCCCTCACCTTGCAGACTGCTTTCAAGTGTATAAAGCCCAAGTTTGTCCTGTGTGTCCCAGACCGGCAGCAGCAGCAGCAGCACCTGGTTAAAAGTCCAAATTCTGGGATATCACCCCAAACGAGAGAAGCAGAAACTCCCAACAGAATCTCTTGGTAGTGAAGCCCAGCAAGCCAGTTTAACAAGCCCACCAGGTGACTCTCCTGCTTGCTAAGAACATTTGAGAACAATGGGTGGAAAGTAATTCTTTCCCTTCTTAAGCTTCAACAACTATTTATTAATGTCCTGATTTGTGCCAGCCCCAGGGCTAGCTAGGCAAGAGGGAAATAAACAACTCCAGTAATTGGATGATAAGAAAAGCACGTGAGAGAACATCTGAGAAGGATCTCACAGCCGAGGGGAATCAGGGAAAGTTTTCCAGGGAAATAAAATCTAAACAAAAATCCAAAGGATAAACAGGAGTTGAATCAACAGCCTGCAGAAGAAGGCAAGCTTCCAAGAAGAGGGAATGCCATGTGAGGAAGCTCAGAGTGGGAACTTGAACATGAGAACCATGGAGTCCCGCTGAAGGTTTTTAAACAGTGGAGTTTCATAATCAGATGTGATTTAGCAACATTATTCAGGGGATGGACTGGATTAAGCCTGGGCAGTCAGAAGCCAGGAGCCCTGAGAGGAGAACTTTGCGGCCATTTAAATAGGGAATGACAGGGACAGTTGGATGGGAGAGAAGAGGCAGAATAAGGAGCTATTTAGGAAAAGGAGTCCATAGAAAAGAGAGGAGGGTGTGGAGGATAATGACACCTGTTTTCCTGCTCAGGCAGCCAGAAAAATGACCATTTGGTTTCTTAAACAAGTGAACACTGATGGAGGAACAGAATTGGAGGGATGTTGATGGTAGAGACCTCTGGGGACATCTTGCAGAGGGAAGCCTTGGCCTTGGAGAGGGGAGGGCTCTCCAGTCCTCTGCCAAGGGAGGTCACGGGGATGGGCGAGGGGTACAGCTTCATTGGTGAGTGGTCAGGCAAAGCTGGGGAAGACGCAGCTCATATTTTCTTCTTTCTCTCTCTTCTATCACTCTCCTCAGAGAGGACCTGGATGTTTTAGGGATAGAAAGAGGAAGAAAAATGACAGCCTTTGAGAGTAGAGGGTGGACAGTTACATATATAACTTTGGAAAAAGGGACAGACTTTAGCAACAGATTCAATAGACATCTCTACACCTGGTTTTCACATAAGTACTTTATTTAATCTCACAACAACCCCTGTGAGACAGGAGATATGTTTGTGCACTTCACTGAGGCTCAGGAAGCTTAAATCACTTCCCTCGGGCTACCCAGCCTGTAACAAACAGGTAGACCTGGGATTTGAACCCATGTCTCCTGACACTGTCTCCTGCCCTTGGAGTAGGCAAGACAAATACTGTACAGTCAGCACCACGAGAATGGGATCTTAAAGAGCATTTTGTTTAAAAGAGGAAGTTCTAAGTCAAGTGAAAGAAAGCTCCTACATCCCTTTGGGAACAAGGCAGGAAGTTGAACGGAGGATTTGGGGCTGATATGAAAACCCCTTCAGCCCCATCATCTGCCTGAGACACTCAGACCCCTTGGTGTCCATCTTCAGGATCATTCCACGTGGGGCAAGCTCTAGTTCCCGTTGAGTTTCGCTTGCACAAAATTATAGCCAGCCTTTCCGCAGTGTCCTCCACCCACCCTCATTCTGCACTCTGGAGCTGTATGCAGTTGTCCCTGGTGTCTCCTCAGGGCCCAACAGAGTTGTGGTGCACGACAGACAATTAACACATATGGGCAGGGAACATGGTTGAAGGAGCTCCGGATAGAACACAGTGAGGGCTGGATTTTAATCTAGTTCCACCATCCATCAGCCAAATATGTTTGAATAAGCCACAGTCTCTCTTTTGGCTCAGTTTCACCCCAAAATGGGATGTGAAACAATCACTTTGCTCACAGGATCTGGAGGGTCAGGAATTCAGTGAGGGCACCACAGGGAAATGGCTAAGGACTGGGATCCCCTAGAACTTTCCACTCAAGGTCTGGCCCCTGAGCTGGGATTGCTTGCAGGCTGACCAGACTGGGACTATTAGCCAGACTTCACACATGTGGTTTTGGCTTCCTCACAATATGGCGTCCGGGTTCCCCAAAGGAGCATCTGAAAGACGGTTTCTGTGAAGTTGTATGGCCCCTTCTGTGGTAGCCTTGGAAGTCATCACTTGCACCACAGTCTGTTGGTGGAAAGCAAGTCCCTAAGGCCAGCCGAGATTTGAGAGGCGTAAGCAGACTCTACCTCTTGATGCAGAGGAAGTAAGTTCCCATTGTAGAAGAGCAGGCAAGACAGGTATTGTTGTAGACATTTTGGAAAAAACAGTCTGCCAGAGATCATTCCTGAGGGCTCCATGAGATTCTTGGAGGAAGGGGACTTTGCAGGTACTTTTCTCCTAGACCTGCCTTAGAAGCCTCTGGAATCAGATTATAAACACAGAGCCCTCCACATGAACCATTCCTTCAACTAGGGGCACATTATGGACGGAATTACATCCCTCCATCAAATTCATTTGCCGAAGTCCTAACAGTACCTCAGAATGGGACTGTATTTAAAAAGGTAATTCCGTTAAAATGAGGTCATTAGAGTAAGCCTTAATCCAATCTGACCAGTGTCATGATAAGAAATGGGAATTTGGAAACATGAAGAGACGCCAGGGGTGCACACGAAGAAGGACCACCATGTAAAGAGATAGCAAGAGGTTGGCCACCTGCTAGCCAGGGTGCCAGCACCATAATTTGAACTTCCAGCCTCTAGTCCTGGAATTCCTGCTGGTTAAGCACCCCCAGCCTGGCCTCCCCAGCCCAGTGCCCCTACCTCCAGAGCACCACTAACCACCTCCCTGTCCTTGCTCTTGTTAACCCAGGATGCTGCTACACAGATGCCAAATGGAAATCTTCCACAGGGCCTTTGAGTAACCATGTGATGTGGAGATCAAGCTCTTCCCCTTCCCACTGGGATGTATGTCATTGTCTGAAAAGGGGTTGGGCCAGCCAACTGTGCTCTGTGCTCTGTGACCAGAAGGGGTTTCCAGACCCAGGTGTTTAAAGGAGGAAACTTTGGAGACTGCCAGCCCCTGCCTCTCCTCCCAGAGAGCCCACTGTCCCTTTTTCCCTCTGTCCCTGGGCTCCTGGGGCCCAGTGGTGGCTGTGCTCCTTGCCCGAGGAGTTCTGTGCAAAAAAAAAAAAAAAGAGAGAGAGAGAGAGAGATTGAGACAGAGGAAAGAATTCCTCTCTTACGAGGTTTAGGATCCTTAGTGGGAAATTTGGGGTTTTCTGTATAGCTTTTATCTTTGGCTCTTCTGAGTATATTCAATTCGGAAGTGAAACAGATTTTATCTGCTCTGTCATTCTGAAAAGTTCTTGGCTGAGAGATGAGCATGACTTCAGAATCACATAAGGATTGTGGGAAGTAACTTGGTGATCCTCATATATGAAGAACCTTAAGAAAGTTCATATGTTTTGCCCCCAGATTATACTCCAGTAGAGATATCTTTAAAATGATAGAAAATGGGAAACTTTGTGTGCCAGAATGCTTATCTCTGCATTGTTTGTAATAGGAAAAAATCAGACAGAATTCAAATGTCTAAGAGTAAGAATTATTGTACATTATGGCTTATCTGCTTTGTGGAATACTATGAAATCATGAAACTTACATTTTTCAAAGAACAATGATGTAGAAAAATGGTTGAGACTGCGTTAAATAGGGAAAATTTTCTGTGCCATTTTTATTTTACAAAATTTGGAATACATGGGTATATACTGGAGGGATGGACAGAAAGATAAACAAACATTAAAAAAAGAACTGGAAGAAAATGCACCAAAACATTAAGGGTATTTGTTCATTCTTTAGACGGTCACTGGTGGTTTTTTCATTAAATTTTTCCTTAGCTTCTAAGAAGTCTAAGATGAATATATATCATTTTAGAAAAAACAAGAGGTAAATTAAAATAAGTTGTGCTTTGGGGCACTTGGTTGGTTCAGTCATTAAGCATCTGCCTTCAGCTTGGGTCATGATGCCTGGGTCCTGGGATCGAGCCCCGCATCGGGCTCCCTGCTCAGCCGGAAGGCTGCTTCTCCCTCTGCCCCTGCCTCTTGTGTTCCTTCTCTCGCTGTGTCTCTCTCTGTCAAATAAATAAATAAAATCTTCAAAAATAAATAAAATAAAATAAGTTGTGCTTTAACACGGAGGCGGGACGAGCAGCTCTCTCCCTCCCACACGAGGGGTGAGAAGCCTTTCCATAAACTCACACACAGCGACATTGGGAATTTTTAGAATTGCTGCTTCTCTCTATGTTCTTGCCTTCCTTTCTCTTTTGTTTACCTTCTTTTCTCAGAAAACATACAATGGAGCCAGCCTCTTAGCCCCATTGATTTCATTCTGGGACCACTAGTGGCACCAAAGGCCATTTGGTGGGAGGACAAAGAATCACAAAATTTGAGAGCTATAAGAGGCCTCAGAAACCATCCAGTCCAGTTCCAATATGTGTCCTGATGTCGGCCGGAAAAGCAAGAGATGAGCAACAGAACATCCTAGTTCGCCATAATAAGCCATTATGGGTCTCTCAACCATGAAGTTGTCTGAATCATTTTTGAAACTATTTGTATTTTCAAGTCTGTACTATTTCCATAAATCTGCTACCCACTGTGGGAAGCACAGGATCAGGGTGGCAGAGGGGGGGCATGGTTTAATAGGGACACATGTGAGAAAAGGCTCCAGGCTGCTCTCTGGCTGCCTGTCACTCTGTGGGAGTCAGCCATGTGTGCTTGGGGTCCCAGGCTAAGGCGGGGTCAGCATGGTTGTGCAGAGAGCAAGATGAGCTGGCCAGTGTTGGGCCAACTTGAACACAGTGGGAGTGATGTGTTCAGTAACTACTGGCCCAGGTTAAGAGTGACAGCCACAGGGGCACCTGGGTGGCTCAGTGGGTTAAGCCTCTGCCTTCAGCTCAGGTCATGATCTCAGGGTCCTGGGACCGAGCCCCACATGGGGCTCTCTGCTCAGCAGGGAGCCTGCTTCCGCTCTCTCTCTCTCTGCCTACTTGTGGTCTATCTCTCTCAAATAAATAAATAAAATCTTAAAAAAAAAAAAAAAAGAGTGACAGCCACAAGCTAGAGCCATAAATCTAGTGAAATGGTTGGCACAACCAAGGATCCATAGACCAAAATGGGAAACACTTCAGGTGAATCTGCTGGCTATTTTCACACACCTGGCTCTGCGCACATGTTAGTAGACTGCATTTTCGCACTGGCGGGGGGATGGGCCCTATTCAATAGTCAGGTGAAATTCAGTGAAGGGAGAACTTTCTAGAATTTGGAGCTTACCCCCACTAAAAAATCTTCTTTGATAGGTAGTGAGTTCCCTGTCCTTGGGGGTAAGTAAAGACCAAGCAGCCAGGTTTCAGGGATGTGATGCAGGAGAGAAAGCAGCAGGCAGAGGGCTGGACTCAATAAAAATTAAGACTCCTATCGACTCCCCTTCCAAATCTGAGATTCTGTCCCTTCTATTTTATTTGGTAACCACTCTGTCTGCACTGTGCCTTACCCGCAAAAAGACTTCTACTTAAATGTTTATGGCGATTTATCCACAACAGACCCCAACTGGAAGCAACTCGAATATTCTCAGTAGATAAATAGATAAACTGTACCACGGCCCCACAGTGAAATACTATGAATTGATAAAAAAAAAAAAAAATGACCCAGCTATTGATACCTGCAACAGCGGGGATGGATCTCAAAACCATGATGATGAGAGAGAGAAGCCAGACACGGCCATGTCCCTGAGAGGCTCTAGAGCAGGCAAACCAATCTACAGCAAGAGGAAGCAGATTGGTTGCCTGGGGTGGGGGATGGGAGTGATGGACTCCAAAGGGGCACGTGGGAGCTTTTCTGGGGCGACAGACACATTCCACATCATGAGAGTGAGGATAGTTAGGGGGCGTGTACATTTGTCAAAGCTCCTGGAACTATGCAGTCACAGTGTTTAATTGTATGTAAATGTCCCCCAAACAAAGTTGGTTTTATATTTTTAAAAAATGCGATGCTTTGTTAACAGAAAGATATAAGGCTGCTTCCTTTTTTGTGTGTGAGAAATAAATGTTTTGAAGTGTTTCTGAAGCATGGAGGGTTGCCTCCTCTCCCCGGTGTTCTCATGGCCCAGTATTCTGTGACCCTGTTCACTGTCTTGACACTTTTCAAGGTTTTCTGGGTGGTACTTGCATCCTCAGGAGCTAGCTGTCCCTTTTCCATGCTGAAGACACCTGCCTCCCCACCATGCTCTTCCCTCCCCTGGGGGCAGTGTGGCTGGCTCAGGACATTCCTCCTCTCCATGCATCTGTCTTGAGATACACACAGTATCTCTCCATTCATGCATCGCATAGTTATTGAGCACCTACTGTATATGGCCCACTTCTCATTTTTGAGGAGCTCACGGTGCAGGAGGCCAGCTTTAAGCAGATGACCTTAACATGTTTCAGAGAAGGAGCTTTTAACTCTGAGCAGCGATGGAAGAGCCCCTTCCGTCCCTGGAGGTCTCATGGCGAAGGAGGAGTTTGGGTTGGGATTGAAAAGGTATTAGGAACTCACAGGATCCTGGGCCCTCTCTGCAGAGGGCAACACCCTTTTTAGAGGCAAGGAATCACAAACGGAGAGCAGGGAAGGTTAAGAGGGAGGACCAGCCCTGGCCCGGGTGGAGGGCGTGGCGAGAGATCACTAGAGGATGAGGAATTTCCCAATGTAGCGTGATGATAGACTGTCTTTCATGACCCATAGGATCCAGTACTCTGTCCTCATCTTGGCTGACGTGTTCCAGAAATCGTGCATGGTGCCTCCTCGGCCCTCTCCTTGGGTGGCGGCTGACAGCTCCAAGTTCTTTTTCCCTGGGTGCATGACCAGAACCGGCCCCAGTGAGGCTTGCTTGCCACTGGCCTGCCCGCGCACTCAGCCCTGAAGACCTCCTTCCATTTGTCTCCATTGGCCTGGCATCTCAACACCCAGGAAGGTCCAAGGTCACATGCTGAGTCCCTGGCTTCACGGGGCTCATTTTCAATCACATCATTTGCAAAAACACCACAAGGGACCATTTCCGGGGCTCCTTGCCAGGGTCCCTATGGTTGACACTGTTCGGGGCACAGCTGTCTGTTCATCTCTGCATTTTCTCCCTCTGCCCTGAAGTCATAGTCTCATCCATTAAGGAACCCCACCCCGTCTACTCCACACTGTGCCAACTGAAGATTTAAAAATAGATTTTGGTGCAGAGTCTCATCCAGGGCTCTTTGAAAACCTGAAATATTATTTCCATGTGTTTCCTTTTGTATGTGTTGACTCCCTAAAAGAGATGTTGTCAAGCTCTGTTTCTGTATCAAAATAATGATGCTTTTCTCGCAGAATCTTTCCTTTCCTTTGGTGCTGGATGATCACACACTATTTACTGTAATTCACCATTTCGCACAGAGCAGAAGTGACATTCACTTGACCATTCTCACGGTCTTGACAATCTTATAGTGGACATTCTGAAGGCCCAGCCCACCCTTGACATGAAAATGGTCAAAGAGATTTAGGCAAGCCATTTGCAAACTCCTCTTTTTTTTTTAATGTAGGCTCTACCCTGAATGTGGGCTTGAACTCATGATCCTGAGATCAGGAGTTACATGCTTTCCTGACTGAGTCAGCCAAGCACACCGCAAACTTTTTAAAAAAAAATATATTTTATTTATTTATTTATTTGCCAGAGAGAGAGAGAGAGCACAAGCAGGGGGAGCAGCAGGCAGAGGGAGAAGCAGGCGCCCCGCTGACCAGGAAGTCCAATGCCAGACTAAATCCCAGGATTCTGGGATCATGACCTGAGCCCAAGGCAGGTGCTTAACCCGCTGAGCCATAGAGCAGTCCCCAACCTATTTTTTAGGAAATTTTGTTTAACAATTCTGGAGAGGAGACTTATCCCTTCAAGAAATAATAATTTAATGCCTTCTCTGTGCCATGCACTTTTCTGGGTCCTTGGAATACATCAGGGAACCAAAGTTCCTTACTTATGGAGCTGATACACGGTAGGGTGGGGAGGGGAGGAGAGAAGAGACAAGACAATAAGCACAATAAATAATTATACAGCATATTCAAGGATAATAAGTGCGATGGGAAAAAGAAAAGGCAGAACAGAGAAGACAGTATATCCCCATGGAGAAGGTGACATTTCAGCAAAGACCTGAGAGAAGGAGGGAGGGAGGGAGGGAAGAAGGGGTTGAGCATGGGAATTATCTAGGGAAAAGTGTTGCAGGCAGCTGGAAAAACCCCGCAGGGTTCCTGAGTAGCAAAGAGGCCAGTATGGTGGAAGTGAGATTGGCCAGAGTGGAGGAGGGCTTTCAGGGCCATGATAGGAACTTCAGGTTTGGGCAGTCATAGCCATGTTCTGAGCCAGAGAGTGCCATCATCTGAGTTATGTTTAAAAGGTCCATTATGGGGGTGCTGGGTGTCTGCCTTCGGCTCAGGTCATGATCCCGGGATCCTGGGATGGAACCCCATGTGGAGATCGCTGCTTAGTGAGAAGCCTGCTTCTCCCTCTCTCTCTCTGCCTGCCGCTCTACCTGCTTGCTCTCTCTCTGTCAAATAAATAAATAAAATCTTGAAAAAAAAAAAAGCCCCATTATGTAAACCAGATAATAGGGAAGACACTCTGTTTAAGGGGAAAAGAAAAAACAGACCTCTCAATGGGAATGATCCCAAATTCCTGGGGATCTGCAAAGGCTTCATCGCTAAGGTCACTGTTTTTAAATATAGGTTTTATTATAATTTAGGTACAGCAAGGCCAACAGATCAAGAGATGATTGGCATTGAAAAAATAGTTTGTTATGGATATTGGGGAGGGTGTGTGCTATGGTGAGTGCTGTGAAGTGTGTAAACCTGGAGATTCTCAGACCTGTACCCCTGGGGCTAATAATACATTAGATGTTTATTTAAAAATAAAAAATTATTTAAAAAATACAAAAAGAAAGAAAAGAAAAGATAGTTTGCTACTCACAGTTCCACGAGGAGGGACACCCTCCCTGCCACACTGGTCACGAGGGCGAGCCCCAGGGTCTGCCAGGAGGCAGCAGCTGGAAGGAGAAATGTGCGCAAAGGCCTTCACTGTTGTTTTCTCAAGAAGGAATGGCCAAGGCAGGGGCATCAGGCTTAGTATGGCTAGTTTGAATAATTTCATTGTGCTTGGGGGGCAAAACGGGTGTCCTTAGCTGTCCTCCACCTGAGGCCATAGAGGAGAGGATTAAGGAGTGGGCTCTGGGCTGATTGGTTTGCACATGAAAGGGACACTTCTCTAGGGATTGGTTAACCTTGGGAGGCCAGCTTCTCCAGGGCCAGCAAGGCCTCAAGACAGCGAAGCATCAGAAACACAGAATAAAAGGTATGATGAATACACAGTGGTCCTCTTTAGTATCACCAAAGGAGCTTTAGAAACAGAGTGACCCCAGGCCTGTCGAGTCTGCACGCAGGCGCAGGCGGACTGGTGAGCCCTCTGTGCAGCCAGCGTGTCACACCCATTCCTCAGAGGAAAAGCAGGGCCCGAAGGTCCTGGCTTGCCCCCCTGCCCTCGCCCGCTGCGGGATTCAAGCCAGGCCACTTTCCCTCCTGGAGCCTGAGTTTCCTCTTCTAGGAAAAAAGGAGCATGTTTCATGTAGATGAGAACCTACAACTAAAATGCTCGGTGAGGGGCGCCTGAGTGGCTCAGTGGGTTAAAGCCTCTGCCTTCGGCTCAGGTCATGGTCCCGGGGTCCTGGGATCGAGCCCCACATCGGGCTCTCTGCTCAGCAGCGGGGAGCCTGCTTCCTCCTCTCTCTCTCTGCCTGCCTCTCTGCCTACTTGTGATCTCTGTCTGTCAAATAAATAAATAATAAAAAAAATCTTAAAAAAATAAATAAAATGTTCAGTGATTTGAGCAAGTTCTACAAATATTGCTGTTCCTGTTGCAAATTACTTTTTTTAAAGATCTTATTTATTTATTTGATAGACACAGTGAGAGAGGGAACACAAGCAGGGGTAGTGGGAGAGGGAGAAGCAGGCTTCCTGCTGAGGATGCTGGGATCATGACCTGAGCCTAAGGCAGACGCTTAATGGCTGAGCCACCCAGGCGCCCCACTTTGCAAATTTCTTATCCAGAGAGCTTTCCTAATCATTTCTTTTTTTTTTTTTAAGATTTTATTTATTTATTTGACAGAGAGAGATCACAAGTAGGCAGAGAGGCAGGCAGAGAGAGGGAAGCAGGCTCCCCGCTGAGCAGAGAGCCCGATGTGGGGCTGGACCCAGGCTAGGACCCTGGGATCATGACCTGAGCTGAAGGCAGAGGCTTAACCCACTGAGCCACCCAGGTGCCCCTTTCCTGATCATTTCAAAGTGGGACTCTGGGGGAATGTTTTCTTCTTTCTTCCCGAGATAATTACTTTTCTCTGCCTCATCTGATCAGGACCTGTGTACTTTGTCATCCTCCCCTAAGATACTGGGGTTTCCTTAAGGGCAACCAGTGGCCCTTTGGTCTTTTATCCTTGGTGCCCAGTGCTGCTGCAGGAACGCAGCTCCCAATAGAGTTTGTTGAATGAAAGCAAGAGGCCTTGACTACTGGTCAGTAAATATAGGTTGTACTGAATCCTCCCTCCTTTCCCTTAAGCCCAGGGAATCCCCTGCAAACACTTCCATTGCATAAAAACCACATTGAAGACAGAAAAGGGCAGGGAGGCCTTCACAGGTTGTTAACCCTCTGCTGTCCGAGGGTGACTGGCTTATTGCTTCTGAGTGATCAAAGCGGTAGGAATGTTTCTTTTACCAGACACATGTGTTGAGTTCCCACTACACACAGACACAGTTGGAGGCCCAGAGAACAGGACACAGTCCCTGTCCTTAAGGAACTTACAGCCTAGCATAGAAGACACACAATGAATTCTAATACGAAGGACTCTTCTGCTATCACAGCTCAACTACAACTGGTTCCTCTATGGGAGTTTACCAAGGTCCGCCATTCGTTTCACTAGATTTTCCAAATGTAAAATGCGGGGAAGCCCGTAAATGATATTGACGAGGCTTCTGTGATGGAGGCCAAGAAGAAAGCCTTGTAGCCTTCTTTACAAATAAATAAATAAATAGATAGATAGATAGATAGATAGATAAATAAATAAATAAATAAATAAATAAATAAATGGAATAGGGGAAAGCTGGGTGGCTCAGTTGATTAAGCATCCAACTCTTGATTTCAGCTCAGGTCATGGTCTCAGGGTCTTGGTGATCTCAGGGTCCTGGGATCAAGCCCCACGTCGGGCTCTGTGCTGAGTGCAGTCTGCTTGGGATTCTTTCTCTCCCCCTGTCCTTCCCGCCCCTGGGTGCTACGTGCGTGCACACTCTCTCAAATAAATAAATCTTTTAAAAAATAAAATAAAATAAATGGAGTAGACAGAACCTGACCCATCGAATGAGAGATTAGTTAGGCTGAGACAGACAAAGCCAGATTATATATCCCAATGCCAGAAACCTAAATAAGATGGCTCGTCTGGATCCTTGGCAGTGAGTGCAGATCTTAACATAGCTGGCATCTGGGAGAACTGGTGGCAGGTGGACAATCGATGAGATAGGCTTTCCAGCCAAAATCTATGCCAGAAGGAGGGGGAGGGCGGATGGAAGAAGCAAAGCCACCTGGAGAGAGAGGACATGCAGCAGCGGTGCACGGGCACTTCCCCAAGGAAGGGCATGCCAGAGAATCCCGGTGTGTGGCAACTCTACGACAAAACCTCTTTGCTGCACTCACCACCCACCCTGATGTGCCCTGGCTGGAGACGACAACGTTTGGAGAGAAATATCACCCAGCATTTACAATGAGCCAAATTTAGCCCACACTTGATGGAAACATTTCATTGCCAGGCACAGGTGGGGCCAACATCTTACAGAACAGAACGTAAAGGTCAAGTGGCTTTGAAGGTCAGTGTCATTTTTTTTTTAAATTTCAAACTTACAGAAAAGTTGAAGGAATGGTACAATGAACATGAACGTACCTTTCCGCTAGATTTACCAGGATTAATGGTGTGCTATTTCCTGTCTCTTTCCCTCCTCCTCCTCCTTCTCCTCTCTGAACTTCCCCATTACCTTGAATTCCTTCCCCAGGCCTCCCCTCAAAATAAGGACATTCTCCTATTTTTTTGTTTACATGGAGCCTCTCACTGAATCCTCACCATTCAGAGTGGTGCATACAGGAGGTATCCATGTCCCTGTTGCACTGACAAGGATTCTGATACTGACCTCCCACCCAGGAGAATTCACATGACCTCAGGTGTCGATATACTTCCCCACCTGTTCCCTGAATGGGTTTTGCAGCCGCTTTGTTTTGTTTTCTCTTACCTGCCCTGGGACACATCAGGGCAAGCCTGTGCTGTGTGTTCGCTCTGTCCCTCAGACGCTCCACCCGGAACGTGCCCTGCCTCATTTTGCTTGCTTGATTTTCATGACATTGAATGTTTTGCAAAAGTCCAGGCCAATTGTCCTTTCCAATGCCTCAGTTTGTGCATCTGCTGAGTGTTTCCTCCTGCTCACATTCATGTTCAGCCCTTGGACAAGAATGACGCTGATAGGGCCTTGTCGGTGCCTTGCATCGGGACACCCAGCATCAAGTGGGCCCATTGCTGGGGGTGTGAACTTTGACTGCTTGGTTAAGGTGCAGCAATGACCAAGTCCTCGTAGAGGGTGATGGGCTGACTGACTCTTTCCTGCTGCAGGTGCGTTAGGACCCTGGCCTTGACTAACAGACAATGACTGAAGCAGGAAGTCACGGAGGAAAGACACCCCAAAAATAGACAAAATAATAATAATAGCAATTAATGACTGAGCACTTACTGTCCATGAGGCAAATGGCTGATATTTTTCCATGGAGTGCCTCATTTAATCCTCGTAACTACCCTGTAGTAAGTGTGATGGTCCATGTTGAACTGATGAGACTCAGAGAGGGTTAGTGATGTGCCCAGAGTCACACAGTGAGTTAGGCAGAATCATAACTGAGGCAAGGCGTCTGGCTGCAAATCCACATTTTAGCTATCAGGAGAGACCACAAATTCATTGTCTGCTGGGCGGGGGGTGGGTGGGGAAGCACATATCCAAGAATTAGCTAATCTGGTTACCTGCTCCCTTTAGAAGGACAATATGGTCAAAAGTGTGCTCTAGCAAAACATGAAGGGAGCATGAAAAAGAATCAGTAAGTCTGTGAAAACCAGAGCACTGTCTTAACAAATCTTATTGGATGAAAAGTGCAGCATTACAGAGAAACGTGGAGATAGAGTCGTTATTTTACCCCTGCTGGGTGGCTCAGTCCATTTAAGGTCCTGATCCCAGGGTCCCGGGATCTAGTCCCATATCGGACTCCTTGCCCAGCCAGGAGTCTGCTTCTCCCCCTCCTGCTCTCCCTGCTTGTGTGCTCTCTCTTTCTGTCAATAAATAAATAAAAATTTAAAAAGGAGAAAGAATGAAAGTGTATGTTTATTTAGAATGAGTAAAAACTCACCACAAATTAACCCATTTGAAAAAATTGACAAATATCACACACATCACAAAAATCCAAGCCTTGGAGAGAAGCCCACATTGGAGTCTTGAAGTTTAAGCACCATTAGTGTCTCCGAACGTCTCCCTGGGCTCTGGAGTCATTCTTGTTTTCTCCCCACAAAGTCTGGGAATCTACGGCTTGGAACAGTTCCCGGTCAGCCCCGTCTTGCCAGCCTAGCGTCCCTACACGTCACTATCATTTCCCGCCTGGACTGTTAGAATGGCCTCCCCTTTACCAGTCTACCCTCCACACAGCTTCCAGAACTTTCCTTCTTAAAGGTCTGTGAGGTTGGACTAACCTGTGCTCTCAACCCTACAGTCACTCCCACAACACTTAGCCCTGCCCTGTCTTGTTCAGGAGCTGTGAGCCCCATGTGGCTGTTGAGCACTTGCAATGTGGTTCCTGAACTAAGGAAATCTATTCTAATTTGATTTAATTTAAATTTAAAAATTTAATTTAAAGGCTGATGCCAAATTCAATTATTAGAAAACTTCTAAGTATGTTTAGACAACCTGGGTATGTAAATCTACTTCTTCCACTGTAAACTTATGAAATCTAAATACTGATCAAGTATTTTGGATAAATATTCAGCACCTGAGTTACTTGAGCTGTAATGTAAGATATATACCAGACTTCGGGGAAAAAAATGGCATAATAAAACTAAAGACAAACATCTGACTAATTTTTATATTGATTGCATGTTCACATGTTAATAGTCTGAATATATTGGTTAAATAACATATTATTAAAATAATTCCACCTGTTTCTTTTACTTTTTATTTTTTTTATTTTTTTAATTTTTTTTTAAGATTTTATTTATTTACTAGTTAGAGAGAGAGAGCACAGGCAGACAGATTGGCAGGCAGAGGCAGAGGGAGAAGCAGGCTCCCTGCTCAGCAAGGAGCCCGATGTGGGACTCGATCCCAGGACGCTGGGATCATGACCTGAGCCGAAGGCAGCTGCTTAACCAACTGAGCCACCCAGGCATCCCTTCTTTTACTTTTTAAAATGTGCCTATTAGAAAATTTTAAATTACATATGTGGCTCATGTAATATTTCTCAGTGATGACTTAGAGTAAAATCCAATCAATGTTCTTCTTACATGACCTGATTCCAGTTTCTCTCTGACCTTATCTCCTAAGACTTTCTTCAGGACTACCAGGTACAGTTGTCCAGGTTGTGGCAACCTGTGGCAATTACCACCAATGATGGCTGGTGGTAATTAGTCTACCTAGAAGGCATACCTTTTTCTAATTAACACAAAGGTACTGTCTGGGCTAACAGATGCCCAGACCTGCCCCTCACTTTCATGCAATCCAGTTGGCCTCGCTCTCTTTCATTATGCCAATTTTATTCCTGCTTCAGGGTCTTTGGACTTGCCCTGGAATGCTATTCCCATTGGCTTATTCCATGAGTTGATTTAAGGTTTCTGGCTTAATGCCAGCTGTGCAGAAAGGCCTTCTATGATCACGTAGCAACACCTTGTCTAAAGTGGCACCCAACCCCCCAGCCACTCTTTGAGTTGATCTACTTGTTCTTCTTAGAACTTAGTTCCATTATATTGTGTATTTACTCACTTGTTTGTTTGTCTCTCCCACTGGAATGTAAGTTCATGAGGGCGAGGGCTTTCTTTTTCATCAGTGTATTCCCAGTGCCAAGAACAGAGATGGGCACATAGTAGGTTTGTTGACGGAATGAATAGATTCTTACCTCAAAAAGTGGCTGATGGCATTTGATGAGGTACAAAAATGCTCTGTAAGAAGTCTGGATCACTGAAATAAGAAAGAGAAAGAGAAGGAGAAGGGAAAGGAGAAGAAGGAGGAGGAGGAGAAGGTAGAGGAGGAGGGAAGGGAGTAGAGAGAGGGAGGGGGAGAAGAAAGAGAAGGAGAGGCGGAGAGCTTGTCCAAACAGCAATAGAGAATTCTCTGTACAGAGTCAGACACAATTTGGTCCCCCAGATTTTGTTATGTAGTTTGCAAGAGACTCTCAAAGCAATCCCATGAAAAGAGGTCTTTTGATACTATTAAAGAGGAAGACTTCCAGAGATTCGTAGGAAACTCATTTGGGGAGCTAGATTAATCTGGACACATTGGTTATAATTAACAGGACTCTAACACATTAGCTCAAGGGAAAAAGAATTCATTGTCCCATAACTGGAAAGGCATGGTGCCTCTCTAGCTCTGGAGACCACAGAAACTAGTTTCTAGGGGTGCCAACCTCCTATTTCTGCCATATTTCCCAATTCCTCCCCACCCCTGACTCTCGTTCGCTGTGCTTATTGCCTTCTCTCTCACCTGCTTTGAGTAGATTTTTTTCCACTGGAGAAGTGAGGAAGGGCCTTAGTAGATCTGGATTGTCTGTCTGAGTAGAAATGCCTTCTCCAAGGCTCTCTTAGAAAAATTTTAGGAAAGGATTCTGGCTGACCCATCGCTGGACCAATCACTGTGGCCAAGGGAATAGTGTCCTATGATCAGCGACCCCAGCACAAGCACGAGAATGAAGTGTGGGGGGAGCGGTCGCCTAAAGGGAGAGAAAGTGATAGTGGTCCATCCAACTCCCCAGATGGGCAGTGGTGGAAACAGGGCATCCGCGCAGGTCAGTCTGGCTCTGAAGCTGATACTTCAGTCACTAAGCAACACAACTCCCTGATCACAGACAAGGTCAGCATCCTGCCAGGAGAGCGCAAGCCACCAACCCAGTGGCTCACTCCACGTTTGAAAAAGGATGGTAGGACTCATAGATGTTCTCTACGGGGGAAAGGATGAAAAGAAATCAGTTAACGGATTGAATGGACTTCTAGCCTCGGTCTGCAGAGGCAGTTCGAATGGCTTCTACCGCAGACAGGTACTAGATCAAACCATGGTCAATATGGAGATGTTCTAAGCCAGACTGGAAAGAAGCGAGCACAGATAAATCGCTGCAAACAGATGGCATCCACCTGACAGAGCTGCGGGAGCTCAAGGATGAAATCAGGATGGTCAGTTGGCAGGAGTGTGGAACCTGTCAGTGTAAATGGCTGCCGTGCTGGAGAGGATGCTGGCTCCCAGATGTGACCGTGTCCATAAGAGCGCCCCACCAGGGCCTGGGGAATTACAGCACAGATGAGTCAGCTCTCGGCCTCCATCTGGACCCAGCTGGAAGAAAGAAGAGAAAGAAGAGGACCCATGGACAGGGCAAGAAAGGAAAGGGAGCAGAAGCAACCACACAGGCACCGCCCAGAGCCATCACACCAGACGGCTGCCCTGGAGTCCTCCGAGGCCCGAGAGGGTGAGTCAGCATGGGCACCAAGGGAAACGGATGGCTCTCATTCCCTGGATAACGCACAGCAAGCAGCCCATCTATCTGGGAGAGAGGAGGTTTTCCCAGCCATGCTGTCCTGGCTCCAACCCCAGTATTCTGCCCGCAACTAGACTAAAGAAACTTGGGTTGCTTGAAAACTTGCCTGAGCCTGTAAAATGAGGATAATCACTCCTCACTTTTAAGGCAGTGTTGGGGGTTAAAACCGATAAGGAAAGCACCTGGAAGGTAGCAAGCAGGTAGGTAATAAATGGTGACCGGTGTTATGCATCATTCCTGGAACCAAAGAACTTTCCAGCTGAGTTCCACAGCACCCTAGGGCCACTTTGGAGGGTCTTTGAGGAGGTCAGGAATTAAGACTCCAGGCTCTCTCCCCTGCTTTCCTGAAATAGCTCTGCTTGTATTTATTTTCTAAAATAAGATTCCTTTTGAGAAAAGGTGTGGTATGGTGGAGTTCTCTGTCCCCTCACGTCCCATCTCATCTTCACTGCTTAAGGGTTTGCTGAACATAATTAAAGATAGTTCTACATAACAGTAATGCAAGTTCATTTGCTTCTAGATTTACTGCCTCAAAAACTCTAAAGCATCTGGACATTCAGTGCAGTGGTTGAGGGCATGAGCTTTGCAAGCAGACGGTCTGGGCCTAAATCCTAGCTCTGACTTTACTCACTATGTTGCCTTAAGCAAGTTATTCAATGGCTCTGGGCCCCAGTTTCTTCATCTGTAAAATGAGATTGATTATGATAATAATACTCATGATACTCATCAGGATGTCCTAAGGAGTGAATGAGTTAATACATGCAAACTGCAAAGATGGTGCCTTGGTGCTATTAATGGCTACTATTATCACCATCACCACCACCATCACCACCACCACCACCATCACCATCATCACCACCACCATCACCATCATCACCATCACCATCATCACCATCACCATCACTACCACTATGATCACCATCATTACCACCATCACTACCATCACCATCTTCATTGTCATTATCACCACCATCACCATCATCACCACCACCATAACCATCATCACCATCACTACCACTATGATCACCATCATTACCACCATCACCTTCATCGTCATTATCACCACCATCACCATCATCACCACCACCATAACCATCATCACCATCACTACCACTATGATCACCATCATTACCACCATCACCTTCATCGTCATTATCACCACCATCACCATCATCACCACCACCATCACCATCATGACCATCACCATCACCATCACTACCACTATGATCATCATCATTACCACCATCACTACCATCATCATCGTCATCGTCATTATCACCACCATCACCATCATCACCACTGTCACCATCATCACCATCACCAGCATCATCTTCATCATTGTCATCACCATCTTTATCACTGTATCCAGAGAAAACTATCTGCCCTCCAACACAGAACAAAGAACAGTAGTTTTCCTGGCTTTGACTGTGCAGGAAGCCAGAAGCTGGAGACCGGGACTCTGCATTGGGGACTGAGTTGGAAGGCGAGGCTGGAGGGTGGCCTATGGAAGGTGGGCTCCCATTTAGCATTTATCTGAGCCCTATTCTGTAAGGACTGACAGATGACCCAACCAGGAAAGAGATGTTTTCTGTGTTGCAGTGTTAGCTGGGTTTCTTATTGTTATTCATAACCAGCTATTTGTTGATTGGGTACCTTCTCTGGTCTTGATCTACACATTCACACCCTCCTGTGTGTCTAGTTACAGTGGGTAACTAAGGGGTTCACTCCTACAAAATATTTGAAAAACATGTGCTTAAACTTTCAAGACTTCAAAGATTTTTACTCACTGAAGACCTTTTGAAAGAATTGAGCCACTGACCAATTGAGAGGAGGACAGGTGGGGAATGATAGGGATCAAGGAGCAAATGGTAGTAATAAGGGGACACAGACTTTCCTCCAAAGGGAGGTGCAAAGAGCATTACTCTTGAAATATCAGTGCCAGCCCGTTTTATTTAATATTCTTTTACAAGAGCTGAAGGAGGTTGGGGGGTGGGTACAGAGAAAGCTCAGGTTAACAGATAAAAGGACAAGAGATGGGAAATTGATGACAGGGAAACAGGAAGATCTTAAGACCATACAGGTGGGCAGGAAGGAAATGAGATCAAATGTGAGCAAGTTCAAGGCGATATACTTAATAAAATGGGAGCCTTTGGAGAGTGCCCTCAGCATGCTGCTTCAGCAAAGTCACTGTGCTCCAGACATCATCAAGAACAATAAAAAAGGGGAAAGGAAGGCTGTCTGTCACTTACACATTAATGTCATTGCTACATCACCCCCCCCCCCCAACTCCTTATATTTGGGGGATGTTCTGAGCTCTAGCTGAGTAAGGCACAGTGTTGCCAAGTCTGGAAACAGCTGAACTAGGGGACTGGGTCAAGGCTGGGGGGCGGGGCAGGGAGCCTGCTATCTGCTGAGTGGGCCATCTGGCTTGTTCAAGTGCTAATGGTCTTGTTACCTTCCAGAGGCTGACCTACAGAGAGGATAAAAGCCATAATGCTGCCATCACTTCCCGAGATGCCCTATCAACTCAAGTGGTAGATGGCTGTGTTTTTCTCTCCAGAATGTTTGTGTGCAATCAGTGATCTTCCAGCCCCAGTGGCAAGATTTGTGAACCACAAATACTTAGGATGAGCTGGCTACAAAGCTACTTCCTATTTCTTGTGCCCTGTAGTTCAGTGCCCAGTGTCAATTTCCCTGTTGTTTAGATTTCCAGTGTGAGCTCATTGCATGAATGGCCCAAGAGAACTCTCTGACCAGCTGGCTCTCTCAAATGAGCTCATTCTGCCTTTTTCACTCCTCTGTTTTCCTCCATAAGGCTGAGTGTAAGAGCAAAGGAGCATTGGCTTTTAAACAGTATTATGTGTCATCTAAATAAATACATTTCACTGGGGGAAACATGCTAAATATGATATTCCCATGAGTCACAAAACAGCTGTGCTGGCTTTGCAGCATAAACCTGCTCCCCCATCAGTCCTAAGGATTAGAGAAGAACCTTCCGAGTCACATTTCAGAATGGGTGATCCCCAGAGAAGAAGGAAATGGTCACCTCCTGCCATTCTAGGGGGGCCTTATGAACAACCATGGATGGCCCTTAAAGAATAGGACCCAAATAAAATGTAATGAGGGTCCACGAAGCTCAGCACAGATCTGGAGTTCATGGAGAGGGAGAGAGATGGGCAGAGGGAGAGCTACAGAGCAGAATGGTCACATCTCCCTTTGCTTTGATTCCTATTACAATTAAAAAAAAAAATCAAACCCCACATGCCTTCCACCCACCCACCACCACCACTGCCATGTGCAAGGAATCTTGAGTTCACAAACAAATGGGCTGATATTTGCAAAGCACTTTGTAAAAGGCAGAGTGGTACTGGCAGAGTTTAGTTGTCATTATTGTCATATAAATGACTGTTTAGGTTTGCGTCTCTCAGTAGACTTGGTGTGCTGGTGTGGGGGCTGGGGAGAAGGGCTTTAGAATAAAGTCAACCCCATACATCTTAAAATGTCAGAGAATCTTGAAGGATGGCTTTGGCTGTGACCATGTTCAGTGCATTGAAAATTCAGGAGGCATGAAACAAAAAGAGTGGGTATGTCATTTTACTCTCCCAGATGGCAATTCAATTCTGCATTTCCCTAACCTAATTAATGGGAGGCCACCCATGTCACTGTAGTGGAAGGCTCACTGTGACATTACCATGGTTTCCTACTACACCCTACAAAGGTGAGATTGCATAGTTTCTTAAGACACCATTTTCAAGAACATTTTGAGACTGCCCCCAGGAGAGAGCCAACAGGCAAAAGGTATAATAAGGATATGACCCTCAACTGTTGAGTGAATTTTGAGGGAGATTATCCTAACAGGGCTGTCACCTTCAAATCTTAATCCTTTTGGACCTTTACAAACAGCCCATACTCACGTCTGATAATGCCTCTGGCAAAGGTAGACTAAGGACATTTCAGAGGGAATGAGCAATAAAGAGGCCAGATCTAAGATGCCAGAAGCCCTCCATGGTCCAGCTCTCCCCACAGCCCTGGCTTTGATTTGGGACGTTCCTTCCAGCTGCTCATGAATTTCTGAAGCCAGTCAGCCCTGATCCAGTGCTGAGAATTACATGTGGAATATAGTCTTCTAATATTAAAAAAAAAATCTGAAATTAAATCCTTGTGTCTTTTGATAGTATTGTTCAAAAGCAAAATTGCCTGCTCA
The DNA here is from genome assembly GCA_003697995.1 of Taxidea taxus jeffersonii. Lineage (NCBI taxonomy): Eukaryota > Metazoa > Chordata > Mammalia > Carnivora > Mustelidae > Taxidea > Taxidea taxus. The sequence goes on along the minus strand of ML105045.1, from coordinate 118,460 downwards.
ATTATCCAGACAGCACTTTTTGCCTATGCAGAGAAAAACGACACACAACAGAGCTAATATACTTAATATTATATTTTCAGATGCATAGACCCCAGAATATCTTTGTTAGTGTAATTAATTTAGTTGAGTCGTGCCTACCAAGAAATTCTTAAATTATGGTGCTATTTGAATAGGTGATACGATTACAATAAACCAACATTCTTTAAAAAAAAAACCCTCACATTTATTGTCAAGTGATAGGAAGAAATTGAGAAAGGGATGCAAACATTACCGTGAAGGCTTGAACAACCACAATTTACTGCTAAGAGATAAAAACCAAACACCTCAGCCACATTATCGCCATAATTGTGTGCCGTTTACCCATCTTGTAAAGTAAACGGATCATGAAATGTGAGAGCACGTTTCAAAACATATATAGAAGGTGTTAGAGTGATTTTGCGTGGGCTGCCTGACTTAATTGTAAATTGTTTCTCTTTCAGCAGGAAGTGAAAAGGTATTAATTAGCAGTGATTTCGACAAGATCGAAAGTCCGTGGACTTGGGCTCAGAGAGGACTCTGCAAGAGTACTTTCATCTCTCAGAGGTGCTTTTCGGTTTGGGTTTTCTTTTTCTTTTTAAAGATTTTATTTATTGATTTGACAGAGATCACAAGTAGGCAGAGGCAGGCAGAGAGAGGCGGAAGCAGGCTCCCCGCTGAGCAGAGAGCCCAATGTGGCGCTGGATCCTAGGACACTGGGATCATGACCTGAGCCGAAGGCAGAAGCTTTAACCCACTGAGCCACCCAGGCGCCCCTGGGTTTTCTTTTTCTTAAGGTACTAATGGCATTTTTGTCGTTTGCTGATCCCTGGTATGGGCACACATAGGAAGATCCAAGATTTGATAAATGTACAAGTGGCTCGGGTTTTAACGAGGGACATTTCTCCTCTTGCTCCAAAAGGGAGAAGCTGCGTTGCACAGCGCGGCCCCAGGGAGCTGCCAAAGGAGGAAGAGGGCAGCAGCCACTGCACCAGCTACCTCTTACAACTTCAGAGGAGCTGGCACCAAATCGAAATCTCACTCAACACTCCCTTCCTTCCCTTCCCAGTAACTGGTTCCGCGCCTTTTCCACCAACAGATTTTTATTCTCAGCAGCCAAAATAATTTATTGGTTTCCACTGTTCTCCTTGGCTGAATTCTCAAGTACACCGCCTCCCTGCCTTTCTGGACAGACACTCTATAACTCAGTTGGCATCTCTTCACCACCTTGCTGCTCTTCCCTCCTTCCTTCCTTCAGTGTTGTGATTCTTTCTTCCTTCTCAAGTCGAAAGGGAAATCACAAGCACAGAGACACCATCCAGTTCTGGTTAAACTGAACAGGGATTGAACTCTATCACATTTTTGCTTCTTTGCGTTGCAAGAAGCTCGGTATCCTCCCTGCACGGCTAATGAATCAACTTCACTAAGGCAACCAAACTGCCCTTTTCCTTTGGGTCAACCTCAAGGTTGTGCGTTTCCCACTCTCAAGTGTGAGTATTAATGGCCTCATCTCCAGGAGCGTTTTCTGAGTTCCATGTGCCCTGTTTACCTGGATAATTAGTAAAAAAACAAACAAACAAACAAACAAAAAAACCCCAAAAACCTGGATAATTAGTACCATCCTCTTGTTTGCCCCAAAACAAAACCATTATGATGTAGGTTCTTTAGGTCGGTTGGGAATGGGGTCTTTGTGCATGGGCAGTGGGTCCGGCGGTCAAATTCAGACTGCCATCTTTGGCAATCCATCTTTCCAGGGAGACCATGGAGAGTATACATAATTCTGATCAGCCTCCCTGCTGCAGACAAAACAAAGTGGTAATAGGGAAGTGAGAATGACTCATTTAAAATAGGCTGTGGTCTGCGTAATGTATGTGCGCGTTTCACACCACCCTTCGTTTTTTCTGTTTTGTTTTTGTTTGGTTGGTTGGTTTTGTTTTGTTTTGTAGTTTGGGCTTGAGACTTCCATTGGTCCGTGACTTTCAGTGATGGATTCCAGGGAACTGTGAGCAGTCAGGGGGAGCATTGGGCGGGCGGGCGGGCTGCCCCTGGAATAGCGGCCCATCTTGCAGCCTCCACACACCCGGAGCAGGTAGAGGGGGCTCAGCTTGCCAACACTTTCAACACCCAGGAAACAGAGCACATGTCAAGAGGACCTTCTAGTCCAGCTGCAGGACCCACCAGCAAGCATCTCCAGCATAGCATACCTTGGCGTCTTCCTCTGTAAGTTGACATTTTTCACACATACAATGTGGAGGAGTTAACTTTTTAAAACACTGGCAGCAAGTGGGGGACTGGAACAGGGGCACTGAAGAGAGGCGAACCTTGGACATATGGCTAAAAATAATACCTACATTCTCCCTTTACAGGTTTAATTATTTTTGCACCCCTGGTGAGCTGCCTGAGGGCTGAGATGCGCAGGCTGTCCCAAGCTCCTCCACAGTCCCTGACTCTATTTAAAGCAGACATCAGACGAGGGAAATGGGAAACTGAGGGTCAGGAGGGAGTTTGGGAGCCCTGTCAAATCCACCTACAGCTGTCGGCAGGACACCAGCTCCCTCACCAGCCGTGGGTCCAGGATCCAAAATTTAGATCTCCCTCGCCACTGCTTTGCAAGGCTCAGGAAGTGAGAGATGTTCTTCTTCACGTGGAGCGTGGAGCTCCTGCCTTCCACCTGGATCAGCACCAAGGCCATTTAGAAGATAGCCCCTCCAGATAAACCTCCCGGATGTCATGCTGAGACAATGAAGCCAGCCATTAAGGAGAATACATTGTGGGATGTTGCATGATTCCTTCATCCAAAAGTCAAAACAAACACAATTTATGGGGCGATCATTGAGAGGGGATTTAAGAGAACTTTCTTCAGCACTGGATTCTAGATCATGCTCTGGATTTATTTGCTTTGTAAAAATTTATCAAGTTGTACACTTGAGATGTGTGAATTCACTGTATGTAAGTTACACCTCATTAGTTATATCCTTACATAACTTTCTTTCTCGCCTTCTCTCCTTCTAGCTCATAAACTATGAAAAATGTCAAACATACAGAACTGTACAGGGAATGATAACTTACATTCTGTGTACTGATGATTTAACTTTAACAATATTTTCTTTTAAATCTTTTTTCCCTCAGTTTTGAAGAAATAAAACATCATAGGTGGAACTGAAAACCTTGTCATATCTGTCCCGATCCCATTGCCCACCATCCCTCTCCAGAGGTAACCACCACCCTGCATTTAGTGTTTTTCATTCCCATTCGGGTTTCTCTATCTTCCCAACATAAGTATCTCAGGTCGCCATAAAAGATACACAGTGTTGTTTTGCAGCCTTTTAAACTTTATAGAAATGGTATCATATAGTTTGAGTCACTTTGCAACTTTCTTTTTCAGGCAAGAGATTTTTGTGTTGAAGCTCAGGCCATCTGGATCCATGTACCTCTACTTGCTTCATTTTAACCAGTATGTAGTATTCCGTTGTGAACATAATTGCAACTTATTTATCCATTCTCCTAAAGATAGACATTTAGGTTGAGAGGCAAAATCTGTTGGTTGCTTCACAAATGCCCTTCCTCCCTCCTCAGTAACAGACCCCACTTTATGCAGAACACAACATGAAAGGATACATTTCCTCACCTGTCTTATTCCCAGATGGGGCCATGTCTATATTTTGGCTGCTAGGATAAGCAGGGGTTCCTGAGTGAGACTAAAGAGCATCAGACTGGGGCATGCCTTCCTGTTCCATGTCTTTCCTCTTCTTGTTGCTTCAAACATGGGTTTGACAGGTGGAGCTCCAGCCCCCATCTGAAACCACCACTTGGAAAGTTCCTTGACAGACCCTGTTGGAATAAAATTCAGTTTATAAATTAATTGAAGGAGAACCAGTATCTTTATTACACTGAACATTCCTAAGCTTGTAAATGATTTACCCATGCATTAATACAAAACAAAACCCACCTCTGGCCATGGTTCGTACTTTTCTCCATAAAAGTTTTCACATCTTTGATACGTTCCCAATTGGTCTAAATACTTCTGGTATTTGAGGTTTGGACTCACAACCCTGAGATCAAGACCTGAGCTGAGATCAAGAGTTAGATGCTTAACTGACTGAGCCACCCAAGTGCCCAAATTTTATTTTATCTTATTATTTCATTTCCCTCATTAAAACAGACCTCAACTATATGTTTGTTTCTATTCCTATCATTGTTATTTTTTTCCATCCCCTTTTTAAAGAAACTGTTTCTTTTCCATCAACTTTCTTTGCATCGTGTTTGCCTTTATGGAAGAACAGCTTAGGACCACTCAGTGGTTGTTCCTACCCACTCAGTGGCCTGAGCAGTGGAAGCTGCCAACCCGTCTCCAGCAGCAGACTGAGGGCTCCAGTCTTCAGTGGGGAGCTGCTGAATAGGCACAGAGCACACCTGCCCACCCTCTGACAAGTCTGCAACTTCAGGTTCAGTGGCAGGACCTGAATGCAGGACCTGGAGCAGTCCACTCACCCTAAAATTCCTCCTTGATCACAGCCTTTTCAGCAGCTGCCAGCTCTCCCTTTTCAATCTCTTTAGGATCTTTCCAGAAGTAGAGATCAGGCACGACCTCCCATGGGTGGTCCCAGGAAATGGTGCCACACATACTCAGAACTTCCCCGGGGCCAGCACCCACCACATCAGACCTGCTGAGTGAACTCTCTTGTTGTTGCAAGGGATAGTGATGTCCCCACAGCACAGGGGAGAGTCTGTGTTACACAGAGCAACAGTGGCCAGGTTAACATAACACATCTCTGTGAGAGGCTGGTGGTCAGCCCCAGGATCTGTAACCACCAGAAGGCTGGGCTCCTAGAAGGCTGCCTGGATCTGGTTAGTGAATGTTCCAGGAGCGAAGCAATGGGAGTGGCTCCAGGAGGAGCAGCAAATTTCAGCACAGCTTGCTGGTCAGTGTTCCTGGACTACATGACCCTGACATCAGCTGGGTTTTCAATGGCAACAACGGCGTGAGCTACCAGCAGAAGCTTCTCTCAGGTTCTTGTGTCAGATTCATGACAGAGATGCTGTCACTTTTCCTTTTGTAGATGTACTGTTCCATTTGGAAGTCAAGGTTGGTGCCACCTAAGTAGGTTTCTGCTACAAGGAACATTGTGAAAGTTTCCTTTTAAGTTACAACAGGAATACAGAACAACAGTGTATGGACCTCTCTTTGGGTAATGTGAAAGACCCTGTTTTAAAATCTTGCTAGAGGCTTGTCTATTTTAGTTGTTTGATTAAAAAGCCTGTTTCTGTTACTTTGTAATATTATTCCTTCTTTAACTTGGTTTTCTATATTGCTCATTTTCATTGATTATAATTTGTTTACTCTTAAAACAAAAAGTAGCGTTTTAACATAAGCACTAGTGCATTGCATTTGCCATTGAATTTAATGAGTTTTTATGCTGTCTGTTTTTCATTTCTCAGGCCTTTCTTCCTTGTCCACTTCCCACTGACATTGAGTATCTACTGGTAGTAAAGGCTTCTATGTGTTGTACATCTGAAAAATATCTGTTTTGCCTTGACTGCTGAATGAGAGTTTAGCTGGGTTTAGGATCCCAGGGATGGTGTTTTTAAGATTTCTTTGCCCTGTTCATTGCATTTTATAATTAAGTACATTATGTGATTATTTGAAAAATGTCCATCTCCCACCAGGATGGTTTTCCTTTGTTTTGCCCACCACTGTATATCCCAGTGTCTAGAACAATGCCAGGCACAGAATAGGCACCCAATAAACAGTACTGAATGAATGAATGAATGAATGAATGAATCCCTCACTAGGTTTTCTGTTCTCCAAGGGCAAGGTGTGTGTCTCACAGCTCAGGGCTGGATCCAGTGACTTACCTAGTGCCTGACATGGTAGGAATTAAATGAACATCTGCTGAAGGAATAAATGAATTCATCCAAGTTCTAAAACCAAAGACTAAGAATAGTACTCTTGGAAAATAGTGCCATTTGAAAAAGCAACCTTTGGAGACAGGTAGGCCCACATTTTCTTTTTAAAATATCTTCCCTGGGGTTAGCTGCAAGGGAGTTGGGAACAGAGAAGGGGCTTTCATGAAAGCAAGGCCTTCCTTGGATTGTTTCCCTTTTACCAAATCTGCACAAACTTTCAAAGACATGTTCCAAGAAAGGATAATGTTCTCCAGCTTAACAGGGACCCTGCCTGAGACCTTGTTTTTGAACAGACTAGAACGCATCATCACTGATGGCTCCTTTAAGGGAAAAGCATGTCACAACAGGAAAGATGACATCCAGGTGCAGACTGCATGGACAGGCACTGTGACTAATAAAATATTCAGCAGTTCTGCGGTGGCCTTAGCAAGGACGTGTGGCAGAGCCAGCGGATGCCTAAGTGTGAGGAAGTGTACTGGGATTTGCAGTGAGGCCCATTTAGGAAGGAGGCAGGGGCCTCCAAGGCCCATTGTACAGGAGGCTTTGAAAGAGTTGGCCCCCTGGGAGCACTAATGTGCTTTGATTTGGCCATTTATAAAAGGGAAGGAACTATTAGAACATGGAAACAATGTCTGGCCTGCACCATTTAGAGGACACAGGGGTCACCTGTGTTTCAACCAAGGAAAAGGGTCATTCATAAAGCCCTAAGTCCATTCGTCAGCCCTGAAACCCAGCTCACCAGGCCTGGGGTGTGTTGGTGGGGGTGGTGGGGGGACGCACTGCTGTGTTTCTCTACTTTCTGGTCAATTCTAACAATTTGCAGTTGAACGTCTGCTCTCACATGTGGTCCATCTCCAGGCAATGTCCACAGACACAGATGGCACCTTGTCCCACTCAAGCCGCCTTCTTCTTTTGGTTGAGGGCAATGATCTTGTAACTGACGTCCTCTGCCAGTTGGTGATGGGGCCACCATGCTTATCTCCGTCTCTGATCACCCATCAGACCACACAGCTCACCGACAGCCAAGCTGGAGAGACACAAAAAAGTGGAGAAAAATGAGTTTTGAAGATGCCAAGGCGAACGTGTTAGCAAGATTTTAAAAACATGTTTTCCTTGGCTTGCGGAGAACAGAGAACAGACCTTTTCTCAAACTGCACCTCCTTCAGCCATGACGTCTTCCCTGAAACATGGAAGTATAAACAGAGAGCAACATCCCTTCCAAATATTGGTTCAGATGTGGGCCGAGCACAGTTGCCAAAGGAGAAGAACAAAATCAGAAGCAAAAAAGCAAATTGTTCTCGCGGGCATCAAAGTGGGTTTCCCAAACAAAGGAAAGTGCTGTTTCTTTGTTAAGGAAGGGGAGGGGGGAGCCATTATGAAACATCCTTTACCCTTTAATGCTGATGTATGACAAAAATGCTTTTGCTCTGATCTGTGATCTGCCGTTCAGCTCTGCCTTTCAGGGACTCTCCAGCTTCCATGTCCTCGAGAAAGGGACTTACTGAGTGGCTTTATACATCTTTCAAGTCAAGATTAACAACAACAATAATAATAAAGTAATAAATTGGCCCCAAATCTTGGCACAACCTGGAACCATATGTTCTGAGAGTTGCTTCATTCACTGGTAATTAAATTTTCTCCTCCCCCCGCCAATGAGACTTTTTTTTTTTTTTTGGATCCAACAAATAGCTTTAGGCATGTGGGCATCTTGATGGAGACTCCTCATCTCTTTTGAGGATCAAATCCTGCTAGCTGTGTTTGAAGTTCAGAGCCCTGCATGGCATCTGAGAAGCATTAATAAAATAGTAGCACATATGTGGAGTTATTCTGAAATTCCAAAGACTTCACTCCCAGGAGGGACATGTATAATGACGCACTGACTTGAACAGTAACAACACCACAAAAGGAGGGTCTCCAAGTCACTCTGACATGATGGGATCACACACGTGGCTTTGTGCCCCAGACCACCCAAAGAACTCAGGTGCGGGGATGCCTGCGTATTATTGGCATCTCTTCTAATCAATGCCCAGCCCAGATGGTCACCAGCCCTCTCTGCAGCAAAAGTCACTGAGCATTTGGGCATATGCACAGCTTGTTTGCCTTGAGTTAGTGCAGCCTTGCAAAACACAGATGTTTTCCTTTTAATCCTGTTTGTACTTCACAGTGGTCACACTTGGTGTCATTTGGCTGCAGGAATCCCCTCTAGAAATGATTCTGCAAGAGAAAGAGTGTGTGCACGGAGACTTCTGATTTGGGGCAGCTCCCCGCCTCTCTGCAAACCTGAGCATGGTTAATTTATTGAAACAGAATGGGTTATGAGGGTGAGGATGAAACTTACAAATTCTGACCCTTTAAGGTAGATTTATGACTATGTTTAACGAACTTTTGGATTTTCACTCCTCCACCAGGATTTCTAGGCTTTCCTGAGAGAGGTGCATGTCTTTGGATTCAAGAGCTCAGACTAATGGCAAATGGTCTGGGTTCAAGACTTGGGCCTACTGGTTCCTAGCTGTGTGGCCTCAGGCAGAGCACTTTGCCTCTCTGGGCTGTTTCTTCATCCATAAAGAGCAGGTACAAGGAGCTATGTCATAAGGCTGTAGTGAAGATTAAGGCCAGCTCAAGTATCAGAGCTTCATAATGAAGCAGACAGTGTGTGGATTTCTCTTCTGCCCACAGAAACATGCACCTCACCCCCTCCTCTGGATTAAAGAGTGAAGTTCGCTATGAACCATGAAATTATCACAAAGCTCACCTTGCTGCAGTGCTTTGGTGCAAAGTTTAAAACAACTCTAGAGAGATGGTTGGTCCCTGATGAATGGGACATGGGACAGATCAGTCTGGGGGCATAAAGGAGGATCCAGATTCAGTGGTGGTGAATGAGGAGGCTACTCTGTGCCGGGAAATCTGTTAGTCTATTCCCGTGTGTGGTTTTTTGTAATACCCACAACACAGATATACAGGACGGGTATCACCATGATTTCCATTTCATAGACGTAATTGAGCTTTAGGGAAGCTACATAATTTGCCCATCCAAAAGCTCCCCCCTGCCTTCAGGGTAAAGTCCCAGAGCACAGGGATTCTCCACACAGAGACCCTCCATCCAGCCATCTGCATGTCTCTTCCATCCGCATGTGTACCTTATTGCTCACTGTCATCCAAAGGAAACCCAGTGTTCTTTTTCCTGCCTTAAAGGAGACTGAAACTCCCACAGCCAGTATTGCACCAACAGAAAACCCAATCCCAAAAAGCACTGATCTTTAATGATAGCCTTTACTGGCAATTTCTCACGGAAGGCCTTCACACACAGAGGGATGTCCTAAAAACCCACTTTCAATACCTCTCTCCTCAACGCTCTGGTTCTTATGGGAGCTGCTCATCTCATTTTCTTCTCTCCTTCATTAATTCCTTAATGCCTCTCCCTTGTCCCCTTCTCACGCAACCCACCCCCTGTCCTTCCTCAAGGGGAGCAAAGTGGCTTCTCCGGCCTTCTGCCCCAGTCCTGTCCCTTCCCCTCCCTGCATAGCATGGCAAGGCTAGCATGGAGGGTGGTTGGAAGATTGCAGATATGTCTGTTACCATTTTTTTTTCTTTATCAGATTCACATTGCACTGTAGCAAAACTGAGGCGGGGATTAGCTTCCTACATGGGCCTTACCAGGTCTTTTCTCTCAAGACTGGCTGTGCCCAGACAGGACCCCCAGCCCCTCCCCTGCCCGAACAACCATGTTACCTGGATGACTGGTGCAGGCGCCTTTCCTGGGCTCCCAGGCATCTCTGACCTTGCTCACCCATGGTGGTCACCATTCAATGTTGGATTATTTGCACATAGATCCATCTCCCACCTCATTTCCAGTCTCTTGAAGGTCCCACAGTGATCTCTGCACAGATGATGGTTTCTGTTGCTTCTTAGGATGATTTGAGCAAATAAGAATTGATTCTTCTCAATGACAAAAAGACGAGAGGTGGGCTGTTACAAGAATGGACTTGGCAGCTGCCATGGGGAGACAGGGCCAGCCTCTCCATGGTCCTGAGGTCTTTCCCTCCCGCTGGAAGCCCCATCACTGCAGGATGGCTCTGGGATTCTAGATGGTGCATCTATGTTCAAGAGAGGGAGAACTAGGCATCCGAGCGAGGCAAGCCGATTCTCTGAACTTCTTGTGGAAATGCAGCGGCTCTCCTAGAACTCAGCCCAGCCATGGACATGAACCAAGGGGGTCTCACTGGACCCTGCTGAGTTGCAAGGTGATCTGATTTGTTTTTGCATTTATTATTTTTTTTATTGGAGTGAAATTCACGGGACATAAAGTAACCATATTAAAGTAAATAATTCAGCGGCATTTAGTATGTTCACTAGGTTGGGACGATTCCATCTTTAACCAGCTCCAAAGCATCTTCATCATCCGGGAAAGAGACTCAGCCCTCAGTAAGCAGTTTCTCCTCATCACTCCCACCTGCTGCCTTTGGTAACCACCCATAACCACCCATCTGCTTTCTGTCTCTGGGGCTTTACCAATTCTGCGTACTTCCTGTAAATGGAATCCTACCACATGGGACCTTGGGCATCTGCCTCACTCAGCATCATTCTGAGGGCCAACCCCATTGCCTCACCTATCAGAATTTCATTCTTTTTTATGGATGAATACTTTAGTATTGTATGGCTGTCTCCTAGTTAGCCTGCCCATTCATCTGCCGATGGATCTTGAGCTGTAATAACTTGTAACTTGAGCCCAGGCGTGCTGGCTCCAAGTCCCCACTGGGGATCTCTGCAGAATGCTTGGGCCTGGGCCTCAGAGTGAAGAATTACATACAGGAGGCTCTGGTGCTCTCCTGGTTCCCTGGAGGGAGTGGTCATGATCCTGGGATGGAGAGGGCATCACCTGGGGACCTACTAGAAACCACCGTCCTACTAGAAACCTACTTCTCAATCCTGCTACGACTCCATGAGTACCTTCCTTTTGGGAGAATTTGCCTCCTGCATCCACTTAGAACCACCAAGGAAGCAGGAGCTATCTTAATCTGGGGTCATCCAACCCAGGACTGCCTCGGCTGGAGCCCAACCAAGAACATTCCTCAGCACTGATGTCATTTTATGTCGTTCTTATTAGTAATCATATAGGATTCATAGCCAGTTGACTCTTCACTCTTGCCAGAGGCTGATAAATTGGCCAGACGCAGGAATCATTCTTCAATAATTAAAAGCCTTTATGGCTTGCAGGAAGAAGCAAATTTGCAAGTATGCGAGTATCCACCACGGATCCAGGCAGTGCTCCTCCCAGCCGATCAATGTCTCCATCCACTGTTGGCTGGTGGACTGTTCACCTCTGACCTGACCTCCGGGACCTCAGTTCAGCCATCCTAAGCTACCCTACTAGATATCTGCAGAGATCAGGCACTTCCAGCCGTCCCCTGACATCTGCATGTGGACCAACTGGTCCAGGGAAACCGCACGATGGTCCCTGAATGGGCTCAGCATCTAGGAGGTTTGCGTGGAGCTACTCTTCCAGCCCCTTTCAACTTCCTCTTCTGGAAACTCATGCACCTAGCATCCCTAGTCATCCTGGACCCCCAGGGAAGGACTCTGTCTTCCTAGGGAAGGCCCCAGGAAGGAAATGCCCAGCCATCAGCTTATGACAAGTAAAGGGAAGGGTTAGACATGACACGCAAAGGCACCAACAGACAAATACAGTCCAAGATGACTTAACTTTTCTCAAAAGCAGAGATTTTATTTTAGGGTGAGGCATCACTGCATCATGCTTAAGACTCTTGCTTTTGAGTAAAAAAGACCTGACTGATTCCACGCTCTGCCACTTACTAGCTAGGTGACTGTGGGTAAGTTACTTAACCTCTCTGAGCCTCTGTCCAATCTCACAAGGAGTAAGGAGGCTGATCCTGTGAGGTGCACTGCCTGCCACAAGGTGAGAACTCCAGTAAACAGTAGCTGTTAATCATTTTTGTGACTCCTCACGTCCCCATTTCACTTGCCCCTGTGGATCCAGACGGATTTATCAGGACCCCTCCTCTCCAAACTCCCCCATTTTGATCATTCCAATCCAAGGTTTTATGGACTCAAATCTTGCTGAGGCTTTTTTCTTAGGGGGCCCTCTATTCCAGGATGGGCTGAAGATTATAAAGTGTGGTTAAGAGTTTCAAGGTCAAACCTAGTGCTTCCTATGAAAATAAAAGATGGCAGTACATTACGTTGTCAAGTTAATACAGTGTGATGAAGCATCTCCAGACTGCACATCCTGGAAGACTGTAAAAGTCTAATAGATTTAGGGAAACTGTACCTCGGGGAGCGTATTAGACAGCTCTCATCAATGGATCAAAACTGTCTTGGAGGCTCCTTTCCCAGGGAATGGCAGTGCCCCTTAAATGATTGCTTTCCCTTCAACAACCTGGAGATAAATTGTACTTCATACATTAAATTTACACGAATGGGCCACTTATTTTGACTGGAGAGTGCACCTTATTTTACCCTAAATGAAAAAGCATATCCTTTGAAAGCCAAATTCTGCATTCTTTTAAATTACTGTGAAATGACATAACGCCATGTTAATTTCTCCAGCTGGGTCTCCCCTAACTTCAGACGTGTTTGGACACATTCAGCTTTGAGCCCCTATCGGTGAAACCTCTCTGATGATTCCAAAGGATGTTTTGATGTATTCAAGCCTTAATCAGTTACACAATTAGCAGAGTGCAAAGTTGGTGCCTCTGCTCCTAGGGAGGCATCATTTCGATGAGCTTTGATCCTGGGAAGAAATGCCATTTTACAATGAAAATGTTAACAAAAACAACCTAACTGGACCAGATAGACTTTTTAGAGTTACCACGTGAAATCGTCGATTTATTTCCCTCATTTTACACTCTCCTAAGATTGCATATGTTTTCACAACCTGAACAGCCACTTAGGAGTCTCTGTGCCAGGGAGCTGAGTTTGGATGAGGAATCACACTTGACAGATTCTTGCCCCTTGTTTCTCTTGCATCTCTCCATGAGCTGGGATTTAATCTCCTCCATGGGGAGGAGTGTTCAAATTGAATGATTTACATCCCCTGTAATTTAAATCGGCAATGCATCATGGTACCCCTCAGGGACCAGGTTGTCAGATGGAGCATCCATTACCAGGGTCTTGACTCCTTGGGCTCAGAGACAAGGTGCTGTGGGGGGAGGTTATGCACATCACTTCTCCTACAAGTTTGCTGAAGCCGTCCTAGGCCAGCTCACGTCACCGGGGAAGGGAAACAAGCCCCATCTCCTGATGAAAGGATCGTCAAAATGTGCAGCCCCCTCAGGTTCCCCACTGCAATCACAAACACATGCACGGCAGGGAAGGAGACTCGCTTGGGAGACTGTTACCATCTATCTGAGGCCCGTTGTTAAACTGTACTAGAGAAAGAAGGTTAATAAATACACATGTTCAACAAAGCAAAGAGCAGCTTAAGGTCATTTCTAGAATCTTTATAAAATAAATTTGATTTATTCCTTTTCCTCATCATCCAAATCTAAGTGATTTCCAAGAATCACTAAATCTAGCCCATTTTGCTTTCTAAATATTATGCATATTTCCACTTCTCTCCATTTCCACCATCATCCTCTTCACCACCACCACCTCCATAATCATCTCCACCACCACCACCATCAACACCACCATCACTACCACCACCACCACCTCCGTAATCATCTCCACCACCACCATCACTTCCATTGTCATCACCGTCACCACCACAACCACCACCGCATCAA
>ML105045.1:73807-104396 GCA_003697995.1 Taxidea taxus jeffersonii | reverse complement strand
CCACCACCGCATCAACACCATCATCACAATCATCACCACAATCACCATCACCATCATCATCACAACCATCACCACCATCACCACTACCACCACCACGATCATTATCATCACCACCTCTACCACTGTCACCATCAGTACTACCTCCACCATCACTGTCACTATCACCATCACCACCCCCAGAACCCCCACCATCACTACCACCCCCATGATATTCATCCAAGCCACCTCCATTTCACTTCAGTAGCCTCCTATTTAGCTGTACCATCCTGACTTCTCTCAGTCCAGTTGTCCCACCACAGAGTGATTGTCCCAAAGCCTGGTCATGTCACAGCCTGCTCTTAACTCTCCAATGGCTTCCCAGCATTCTTAAGATAACAACAAAATTATTTATTATGGGGAACAAGCCCCTCTACTTCTCTAGCTTCATCTCACATCAGGTTCTCCTTTGTTACCTTTGCTCCAAGCCAATCCTTTCCATTTTTTGTTTTTGAAATATTTTCTCAACCCACATGTTTTGCTAAACATTGGCTGCCATTTCCTCAGAATGCATCTTGTCAGCAGAACATAAAAGTCTTCGTCAGCTTTGAGAAGCTTGGAGGAACAGGAAGTTCCTCCTCTACCTCCAGACAGATGTCCCTGTTCTCATAGTTTCTGCATCTCTGACTGGCCCAACCCAGGAATAGCAATGCTGTGCCAGAAGGGCACAGACAAGTTGTACTAATCATCCCATGAGCTGAGCCATCATCTCTTTGTCAGGAGTTGGTCATGCTGGAGAGTCTGGCATGCTATCTTGTCAGCACACACTACTTTTGGGCTTAAAAAATTCACAAGGTTCAAGTCCATCTAATGGTGACCGAGGTTTCAGGTTGTCTAAATGTATTATGTTCCATAACTTGAATATACATAGAGATCTAGATAAAGGTTTCCACCAGGACTGGGCATGATGGAACCAGGACTGTCTTCTGTTCCCATGTCTCTTTTTGTTCTCTCATTCTTTGAGAAGCATGTCCAGTGTCACACCCTCCTTCCCTGAACTCATTTGTAAAGTTACCCACCCCCCTCGAGTTCATGACAATTCTACAAAGGACTTTCAAAGAGCAGTCATGAAAATTGGAATGGTCCTCCATGCCTAGAGATAACCTCACCCTAAATCAGACAGAGAATAAAGATGGGGAACAAGAACTATACAAGATGAAGGGCACCTGGGTGTCTTAGTCGGTTAAGCGTTTGCCTTTGGCTCGAGTCATGATCCCAGGGTCCTGGGATCAAGTCCCACACCCCCTGAGCTCTGAATGCTCAGCAGGGTGTCTGCTTCTCCCTCTCCCTCTGCTGCTCCCACCGCTTGTGCTTTCTCTCCCTCTGTCAAATAAATAAATACAATCTTTTTTTTAAAAAAAGGGAAAGAGGGCACCTGGGTGGCTCAGTTGGTTAAGTGACAGCCCTTGGCTCAGGTCATGATCCCAGAGTCACAGGATCAAGTCCTGCATTGGGCTCCCTGCTCAGCAAGGAGTCTGCTTCTCCCTCTGACCTTCTCCCCTCTCATGCTTTCTCTCTGTCTCTCTATCAAATAAATAAATAAAGTCTTTAAAAATAAATTAATTAAGTAAAAAGGAAAAGAAAAAAAGAACTCTGCAAGATGAAAGATCTAATCTCAGGTCTTTCACTAATTTAACACTCAGGATCCTCACCTGCAAAGGGGAAGAATTTCTGAGTCACCTTGAGAGAGCAGGAATTCGGAATTTCTCACCACCCACAGACTTCCTCAAAGCTTCCCGAGTTCTGGGTTCTCAGAACCCCTTTTCCTTTATTATAAGTCCCCAGATGCAATGAACTGAATGTTGATATCCCTACCCCCCAAATCCATAGGTTGAAATCTTAGCTCCCAATGTTATGGTATTAAAAGGGAGCATTTTTGTGGGATGAGGTGGGACTCATGCCTTTATAAAAGAGGCCCCAACATGCTCCTTTCCCCCTTCCACCATGGGAGGACATGGCCAAACGGCAATCTGTGAACCAGGAAGCAGGCCCTCACCACACATGGAAAGTGCCAATACCCTGACCTTGGCCTTCCCAGTCCCAGAACTGTCAGAAATTAATGTTTGTGGTTTAAGCTGCTCTGTTATGATATTTGTGCTCTAACAGCCCAGATGGACTAAGACACCAGCCCAAAACACAGTATTGAATATATATTTGCTAATGATTGCTCACTAACAGTTTCACATAGTTGAAATTTCTTGTCCCAGAGAGATGGTAAAGATTTCCAAGGACAAAGACTGGATGTTTTATTTCTCTGAAAGAACAAGGATAGGACAGAGCTTTTCTGGTGGGCTGGAGATGTTCTGTACCTTGATCAGGATACCTGTGCAAACATTCACCAAGCCCAAACTTAAGCTTTGTGCACTTTACTGTACTACGTTACATCTTCATAACTGAAGACAATGATAATGACATGACAATTTATTAAACACCCACTATGTACCAGGCACTGGGCTAGGGGCTTTATGCATATTATTTTTATCCTCATAAAGACTAGGTGAGGTTGATATCATCCTCACTGAACAGTTGAACAAACTGAGCTGCAGAGAGATGAGGTAGTCTGTCAGGGGCCCCACATCTGGTCAGTTCTGGAGTCACGAGCACCATTCAGGCATGTTCAACTGAATCTCATGTTCTTCCCAGCTGGGCTCACCATGGCCTCAAGGGAAAATGGAACACACACAAGCATACACACACATGTGTGCACATACATACCCGCACACACACTTATTCAAGATGAGCTTTCAAATTGAAATTCCAAAGTCTAGAGGGAGGATCAAGATGGCAGAAGAGTAGGAGACCTAAATATCATCAGGTCCCAGGGGTTCAGCTAGATAGTTATCAAACCATTCTGAACACCTAAAACTCAACAGATAGAAGAGAAGAAGAACAGCAATTCTAGGAACAGAAAATCAACCACTTTCTGAAAGGTAGGACGTGCAGAGAAGTGAATCTGAGGCAACGTATGGGGAAATAGACTGCAGGGGGAGGGGCCGGTTCCAGGCAAGCGGCGGAACAGGAGAGCACAAAATTGGAACTTTTAGAGGTCCACTCCACTGAAGGACATTGCTCCAGAGGCTAAGCAGGGGTGCAGCTCTCATGGGGACAGTGTGGTCTCAGGACCCGTGGGGTCACAGAAAGACCAGTGGTGTCTGAGTGTGTCAGAGCCCACAAGTATCGGAGCAGGGAAGCCGACTACAGAGACAGAGCCAAGGAGGGATCTCAGCTCAGGCTTACCTTAAACCATGATCTAAGGCAATTGGGACACTGCTTTTCAAGCAGGGACCCCACAAGTGACAAATCTGGGGAGACTCACCTTCCTGCCTGGGAGGAGTGGCACGGGAACACGCAGCAGGAATCTGCTGGGTTTGGAGACTCCAAATGGGACCATGCGCCAGAGATAGAAACGCTCAGTCACAGGCCAGGTGAGCATGGAGGGCGGCCAGAGACCAGGGAGACGGGAAGTATTGACTGCTTTTCTCTGAAGGCAAACTGAGGAGTGGGGCCCGAGCTCTCGGCTCCTATTGGCGAGAGATCAGAAGGCTGCCATTTTCACTCCCATCCTCCAAAGCTCTACAGAAAGCATTCAGGGAACAAAAGCTGCCAAGAATGAACCTAAGCAGATTACTTATGCTGGCCCCTGGCAAGGCGGTGCAATTCCACCTAGGGCAAAGACATTTGAGAATCACAGCAACAGGCCCCTCCCCCAGAAGATCAGCAGGAACATCCAGCCAAGATCAAGTTCACTGATCAATGAGAACTACGGAACTCCAGAGCTAGGGGAACACACCACATAGAATTCGTAGCTTTTCCCCCATAATCCCTCAATTTTTAAAAAATTTTCCTCTTTCCTATTTTAATGCTTTTTTAACTATTTTATCCTATCAATGTCTTTTTAAAATCTTTTTAAAATTATCATTGTTATAGTCATATTTTATCCCTTCATTGTATTTAACCTTATTTTTTGTATACATAGGGATTTTTTTTTCTTTAAAATTTTGGGATACAATTTCTTCTAATAGATCAAAATATAACTTAAATCTAGCACTTGGCTTTGTTTTAGTCTCCAGCCTGATCACGCTCTTTTCTCTTTTTTTTTCTTTTTTCAACCAACTTATCTTATCAATTCCTTTTTTAGAATCTTTTTTTTAATTTTCATCTTTACAGTCATATTACAACCATGCATTGTGTTTACCATTATTTGTGTGTGTGTGTGTATACATATATATTTTTTTCTTTCTTTAAAATTTTGGGAGGTAGTTTCTTCTAAGATACCAGAATACACCCAAAATCAAATGGGTGGCTCTGCTCTCTTCACCAATAAAATATATATATATATGTATACATATATATATTCCCCCCCCCCTTTATTCCTCCCCTGGTTTCGGGTCCCTTCTCATTTTGTTAGTGTATATTTTTCTGGGGTCATTGCTACCCTTTTAGTATTTTGTTCTCTCATTCATCTATTCTTATCTGGATAAAATGACAAGACAGAAAAACTCACCACAAAAAAAAAAGAACAAGAGGCAGTACCAACGGCTAGGAACCTAATCAATATGGACATTAGTAATATTCAGAACTAAAGTTCAGAATGATGATTATCAAGGAGCTAGCTTGGATTGAATAAAGCATGGAAGATATTAGAGAATCCCTTTCTGGAGAAATAAAAGAACAAAAATCTAACCAAATTGAAATCAAAAAAGTTATTAATAAGATGCAATAAAAATGGAGGCTCTTACTGCTAGGATAAATGAGGCAGAAGAGAGAATGAATGATATAGAAAACCAAATGGCAGAGAATAAAAAAGCTAAGCAAAAGAGAGATAAACAACTCCTGGACCACGAGGGGAGAATTCAAGAGATAAGTGATACCATAAGATGAAACAATATTAGAATAATTGGGATCCCAGAAGAAGAAGAAGAAGAAGGGGAGGGTAGAAGTTATCTTGGAACAAATTATAGCAGAGAATTTCCCTACTTGGTGAAGGGAACAAGCATTAAAATCCAGGAGGCACAAAGAACCCCGCTATATAAAAATAGATACACATCCCATTATCTAGTAATAAAACTTACAAGTCTCAGTGACAAAGAGAAAATCTTGAAAGCAGCTCAGGACAGGAGGTCTATAACATACAATAGCAGAAATATTACATTGGCAGCAGACCTATCCACAGAGACCTGGCAGGCCAGAAAGAACTTGCAGGATATATTCAGAGCACTAAACAAGAAAAATATGCAGCCAAGAATACTATATCCAGCTAGACTGTCATTAAAAATAGAAGGAGAGATAAAAAGCTTCCAGGACAAACAAAAACTGAAAGAATTTGCAAACACCAAACCAGCCCTACAGGAAATGTTGAAAGGCGTCCTCTAAGCAAAGAGAAATCCTATAAGTAACAGACCAGAAAGGAACAGAGACAATATACAGTAATAGTCACATTACAGGCAATACAATGACACTAAATTCACATCTTTCAATAGTTATCCTGAATGTAAATGGGCTAAATGCCCCAATCAAAAGACACAGGTATCAGAATGGATAAAAACAAACAAACAAACCAAGACCCATCAATATGCTGTCTACAAGAAACTAATTTTATTTATTTTTTTTTAAGATTTTATTTATTTGGCAGAGAGAGACACAGTGAGAGAGGGATCACAAGCCAGGGAGTGGAAGAGCAAGAAGCAGGCTTCCCACTGAGCTGGGAGCCTGATGCAGGCTAAATCCCAGGATCCCAGGATCATGACCTGAGCAAAAGGTAAACGCTTAAAAACTGAGCCACCCAGCCATCACAAGAAACCCATTTTAGACCCAAAGATACCTCCAGATTTAAAGTGAGGGGGTATAAAACAATTTACCATGTTAATGGACATCAAAAGAAAGCTGGGGTGGCAATCCTTATATCAGATAAATTAGATTTTAAGCCAAAAACTATCACAAGAGATCAGGAAGGACACTATGCCATACTTAAAGAGTTTGTCCAACAAAAAGATCTAACAGTTTTAAGTATCTATGCCCCTAAAATGGGAGCAGCCAATTATATAAACCAATTAATAACAAAATCAAAGAAATATTTTAACAATAATACAATAATAGCAGGGGACTTTAACACCCCCCCCCCGCACTGAAATGGACAGATCATCCAAGCAAAAGATCAACAACGAAATAAAGGCTTTAAATGATATAATGAGGGGGCCTGGGTGGCTCAGTGGGTTAAAGCCTCTGCCTTCGGCTCAGGTCATGATCTCAGGTCCTGGGATCGAGCCCCACATCGGGCTCTCTGCTCAGCATTGAGTCTGCTTCCTCCTCTCTCTGCCTGCCTCTCTGCCTACTTGTGATCTCTGTTAAATGAATAAATAAAATCTTTAAAAAAATAAATAAATGATATAATGATACACTGGACCAGATGGACATCAAGATATATTTAGAACATTTCATTCCAAAACAACAGAATGTACATTCTTCTCTAGTGCACATGGGACATTCTCCAGAAGAGATCACATCCTGGGTCACAAATTGGGTCTCAACCAGTATCAAAAGATTGGGATCATTCCCTGTATATTTTCAGACCACAATGCTCTGAAGCTAGAAATCAATCACAAAAGGAAAGCTGGAAAGATTTCAAATACATGGAGGCTAAAAAGCATCCTACTAAAGAATGAATGGGTCAACCAGGAAATTAAAGAAGAATTTTTAAAATTCATGGAAACAAATGAAAATGGAAACATAACTGTTCAAAATCTGTGGGACACAGCAAAGGTGTGTAACTACATAGCGATACAAGTCTTGTAACAGTACAACTATACCTTGATACTTGTAACTGTATAGTGATACAAGCCTTTCTCAAAAAACAAGAAAGGTCTCAAGTACACAACCTAACCCTACACCTACAGGAGCTGGAGAAAGAACAGCAAAAGAAAGCCTAAGCCCAGCAGGAGAAGGGAAATAATAAAGATCAGAGCAGAAATCAATGAAATAGAAACCAAAAGGACAGCAGAACAAATCAACAAAAGTAGGAGCTGGTTCTTTGAAAGAATTAATAAGATTGATAAATCCCTGGCCAGACTTATCAAAAAGAAAAAAGAAAGACCCAAATTAATAAAATCATGAATGAAAGAAGAGAGATCACAACCAACACCAAAGAAATACAAACAATTATAAGAACATATTATGAGCAACTATATGCCAGCAAATCTGACAATCTGGAAGAAATGGATGCATTCCTAGAAACTTATAAACTACCAAAACTGAACCAGGAAGAAATAGAAAACCTGAACAGACCCATAACCAATAAGGAGATTGAAGCAGTCGTCAAAAATCTCTGAACAAACAAGAGCTCTGCCCAGATGGCTTCCCAGGGGAATTCTACCAAACACTGAAAGAATTAATACCTATTCTCCTGAAACTGTTCCAAAAAATAGAAATGGAAGGAAAAGTTCCAAACTCATTTTATGAGGCCAGCATTACCTTGATCCCAAAACCAGACAAAGACTCCACCAAAAAGGAGAATTACAGACCAACATCCTTGATGAACACGGATGCAAAAATTCTTACCAAAATACTAGCCAATAGGATCCAACAGTACATTAAAAGGATTATTCACCACAACCAAGTGGGATTTATTCCTGGGTTACAAGTTTCCTTCAATATCCACAAATCAATCAATGTGATACAACACATTAACAAAAGAAAGAACAAGAAACATATGATACTCTCAATAGATGCTGAAAAGCATTTGACAAAGTACAGCATCCTTTCTTGATCAAAACTCTTCATAGTGTAGGGATAGATGGTACATACCTCAATATCATCAAAGCCATCTATGAAAAACCCACAGTGAATATCATCTCAAGGGGGAAAAACTGAGAGCTTTTCCCCTAAGGTCAGGAACATAGCAGGGATGACCACTATCACCACTGCTATTCAACATAGTACTAGAAGTCCTAGCCTCAGCAATCAGGCAATTAAAAGAAATAAAAGTCATCTGAATTGCAAAGAAGAAGTCAAACTCTCACTCTTTGAAGATGATATGACACTTTATGTGGAAAACCCGGAAGACTCCACTCCAAACTGCTAGAACTCATACAGGAATTCAGTAAAGTGTCAGGACATAAAATCAATGCACAGAAATCAGTTGCATTTCTATACACCAACAACAAGACAGAAGAAAGAGAAATTAAGGAGTTGATCCCACTTATGATTGCTCCAAAAACCATAAGATACCTAGGAATAAACCTACCCAAAGAGACAAAGAATCAGTACTCAGAAAACTATGAAGTACTCATGAAAGAAACTAAGGAAAACACAAAGAAATGGAAAAACGTTCCAT
This sequence comes from Taxidea taxus jeffersonii, assembly GCA_003697995.1. NCBI lineage: Eukaryota > Metazoa > Chordata > Mammalia > Carnivora > Mustelidae > Taxidea > Taxidea taxus. The sequence continues at coordinate 96,031 of ML105045.1, read as the reverse complement.
GCTCATGGATTCAAAGAACAAATATTGTGAAAATGTCTATGATACTTAAAGCAATCTACACAGTTAATGCAATCCCTATCAAAATACCACCAATTTTTTTCAAAGAAATGGAACAAATAATCCTAAAATTTGTATGAAACCAGAAAAGATCCCGAATAGCCAGAGGAATGTTGAAAAAGAAAGCCAAAGTTGGTGGCATCACAATTCCAGACTTCAAGCTGTATTACAAAGCTGTCATCATCAAGACAGTATGCTACTGGCACAAAAACAGACACATAGATCAATGGAACAGAATAGAAAGCCCAGAAATAGACCCTCAACTCCATGGTCAACTAATCTTCGACAACACCGGAAATAATGTCCAGTGGAAAATAGACAGTCTTTTCAACAAATGGTGTTGGGAAAATTGGACAGCCACATGCAGAAGAATGAAACTGGACCATTTCTTTACACCATACTCAAAATGGATAAAAGACCTCAATGTGAGACAAGAATCCATCAAAATCCTTGAGGAGAACACAGGCAGCAACCTCTTCAACCTCAGCCGCAAAAGCTTCTTCCTAGAAATATCGCCAAAGGCAAGGAAAGCAAGGACAAAAATGAACTATTGGGACTTCATCAAGATCAAAAGCTTTTGCACAGCAAAGGAAACAGGCAACAAAACCAAGAGACAACCGACAGAATGGGAGAAGTTATTCACAAATGACATATCAGACAAAGGGCTAGTATCCAAAATCTATAAAGAACTTATCCAACTCAACACCCAAAGAACAAATAATCCATACTTATACAGAAAGTGAGTGTACTTATACTTACAAGAAACGGGCAGAAGACATGAACAGACATTTCTGCAAAGAAGACATTCAGATGTTCAACAGACACATGAAAAAGTGCTCAACATCATTTGGCATCAGGGAAATACAAATCAAAACCACAGTGAGATACCATATCACACCCATCAGAATGGCTAAAATTAACAAGTCAGGAAATGATAGATATTGGCAAGGATGCCGAGAAAGGAGAACACTCCTACACTGTCAGTGGGAATGCAAACTGGTGTTGCCACTCTGGAATACAGTACAGAGGTTCCTCAAAAATTTGAAAATAGAGCTACCCTATGACCCAGCAATCACACTACCTTAAAGATACAAATGTAGGGATCCAAAAGGGCACGTGCCCTCAGTTTATAGTAGTAATGTCCACAACACCTACACTACGGAAAGAACCAGATGTCCAACAACAGATGAATGGATAAAGATGTGGTATATATATGTGGTATATGTATACAATGGAATACTGTGCAGCCATCAAAAAAAAAAGGAATTCTTGCCATTTGCAGCAACATGGATGGAATTAGAGGGTATTATGCTAAGCTAAATAGGTCAATCAGATAAATATCATATGATCTCTCTGATATGAGGAATTTGAGAGTCAGGGCAGGGGGTAGTGAGGGTTGGGAGGGAAAAAATGAAATAAGATGGGATCAGGAGGGAGACAAATCATAAGAGTCTCAATCTCATGAAATCAACTGAGGGTTTCTGAGGGATGGGGGGGGTAGGGATAAGGTAGCTGGGTTATGGACATTGGGGAGGGTATGTGCCATGGTGAGTGCTGTGAAATGTGTAAGCCTGATGATTCACAGACCTGTACCCCTGGGGCAAGTAATACATTATATGTTAATGAAAAAAAATTCCAAAGTCTGGCTGGATGATGGGCATGATCTCAGGGTCACGAGATTAAGTCCCCCATTGGGTTCCATGCTCTGTGGGGAGTCTGCTGGAAATTCTCTCTCTCTTCCTCTGTCCCTCTTTCTGCTCTTTCTCTCTCTCATAAATAAATAAATAAATCTTTTTAAAAAGAATTTATTTATTTTGTCAGAGAGAGAGAGAGAGTGCACAAGCAGGGAAAGCAGCAGGGAGAGGGAGAAGCCCACTCCCTGCTAAGCAGGGAACCTGATGTGGGACTCCATCCCAGGACTCTGGGACCATGACCTGAGCCAAAGGCAGATGCTTAACCAACTGAGCCACCTAGGTGTCCATAAATAAATAAATCTTCAAAAATGACAAATTCATCCTTCCCAAGCAAATACAAATACGAGAGCACTCTGAACAGACTTGCAGAGGCTGAACCCAGGACAGTGTTTCCAACGCCTCATGTGCACTAAACCACCTGAGTGTCTTATTAAAATGCAGATTCGGATCCAAGGCATCTGGGGTCGGATCAGGAGTCTACATTTCTCATTGGCTCAGGGGAGGTGATGTGGCTGGTCTGTGATCCACACTTTACAAAGTCAAACATCAGAGCAGATTTCAATGCACGTGGGATCAATCAAATCATTAGTAAAACACAAGAAATTGCTTGGAAAATTAGACAATAGTTCTCGCAAATGCGAAATATTGGCATTGTCCCCAGACAGGGTAAAAATGAAAATTTCCTCCCAAGTGACGCATTTGAAAAACCCATTTCTGATGGGTCCAACCCCAGAGCCCAGCTCACCCCAGCTCCCAGGGACACCAGAGGAGGTGAACCCATGATCTCTTTCTGTCAGAGAGAGCCCCTCGGCTCTGCCTGCAGTCCTTGCCAGTGGCTTCACACCTGCAGCCACAGGTGCGGCACGGCCACTCGAGCAATCCGTAAGTCTGGGTCCGCAAATGGATGTGAATCACAACCTCTTATTCCACTGTCCACATCTCTTGCCCTCCCTACACCCCAGATTTTGCCCCACGTCAGTCTGTGTGTTAGCAGCACACTCACAAAGGAAGGGTAGAGGAGCTGGCTTTTTGCAAAGTAGCAGTCTTCAGTTCAGACAGAAGACGGGATTCGGCGCCGGGTTCACCCACAACAGCTGTCTCATTCATTACTGAGGGATCAAAATAGCTGTTGGTAAGAATGCCTCTAACTTAGCTTGACATACGTTGCAGCCCGTAACAAAGGAACTTCTCATCCGGCCGGCTCTTGTATCCTCATCAGCAAATTTGCTCCCTAAAGATCATACAGAGGCTCAGCAAAAGGGGGGAAAAAAAAAATATATATATATATATAGAGAGAGAGAGAGAGAGAGAGAGAGAGAGAGAGCTCGTGCAATCCCCATAAAGGTGTTTTCATGCTTGGTGCTGGCATTGTTACCATGTAATTTCATACACAACCCGGAGACCTCAAGAATGTTATTCTTTGCTTTTTGCTGCCATTTGGTGGCATATATGCTGAGAGGGAGTTTTTCATTGTGTTTCTCTGTGTGTGTGTGGGGGGGCCTCTTTTAATGCCCCAGGCAGGCCACAAGGGAACGACAATCGGAAGGCTGAGCGCATGTGAGGAACAGAAGAGAAATACCGGCCTCGGTTCGGGAATGCAGAGGCGGTAATCAGCAGCAAGTTAGCAAGTTAGGTCTGGAGCTGCCAAGAACGTTCACCCCGATAGCTGTTTCTTTTGTGAGATGCTGATACGCAGGGTCTGCTCAGCATTGCCAGCGGCTTTGTGGACAACCCTGTTATAAGCCCTCCGCAAAGCTCTAGCTATTTCGCTGTTGTTATGGGAACGGTACAATTATGGCCAAATTGGAGTGGTGATGGGGGACAGAAAAGAAAGCGGGCTGGGGGGGGCAAAATTGCTATTTTCGCCCAAACACATTTTGGCTGATCACCTGCACCAAGTGTGAACAACAATTGGGAAGAGCAAGTAGCAGAAACCCTGCGTGGCTTCACGGATTATACACCTGAGTTTGGGCTGGGGAGGAAAAAAAAAAGAAAAGAAATTGCCTTTAAGAGTGGAAAGATCACGTCCTCTTACTTTCTTTGTAATTTCACAAAAATACTATAATTGTGCATCAGAGCAGGAAGTTCAGTGACGTTCAAAGATTCTATGTGGCCTCTACTTTTGTTACTGAAGTTAATACATGTCTGAAATATGTAATTTTGCAATTTAAGGTTTTTGATTGAAAAATCTAAAGTAGCAGTCAATAATCTTCCAAAAGGATTGTTATCATTATCCAACCAAGTCAAGCAAATGTCTGTCTACAAGCTAATTAAGATAGCAATCGAAAGCCAGGGAAATCCATGCTCTCTGAAACGGGCTGTTTTTTCAAAGCCATAGGAGGGAAGAGGAGGTTACTTTCCATAAAAATGGCAACATGAGTTCACACAATGCTTCCTTCCTTCCATCTCCAAGATCATAGAAAAAATGATTTCTATGAAATAATAATAAGTATAAAAATATGTTTTAAGACTTAACCGCCCTTGAAAAACACCCAGATTCTTTGGGTGTTAAATCTTGCAGGATAAAGCAAACAGAGAATTGACTCCATGTATCTGAGGCCAGGGTCATCTGGAGAGGAGTTCTCTACTCATGAATGGGGGCTGAAATACAGAAGCAGTGGCCCCAGGTGACTGCCTGAGGGGGCAGGAATGAGCAGAGGCACCTACCAAAAGGACCTGCTGTCTAATCACACCCTGTCAATGTCCCTAAAGGACAAGAACCACAGGCCACCAATATAAGAATCCCAGAGAGCTAGACTGAGGTCTCCTTACTTCAGCTTCTGTTACCTGCTGACTTTCAACAAATATTACAGGCACACTATAAAGTGGAGAGGAAACAGAGTCTGAAGACACAAACCAAGCACCAGAACCAGACTTGGATATGACCCAGATGTTGACATTATCAGGCTGGGAATTTAAAACAACTATGACTCATATGCTAAGGGATCTAATGGAAAAAGTGGAAAAGATGCCAGAACAGATGGGTAAGCAGAGAGATGGAATTGCAAAAGAGAGAATCAGAAGGAAATGTTAGACATCAAAAACTCTGTGGTGGAAATGAACGTTTTTGATGGGCAAGCTGGTAGATTGGACAATGGTAAAGGAAAGAACCTGTGAGCTTGAAAAATGTCCATAGAAACTTCCCAAACTGAGATGCAAATAGAAAGAAAAATGAAAAGAAAGGGGGAGAGGAGGACACAAATACCCAAAACAGTGGGACAATTACAAAATGTACAACATGTGTGTAAGGGGATACTAGAAGGAGAAGAAATGGAGAAAGGAACAGAAGAAATATTTGAAATAATAATGACCGAGAGTTTTTAACAATTAACAACAGACACAAAACTACATTTACAGGAATCTCAGAAGACATCATGAAGGATAAACACCAAAAAAATCTATACCTAGGCCTATCATTCAAACTGCAGAAAATCAAAGACAAACAGAAAATCTTCAAAGAAGTCAGAGGGAGAAAACACCTTACATACAGAGAATGAGGATTAAAATCACATCAGAGTTCTCTTTGCAAACCACACAAGCAAGAAGAGAATGGAGTGGAGTATTTAATGTGTCATAAAAAGAAAAAGACTTTTAGCCTAGAAAACGGAGCCAAGAAAGCTATCCTTCAAAAGTCAGGAAGAAATATGTTTTCAAACACAAAGTGAGGACTCTGTCTCCAGTAAACCTACCTTGTAAGAAATGTTAAAAGAAGCTCTTAATTTGTTTATCTTTCTTGTGCTCCTTTCCAGGAAAAAAAAATCACACATGTACACAAACACACACACACACACACACACCCTTAGCATATCCCAATTCTCTTTTGCAATTTGCTCTTTTCTCTTAACAACATATCCTGGAAACCACTCTATCCATTCTTAAGGATCTTCCCCATTGCTTACTCCGCTTCACAGCAGTTGACTGCATGGGTGTACCATAATTTTTTCAATGAGTCTCCTAGGAATGTTATTTAGGTTGTTTCCAATATCTTGCTATGAGAAACTAGGCTGTAACACCTGGCCTGTTCATGTGCTGTTTCATATTTGCAGAGATGTCTTCAGAGTAAATCCCTAGGAATGGGATCAGAGTATCAAAGGTAAGTACTTTGTAGTTGGTTGGATAGCACCATATTTCCTTCTGGAAGGGTTAGCCATTTTGCATCCCACTGTGTCTTCTTCAAGAAAAAGTGTTGTTCAGATCTAGAATTTCTCCAAGAACAAAAGGTAAGAGATGGTACCTGGGTGTAGCTTTAATTTCTATTCCTCTCATTAAGAAAAAAGTATCTTTTCAGGGGTGCCTGGGTGGCTCAGTGGGTTGAGCCTCTGCCTTCGGCTCAGGTCATGATCTCAGGGTCTTGGGATCGAGCCCCACATTGGGCTCTCTGCTCAGTGGGAAGCCTGCTTCCTCCCTCTCTCTCTGCCTGCTTCTCTGCCTACTTGTGATCTCTATCAAGTAAATTAAAAAAAAGAAGAAAGTATCTTTTCATATGTTTATGTGTTTCATGTTTCTACACTATTAGTACGTTGTTTTTAATGAACTATCTGATTATGTCTTTTGTTCAGTTTTCAATCAAGTTTGTGGTCTTTCACTCCTCCTTTTTAAAAAGATTTTTGGGGCACCTGGGTGGCTCAGTGGGTTAAAGCCTCTGCCTTTGGCTCAGTTCATGATCCCGGAGTCCTGGGATCGAGACCACATCGGGCTCTCTGCTTAGCAGGGAGCCTGCTTCCTCCTCTCTCTCTCTCTCTCTCTGCCTGCCTCTTTGCCTACTTGTGATCTCTTATCTGTCAAATAAATAAATAAAATCTTAAAAAAATTAAAAATAAAAAAGATTTTATATATTAGGGATATTATTACAAAATATATTAGAATTTATAGTATAGGGACATATATTTGTCCATAATATATTTTATATGTATTATACTTATATTCCATGGTTTCTCATTTAGTATGTGTTTTTTACTTTGCTTGCATTGACTTTTTTAATCATACAAGGGTATATTTTTATACAATCAAATGATCAGTCTTTTTATTGATTGCATCTGGGTTTTTCATCACATTTAGAAAGAATTTCTCCATATTCATGTCGTAAAGGAATTCATCCATAATTTTTTTAAAACAGTTTACATTAGCTTTCTAATCCATTTTGAATTTATTCTAGTTTATGGTGTGAGGAGTGAATTCAATTTTGTTCAAGTATAAATACCTACTACAAAACCATTTGTTAAAGTCTATCTTGGGGAACCTAGGTGGCTCAGTGGGTTAAAGCCTCTGCTTTCGGCTCAGGTCATGGTCCCAGGGTCCCAGGATCGAGTCCTGCATTGGTCTCTCTGCTTAGCAGGGAGCCTGCTCCACCCCCCCACCTCTCTCTGCCTTACTCTGCCTACTTGTGATCGCTGTCTGTCAAATAAATAAATAAGATCTTTTTTTAAAAAAAGTCTATCTTTTCCCCCAATGATTTGAGACCTCAGATTTAACACAGACTAAGTTTTCTTATGTTCTCAGGTCTGTTTCTGGCTTTTGTGTTGATCTTTCTTGTGTTGATCTTTCCGTCTACTTATGCCCTAGCATAACCACATTCTTACTCAAAGAAGCCATATAATATGTTTATAGTAGTTAGCCTTTATTTCCCTTTTGTCTGGTTTCCCTGCATTTAAACATTCAAATCATCTTGTCTGGCTTGGGGGGGGGGCAGTGCAGGGGGCAACAACTTGACATTTTTATGGGGATTTTTGATATCTTTATGATGCTGAACCATCTTGTTCAGGAATAAGGGGTGGCTTTTCTATTTGCTGAATTTGTTTTTGTGGGAAGATATTGGATCCTTAATTAGAAATTTCACATCTAGTGCTAAGTAGAATAAACACAAATAAACTGATACACAGACAACTTCAGTGACTGCAGAGTTTTAAAGATAGAAAAGATTCACCCCTATTGGAGAGAAGATGTTGATCTCCCCATAAAGCATAGACAATCCAGACATCTCATCAGAAGCCTTAGATGCTCTCAAACATAAAACAGCTGAGGAAGCATAACTGTCAATCTAGAATTATATACCCCAGGAAGCTATCACATAAGAGTGAGAACAAAGATACTTTCGTGCATAAAAGGACGGGAAGAGTTTACTTGCACAGATGGCCCCATCCTTCCACAAGAAAGCTACTAATGGATGCACTTCAGCAAAAAGAAAAGTGCACTCTGGTGGAGAAGTGGGCCGCAAGCAGCAAGAGTGAGTAAAGACATCATTGAGTAATTTGATAGATTTTACTAACCACTGATCTTAGCAGGACTAGTTTGTGTTTACAAACATAGATGTGCACTTCTATAGGGAAGTAACATGGAAAATGGGAGGGAAAAGGCCCTTTTCTCACCTGAGGGAAGGACAGAGATATTACATAATTTTAGGCTTTAAGAAAAATATAAAATATATTTGTTCAAAAAAACGTATGGGTAGCAAAAACAAACAAACAAAAACAGAAGCATAAGCTATCATTTCCAACACAATAGAAGGAAAGGAAAGAAGGAAACTTTATTGATCCATAAGAGAAAGTAAGGGCAGGGGGGAGACGTGGTAAAAAGAAACATACAAAATGAGATGACACAATTAAACCCCAGTATATCAGGCATCACAATAAATGTGATTGGGTTAAGCTCACCTATTAAATATCTAACTGGATTTAAAATAGTTATTTTCATAACTTTAAAATAGTTATTTTCATACTTATGTTCATAAGTAAGAGGCACCCTTAAAACCAGATAATGCAGAAAAGGTTATGATCAGAAGGTTGCTTTTAAGTTAATTCTTTGTACCCTGTGTTTTTTCTAACCACCAGTGTGAGAATTTGCATTTATTTTAGAAAACAGCTTGTTCAATCAGCCCCTCATTTCGTCTGTTGAAGTTGGTTGGTCTGATTCTGTCTCCCAGTGTAGGCACATGTCCCCCTCTGGCAGATCAAAAGAAGGCTAAGGAAAGAGCTCAAAGGCATTCCACTACAAGCTCCAACTCCCTAACAGTCCTTCTTTGGATGATTTCACTCAACAGGTTGCAAACCCACCTGGCCATCTCCTCATTCATCCTATTTTCTCATCTTGTACAAATATTTTAACATGCCAGGGCTTTGACCTCCAAGATGCAGGAAGAACTCTTGCCAATAACAGACGTGCCACATCACAGGTTGTTTTGCTGTAAATCCCCAAGAAACCTAAACCCCTTTCTTGAGCTGGAGGAGGAAAACATCAGCTGAAACACGAGGCTGCTTTCCTGCGGCTTAATTAGCGCATCACACACCTTCTGTACTTCAAAATGCCTTTCATGTGAGTTCTTTTGTTTTCCATTTGCAGTAATTGAGAAATAAAGGTTCTAAGTCAAGAAACAGTATCAGGACAAAAGCGATAGCTGTGTCCTAGTCATTTTGTGTGTTTTAAGTGCAGCCTTCTTAAGATGTTCATTGAGAAATTCGGGCAAGGCACGTCAATGATGCACCTGTCTCTTTCAGCTGATACAAGAATAATTAATTACATGAGAATGACTTCCATTGGAGGTTAATTTATTTTGGTTGACAGTCACATACATACGCAGATATGTCTTATGCTGCAGTTGAGGAGAGCTTTACTTAGAACATTTTATTTATATCTTGGGTGATTTCATTCCTAAGAAATTGAGGGAGAGAATAGAGGAGACGGTGCAGGAAGGCAAGAAGGGAACATTTCTCACCACTTTTTTTTTTTTTTTTAAATCAAAAAGGAAAGGGCCAATGTCACGGCTAAGAACTTGGCTTCCTCCCCAGATCAGAATAGAACTCAGACACACTGAAGGGAAGGGTCCAGGGGGTTCTGGAGGGCAGGTAAAGAGTGGGGGGCACTGCCAGGATGGTGGGACCTGCAAGGTCCTTACTCACTTCCTTCTGAGAGGTCAGGAGTGGGCTCAAGGTGGCCACCACATGGTGTGTGAAGAGAAGACAACATGATTGCAGTGCCTCAGAATCAGTCCACCTGCCCCTGACAGATATGACTCCAGCCTCCCTGGGAGACAAGAGGGATCATCTTTCCAAATAATGGCTAAATTTCATCCTTGGTTTTATTAGGTGCCAGGTACCTTACAAGGATCTCATTCCATCTTCATTCCAGCTCTTCACAGCAGATTATTATCGACTCCGTTTTATAACAGGAATAGAGCAGTGCTCAGAGAAGTTAAGGTACATGCCCAAAGTTGCACAGCAAGCCAGTGATAGGGGCTGACTCGCCAGTTTCCCTTGCAGCCACTGCCCCCACTGCCTCTCTGTAATCCCAGTAATCATTATCCAGAGAAGTGATCCCACAGCATCCCTGGAAAATCTTTTAAATTCCTTTTGTGTATCCCTGAGCATGGGGCAGTGGGGTTAAATTTCGGGCTGAGGTGACAGTGTCACCTCACCTCTGAAGAGGAATTCTGTGGGCTTGGAAGAGCTCTCTGCCTCCCTCTGCCTCACCAGACTATAAAGCCAGCAAGGCCAAGGTCTGCGAGCAAATTGCTCCCGATAATCATCCTGTGAGCCCCATCCTCATTAGTAGCTGTTACTGCTGGGCGGTCACAGTGGGGTGTCAGCCCCAGTCCTGGACCCCAAGCCACCAGGCTGTAACAACCCTGATACTCACCATTACCATTAATACAACCCCCCGGTTCCTAATTATTTACTGCCTGCTGGAATCTGGGTCCAGATCTGCTGACTCCAAGTCCACTGCTTTAGGATGTGGGTCTGGTCATTCCAACTGGTTTCCTCTGCGTACAGTGAGGATAATTATGCCTACTTTAAAAAGAATATTGACTTAGTCATCACTTTATAGACAGGATGTATTTATGTGGATGATTTCATTCATCCTTATAGAGCCCGTTGGGCAGACGCGATTCGGATGCCTGCCTTTATCTGAGGACACCAACGCTCACAGGGGGACTACAGCCCACTGAAGGCCATGGAGCTCATTAGGAGGTGGAACAGAGATTTTTTTTTTAATATTTTATTTATTTGACAGACAAAGATCACGAGTAGGCAGAGAGGCAGGCAGAGAGATAGAGGAGGAAGCAGGCTCCCCAGCAAGCAAAGAGCCTGATGTGGGGCTCGATCCCAGGATCCTGGGATCATGACCTGAGCCGAAGGCAGAGGCTTTAACCCACTGAGCCACCCAGGCACCCCCAGAGATTTAAACCAATTGGGGAGGTGGGGAGGCTGCTAGCGGTCTGTTCCCATACTGGCCCTGCTCCATCTCCTGGGCGGACTCCCAGATCATGGGCACCGCAGAGGTCAGCCACCTGCTTCCCCAGGAGGGGTTAGGGTTACTACCCCTTCCTCACTTCCCCTCCCCCACCCCAACCTCCCAGCCCCCCACCCAACCTCCCACCCTCCACCCCCACCTGCCACATTTAGGAGAGAGGTGTAACCAATACTAATCTCATTTTAAAGTGGGTGCTTCTTTTAAAAAACAAAACCAAACCAAAACCTGTTCGGCCAGATTGCCCAGTTTTCTCACACAATAGCTATCTTAATGAAATCTCAAGTTCATTTACTCTGAGAGCCTTTTAAAAGGAAAAGCACCTCAGTTCCCAACACGGGGCTAGAAACTGTGCCTTGGAGGTAACGAGCGGCCTCTGTCAGCAGTCAGTTTTCCCTGAAACGGATATACCTGTTTGTCTCTGCAGCAGAAACTCTCACCAAGGTCCCAGCAGGTGTCACGCATCCACTCCACCTGCCAACCAGTAGAAAATAATCATTTCTGGGAAACAAGATGGTGCTTCCCTGTAGACCCCAGGGCCGTGGAGTTGGTTGAGGAAGTCCTGCCTTGGGGCCGGGCTGCCCAGGGTTGAAATCCCAGCTCTGCGACCAGTCACAGCCCTCAGAACCTCAGTCCTGTCATCTGTACAATGGGAATAGTAAGACTAGCTCCACCGGGTTGCTGCCCCGATCTGAGGGTCCGTTCAAAGCAGCGATGCGCTTCCCACAGGGCCTGGCACGCAGCCATGGCTACGGGGCGGTTAGTGGTTACAATGATGCCAATGAGTGTTATTTTTACTGTCGTAGGAAAATAGTCTGAACTTTCCATATCTGTGGCAACCCAGCTCTTGGCAATATTTTTACAGGCCTTTTAGGATCATCAAAAGGCTCTCAGGTTTAGCAACAGAACCTGGTAAGTAGGGTAAGGGTCTGCAGTTGGGGAAAGAGCTGGCTTGGAATTAAGGGTAAAAAAGGGTTCGGAAAGGGGTGAAGGCCTCGGGTCCAGGATACCCCCAGAACCCCTTTACAGCGTCAGAGATGGGGGTGGACCTTGGGAAGGGCCTCCTCCAAATTCCAGGGAACCTAAGATAAGCCCCTCACTCAGCGTCAGCCCTGCTTCCTTCTGCAGACCCTTCCAGAGTTGAGGGACCCGCTCCTTTGGGGGAGATGGAAGGGAAGTTTCCAGAAGGGAGAGGCCCAGAAAATTCATTCGATGACTCTAGGCAAAGGTGGTAGAATTTTAAAAATTTCCATAAGCCATAGACTATTGTCCGTGATGCCTGGGGCTGGGGGTGAGGGGGGTGTTGGGAAAGGGTGACAACAGCCTTGAATTTTACCTCAGCCCTGTGCTCCTGGAAAACAACACGGTTAGGAAGTCCCTCCCCCTTCAGTGTTCTGGAAACAGCTTGTATCGAACAAACACCCTCCGCCATGTGACCCAGGTAAGACTCAAGGATGCTGCTGCCTTATTTCTCAGTCAAGGTCAGACACAGACCCCCAGATTCCCACCCTTTGTTTCACCAATGATTAGTCCCCACTGGTCAACCCCAGTAAACGATTGCCGGCAGCCAACCCCCCCTAAAACAGGCCTGTCTCAGGTGAGAATTCCCCGTCCCACACCCCAGCCATCTCCAGACCATGCCCCTTCTTCCTAGCCTTGCTCACTCCTCCCCATGAAAGAAAACCCTTTTGTCTAATCCCACAATGCCTACAGACCAAGACCTGAGCTCTCCCCACGTTGTCACAGTGCCCTGCCTCACCTTTCCTCCACTAACAACCCTTTCGAATGAGGTCCCTCCTTACTAAATCTGGATTTGCTTTTATTGGATGGGGCAGGGGCCGGGGGGACATTCCTGCATGGGAAGCCCCCAAAGCTATGGTTCTCTAGAAGGCTTGGGTTTTCTAAATCCATAAGAAACAGGGACTCCTCCCTCCCCTACCCCTCCGCCAAGTCTCCATGGAGACGGCAGGTAAGCAGGGGCCTTTCAGGTGGTTACTGGTGCTTGAGAGTAAAAAGCTTCTGTGTGGTCCTGTCCCCACTGCATTCCAGTTTCTCCAGGAGCCCGAGAGGAGGAAATCTTCTGTCTACTGCCTTGCTTGGGTCTGGAACCGTTCTTTGTTCTGTGCCTCCCGCCCCCCCAAAAAATGTGTGGGATTTTTTTTCCTGCTGCTGCAGCAAACAAAACCCCCCTTTTTACTTTTTGATTCAGCCACTCAAGATGCCCTGCTGAGCTGCTGGGGTCTCTTGAATAATACAAAGGTGGCCTCCACCGTAAAATAATGAGGATGAGCCCGTGTGCGTGAGGTGGCCCTCGAGGGACCAAATCAGAGACTCCCAATTAGGGGTTCACAAACAATGTGAGATGGCATGGTCAGGATTCACTGCTGATAAGAATGTCTCAGCTAATTAAAATGTCAGGGTTTCCTGGTTCGCCAGGATTTATCGTCCACCCCTGGGAGGTAACACTTGTCCGCTGGTCAGTTCCTGCTGATAAGGAGTTCGGCTTGACGCTTCCTGAGGTCTTTGATAAATAAAATATGGGAAAACAGATGAATTATTACTTAATAAATGCGGTGTTGTTTGGTAGGTTTCCAGAGCCGAGAGGTTGTAAACCAGCAGCCCGTGGGGCAGAGCCAGTCCTTGAACACCTTCTCCTTGCTCTGCAAAGGACTTTTGGTTTTATTTTAGTAATCCGAGCCAACATTTGAAAGAGGAGATATCAGACGTGCAGGCACACACACACACACACACACATACACACACCTCTCACATCCACACCTGTGGCTTCTCTTGAACACTGGCCACATGGGCCGCATGTCTGGGGGGTGGGGAGAGCTGAGCACTGTTTTCCTGAATGCCATGATGCCATGATGCTCCATTACTTACAGACTGACCCCGGGTTGCTTTCACACTTTGGTGGCAGAGGTGAGGGGTTGCACGGAGCCTGCCTGGCCCGCAAGGCCTGAATCTATATGATCTGGTCCTTAACAGACACCTTAACACCTCCCGTCTAGGCAGCTGAGTTTCTGGTCCTCAGGATCACAACTCTCCCTGTTCACTGCTTAACCTGGGGCAGGGGACTTACCTTCTCTGTGCCTGGAGTGCCTCATCTCCAAGCTGGGACAGTGGGACAGGAGACTCTGTTCTGTGGGATTGTTGGGGGTGTATGTGTAAATGAACTCAAAGGATGCCCAGCACACAAGGAGGGGTGTCCTATTCAGCTGTGTGGTGTGTGTCCTGATATTATCAAAATTCTGGGTGTAGAGGGTAAAAATAACAAAATACACTTCATGTGTTGATTTAGCATTAAGAGTAGTCACAAGGGGGTGCATATAAATATATATATACACATACACACCAACACACACACACACATGAATATTCCTCAGCCGTCAAAGAAACGAAATCTTTCCATTTGCAATGACATGGATGGAACTAGAGGGTACTATGCTAAATGAAATAAGTCAGTCAGAGAAAGACAATTATCTCACTTCACTCGTATGCGGGATCTAAGAAACATAAAGGAAGAGAGGAAAAAATAAAACAGGATGAAATCAGAAAGGGAGACAAATCATAAGGGACTCTTAGTCATAGGAAACCAACGGAGGGTTGCTGGAAGTCAGAGGGGTGGGAGGATGGGGTCACTGGGTGATGACATTGAGGAGGACACGTGATGGAATGAGCACTAAGTATTGTAGAAGACTGATGAATCACTGACCTCTACCTCTGAAACTAATAATACACTCTATGTTAATTAATTGAATTTAAATAAAAATTTTTTAAAAAGAGTAGTCACAGGGAGCTCACTTACAGACACTCCAGAAACTTCGTCTCTCCCCGCCCCCGACCCCCCCCCCACACACACACTGAAGGGCTCCAGGCATCTCTTGGCTGAGTCGGAGGTGGGAGCGGCACAATCCACAGCCCAGCTTAGCTCCAGAGCACATCTGCAATTGAGAAAATTGTCAGGGGCACCAGGCTGGCCTGAATGTACCTCCAGGTGCTACCTGTGTGTTGTCCCCATGCCCCTTGTTTATGCAAATCTCTACAGAAACTGTGCAGAAAGCAGCAGCCGGACAGCCGGCCCTTACCCAGGGCCTCCCGTGGGGCCTGCTGCAAGGCCATCCCCGAACGCCAGGAAGAGCTGGTCGGGGGTGGGGGCGGGAAGCAAATGGGGTGATTGCTGGGGCTGGAGGCTTGCACTCTTGGTGGGGGGTCATGATGCTAGAGGAGCCAAAATGATGAGAGAAGGCTCTACTGCCCATCGTGTAAGAAAAGTCCTCCCTTCCAGGTAGGTGAGGGATAAACACCCCCACCCAACTGTGCACCTTCCCGGAACAGCATCCAGCGCTCTCTCGAACCCTCTGAGTAGCAGCGACATCACTACCGTCGCCCCAGAAAGATGGATTGTGCACCTGCTATTATGAAGTCCCCAGGGTGGACAGAAGAACTCCCACGGGGCTTACATTCTTGGAGAAGGGTTGATGACAACTGATGTTGTACAGGAAACCGACGTGCTGGAGAAGGGTTCTCTTTCATTCTGTGGACAGTTCTCGGTCCTGGGCAGAGACCCAAAAGATGCACAGAGGCCAGTCCTGTGAGCATCAGGGCGACCAGCGCTGTGGGGAAAGGACATGACAAGTTCAAAGATGGCAGCCCTGACCTTCTATGTAAAGAGAAGCTCAGTGTGGCTAGAACCTTGCCACTGGACCTGCCTGTGGACAGGACCTGTAGGTGATTCTAGAGCCTGTCACTGCTGGAGGAGCCCTGGGACAGAGCACAGCTGATGGCGGGCCGAAGTAGGACAGAGTGAGGATGGGGATGTAGACAGCACCCAAAACGCACAGGGCCACCATCACCAAGGCATCCCAAATGGGTGAGATGGCCCCACACATCCTTCGTGGCTTGTTTGCACTGATTTCAGTCACCCAGAAAGTATTTCTTGGACATGCCCTTTCCGTGAGCTGCTGTTCTAGACACAGCGGAGTTCTGGTTAACGTTCAACCACTGTCTCGGTGAGAGGAATTCCATCATGAGTCATGGTGCATGTTTGCACTTTGGTTAAGACAGAGGTAAAACAAACAAAGGTGTCTGCCCAGACTCCACTTCTTCATCCATGACCTGAGTGACATCTTTGCTGATTACGGAAAGAGTCCCAAAATACAGGCAGAACATTGCCTTAATTCTTCGTACTCTTCATAATTTAACACGGCACACTCTTCGCTTTTACCTACATTGTGAGCCTCTTCTCCATCACTGTGTAAATGTAAACAATCAACCAAGCAATAAATCCAGCTCTGATCTGTTGTGTTTGCTGATTCCTGCAGTGTTTCTACTCCCACCATGGCCAATGGCCAATGTCAAGCCACTGCATTGTTATACAGTACATCTATGTCCTAGACATACGACAGACACGAACAACCCCCAGAGCAGAGAAAATAGCACAATAATTAGAAAGTGAGGGCTTTTGCCCAGTTTGTTTTTACCAACATTAAATATGTCCTCATATTCATTATCTTTGTGTTCAATATCACGTATTTAAAGTTTTTACAACCTAATTTTTAATAATGTCTGTGCTTAACAACCCACTTCCAAAACTCCTGAAATCTAACAGTTGGATCTTCTCAGCTGGTAGGAGCTGGATCCAACGTCGCCCTGGGTGGGGGCCTCAACCTTGCACAGGGCAGACATAGCGCCCATCTTCTGAGCACAGTGAATTAGTTTATTGGGGCACCTTGAGCTCCATCAAACCCAGCATCTGCTAGACATAAGGACAGGGGGGTAGAAGATGGAACTGGCTCTTGGTTGGCCCCAGCCCCCACTCTGATCTAGGAATACACCCTTCTTCAAGGGTAAATCAAGGACTGGGCCTCCAAAGCGCCCTGCACAGTAAGCTCGGGGAGACCCCCAGGGACACAGAAGAAAGAGGTGAGGAGAAGGGGATGGACAGTATTCTGGAGAGGAGATTAGGGCAAGGTCACCTTGACCTGCCCTTCCCAACACTGAGCCACTACATGGAGGAAATGATGGCAGAACACATAAGTTTTGGAAGAGATGTCTCTAAGAGCTGGAGCCTGAGGTCAAACTGCTGGTCTCGGATACACAGATCACCTATGATGGGCAGTTTGGACAATTCCTACCCTGTCACCTTTGACCCTCAAACAACCTGGTGAGGTTGGCACCTTTATCAGTTTCATTTTATGAAAGGGTTAAAAAGTTCCCCAAGGTCACACAAACACAAGGTGGCAGAACTGAGACTCCAAGGCAGGAAGTTCAGAACATTTTGCCTCCCTGAAATGGGGGCCAATGACCATTGAGACCCAGGCCTTCCTGATTCATAATACAACATTCCAACTGGAGGTCCCATCTCATGCCCCTAAGTAAGGCAGGGCCATTACTAACTATTCTGAGGGGCCATCCCTATCTGCCCCGGATCCTTTTTATGGCTTGTTCCTCCCCTCCCAGGTTCAGCATTATTTTTCCCTTTTACGATTGTTTTCCTGGAAATGGTGCTGCAGACACCCCTCTTTGTCCCAGTCACAATCCTTACTACATTCAATTATCCTGGTTTATTAGGCTCTTTAAAGCTACTTTACTACTTTATCCTTGCCATGACCTTAATCTTCGTTTTTACTCTAGCTTTCTCCGGGGTTATTGCTTGTCAAGAGAAAGGTCACCACGGACTCAAAAGAAACAGGGTATAGGCAATAGAAGGCTGGCTTCTGGCTGCCCAGTTTGTTTTCACCAACATTAAATTGATAGATGAAGAGGGAGGAGCCCTACCCCTTATCCTGTCTCTTCTCAAGTTCCATTTTGCCAAACCCAGTTTCAGAAATAACCATCATTATAAAAAAAAAGTTCCTACCAGCATAAGATTTTCCCCCTGTAAATTTGCATAAGCATCTTAATTAATTCTTAAAAACAGCTCTGGAGTACAGGTGGAATGGGTATTATTATGCCCTTATGTACAGATAAAGAAACAGACAGAGAGGGAATAGAAAGATCATGCCATACCTGAACTTCTAGCTCTGGACAAGATAGAGTCTCCCCATCCCTCCCAGGCCCTCCCACTTACAACTAAAAGCTCCTGGATATGACACAAAAAAGAAGCATAGGAAGAGTTCTCCTCTCCCCTCCCCTGGAGTTGGCAAGGCTTCTGCCCCTTCCCTGGTATGATGAAGCAGTGAGAGTCAGCTGTCCACTTTTCCCTGCCCTGCCCTGTTACGATGAAGCAGTGGGAGTCAGCTGTCCACTTTTCCCATCCCTGCATCTGTGAAGCCAAACCAGGGAGCTCAGAGACAATCAGATGGGGGAGGTTGACTCTCCAGTTTCACTGGAAAGATGTCCGCAGAGCCAATGGGAACGTTCTTACCCAACTGCAAGGAGGCAGAGGGTCAGCTCCCCACGTTTGCCAGGATGGTGTCCATGGGGCTCAGTGGGAAGGTGAACACACAACACATTCAGCCCTCACCCCACGTCTTCCCAGAGAGACTGCCTGCTCAAGAAAGAAAATAGAACACGATCCAGAGTCTCACAGCGTAATACCCCAAATACCCAGGAGAGAATAGAAAATCACTCCTTGTCAAGAACCAGGAAAATCACTACCTGGGTGGAAAAAGACAAGCAGCAGTCACCCAAACAGAGCTGGATCAGAGATTGGAATTACCAAGGATTTAAAAACAGCCATCATAAAAAGGCTTCAAAAAAGCAATTACGAATTCTTCTGAAACAAATAAAAAATAGAAACTCCTAGTAAAGAGATAGAAGGTATGGGGGGGGCGGAGAATCAAATGGAAATTTAAAAAGTGAAAAACACAATAACCAGGAAAAGAAGAACAATGCTCCCTGGATGGGTTCAACAGTAGAGCAGAGATGACAGAGAAGAGAATCAGCAAATTTGAGATCAGATCACTAGGACTTCCCATTCTCACCAGCAGAAAGAAAATAAGCCGGAGGAAAAACAAAAACTACAAAAAAATCCCGGATTCTCGGATAGCTTGAGACAATAAGAAAACAATTAACATTTATACATTCTGAGTCTTAAAAGAGAAGAAAGAATAGGACTGACATATTTGTTGTACATGTGTGTGCATGCACATACTTGTATTATATGTTAATATATATTATATAACATGTTAACATAATACACACATGTTAATACCTGCTAATGTGAGTATTAGCATATATATTATACACATATTGATGGATGTATTAACGTACATATAATACATAAAAATAATGAGATTAAAAAAATCTAAGTGGAAATAAGTTTTTTAACACTTTACTCAAGTGCTAAAGTTTCAACACCAGCAAGCCATAATAAATTGTATACATATTGGAATCCCTACAGCAACCAATAATATTACTCAGTGTCTCCTAGGAAATAGAAGAGAAAGTGACACCTTCCAGCTCATTTTATGAGGCTAATATCACCTTGACACCAAAAGCAGAAAAGGATAGTGTCATGAAAGAAAAAATATATATATAAGCCAATATCTCTCATGAATTTAGATGCAAAAATCCTCAACACGAATTTTGGCAAATTGAATCTGATAATATGTAAAAAAAGAATTATACAATGACCAAATGGGATTTATTCCCGGGATGCAAGATGGGGTCAATATTCAAAAATTAATGTAATCTACCATAATAACAGGTTAAGGAAGAGAAATCACATGATCTTACCAATTTATGCAAAATAAGACCCCAGCACATAGGGCAAAATCTGACACTCATTCGTTATTAAAACTCTCAGAAAATTAGGACTACAGGGGAAAGTTCCTTAACTTGATAGAGAGTATCTACCAAAAGCCTTCAGCTAATATCATGCTTATGAAAGTAAGTACTCACTAAATGTTTTTTCCACAGGATTGGAAACAGAAGAAGGACAACTTTTGTGCCTGGAGGTTTTAACCAGTAGAATAAGGGAAAAAAAAAAACAGAAAAGAAAAAAAAAAAAAGAAAAGAAAAAGAAATAAAAGACACATAGGTTGGGAGAAAAGAAATAAAATTTTAGAAATGATATGACTGTGTATATAGAGAATTCTAAGGAGCCTCCAATCAACTTCTAGAATGAATAAGTGAGTCCAGTAATCACCTGATAGAATAACTCACAAAAATCAATCACATTCCTGCATATTAACAATGAGTGTGTGAAAAGCAAAATTAGAAACACAATTGCTCTAACGTAAATGACCAATTTTGGTATCTACTTCGGAATAAATCTAACAAAACATGTACAGGATCTGTATCTTGCATATTATAAAATACTAATAAAATGAATAGAAAAAGACCTCAATAAATGGAGAAATGTACCATGCTCATGGGTTGGAAGATTCAACATAGTAGAAGATGTCAGTTCTCCCAGAACTGATCTCATGACTTCCAAAATCTGAGCAAGATTGTTCACAGACAAACTTATTCTGAAATTTCTATGGAAAAGCATAGGACCTACAATAGCTAAAAATGTTCTTGAAGAAACAGTAAATTGGGAGAACTTTCTCTATTCAATATTAATGTTTACTATATAGGTACAGTCATCAAAACAGGGTAGTTTGGGCAGAGGGAATAAACCCATGGATCTGAAACTGAATAGGGAACCCAGAATTGCCGGATGGATTTTGAAAAAATAGGAAAGCGATTCAATGGAGGAGGGGTAACCTAGTCAACAAATACTGCTGAAATAACGGCACACTTGTAAATAACACCACCAACAATGAAATGAACCTCTAAGTGTCACATTTTATACAAAAAGTATCTCAAAATGAATCATGCGCTTTGATGTGAAAATACAATGATACAATATCTAGAAAAAAATAGGAGAAAATCTTTTGGATACAGGGCTACACAAAGAGTTTATGGAAAGCACATTTAATAAAATGAAAACTTGGTTATGTAGAACTCATCAAAATTAAAAACTTTACTCCATGAAAGATCCTGTTAAGAGGACAAGAAGACAAAATATGGATGGGGAAAAAATATTTGCAAACCACACAACTGACAAAGAACTCATACCTAGAAATATAAATTTCTATCATACCTAGCATATATTCATAGGCTCAACACTGGACAGTTAAAAAAAAATCAAACAATCCAGCTAGAAGATTGGCAAAAGACATGAACAAACATTAAAAAAAAAAAAAAAAAGATAACCAACATCACTAGCCAGGAGGGAATCCCAAAATAAAGCCACAGGGACCTATTGCTGCATACCCATCAGATGGCTCACACAACCAGGGATAGCACCCACTGCTGGTGGGGATGTGGAGAAACCCAACCATTCCTCCTGTGCTGGTGGGGAGGTGAATTGCCCAAGCACCCCTCTGAGCAAGAGTACAGCAGTTTCTTATAAAATAAGAAATAAAAAATAAAACCAAACACAGGCATACTATTTGATCCAGCAACTGCAACTCCCCAGCACATATCCCAGAGAAATTAAAACGTAGGCCCAGCGGCGCCTGGGTGGCTTGGTGGGTTAAGTCTCTGCTGTTGGCTCAGGTCATGATCTCAGGGTCTGGGGATCGAGCCCCGCATTGGGCTCTCTGCTCAGCAGGGAGCCTGTTCCCCCCCCCGCCTGCCTCTCTGCCTACTTGTGATTTCTCTCTGTCAAATAAATAAATAAAATCTTAAAAAAAAAAAAAGGTAGGTCCAGTCTAAAATCTATACACAGGAATGTTCATAGCAGAGTTATTCATAATAGCCCCAAACCAGAAACAACCCAAATGTCCTTCAAAGTGTAAGTGTTTAAACAAATGATAGTAAGTTCCTACCGTGGAATATTACTCAGCAATAAAAAAGGACAAATGACAGCTACATACTATAACTTGGATGGATCTCCAGGGAGTGATGCTGAGTAATAAAAGCTGGCATCAAGAGATTACATGGCACACAATTCCATTAATATAGCTCTCTTGAGAGAGGAAGCAAGATGGCGGAGGAGTAGCAGACTGAAACAGTGTTAGGTTCCAGGAGTTCAGCTGGATAGTTACCAAACCATCCCAAACACCTACAAACTCAACAGCAGATAGAAGAGAAGAAGAGCTGCAATTCTAGGAACAGAAAACCGGCCACTTTCCGAAAGGTGGGACGTGCAGAGAAGTGAATCCGAAGCGACAGGAAGATAGACCGCGGCGGGAGGGGCTGGCTCCCGGCAAGCGGCAGAGCAGCAGAGCACAAAGTTGGAACTTTTAGAAGTCCACTCCACTGAGGGACCTCGCTCCAGAGGCTAAGCGGG
>ML105045.1:0-73707 GCA_003697995.1 Taxidea taxus jeffersonii | reverse complement strand
ATGGTCACAGAAAGATGGGAGGTGTCTGAATGGGCCAGAGCTGCCAGGTATCGGCACAGGGAAACCTATGGCAGAGATGGAGCCGAGCAGGGGGTTCTCAGCTCAGTTACCTTAAACTGTGACTCACAGCACAGTCGGGCTAGTGCTCTAAGAGCAGGGACCCCACAAGTGGCAGATTTAAGGAGACTCACCTTCCTCCTCTGGAGGCAGGAATCTGCTGGGTTTGGAGACTCCAAATGGGACCATTACCAGAGATAGAAATGCTCCATCACCAGCCAGGTGAGCTCTGAGTGAGCCCGGGGACCAGGGAGGTGGGAGGGACTGAATTCTTCTCTCCGAGGGTGCACTGTGGAGTGGGGCCCTGAACTCTGGGCTCCTATGTGGCTGGAGACTAGGAGGTTACCGTCTTCATTCCCATCCTCCAAAGCAGTACAGAAAGCGCTCAGGGAACAAAAGCACCCGAAAGCAAACCCGACGCTGGCCCCTGGCAAGGGCAGTGCAATTCCACCTCAGGAAAGACATTTGAGAGTCACAGCAACAGGCCCCTCCCCCAGAAGATCAGCAAGAACAGCCAGCCCCAACCAAGTTCACAGATGGAGAACAGCGGAA
Source organism: Taxidea taxus jeffersonii (assembly GCA_003697995.1). Classification (NCBI taxonomy): domain Eukaryota; kingdom Metazoa; phylum Chordata; class Mammalia; order Carnivora; family Mustelidae; genus Taxidea; species Taxidea taxus. Next base: position 73,098 of record ML105045.1, on the reverse strand, counting down.
CTCCAGAGCAACGCATAGAATTCATGGCATTTTTCCCATGATCCTTTAGTCTTACAAAGTTAAATTTTTAAAAAAATTTTCTTCTTATTCTATTTTGTTTAACCTTTCCTTTTTCCTCTTTTAATGTTTTTTAAACTATTTGATCTTAACAATGCCTTTTTAAAAAATCTTTTAAAGTTTTCATTGTTACAGTCATATTTTATCCCTTCATTTTATTTAACCTTGTTTTTTGTATGCATATAGGTTTTTTTCCTTTAAAAATTTGGGATACAATTTCTTCTAATGGATCAAAATATACCCTACATCTAGCACATGGCTTTGTTCTAGTCTCCAGTCTGATCACATTTTGTCCTCTTTTTTTCTTCTTTTTCCAACCAACTTATCTCGTGAATTCCTTTTTTAGAATTTTTCTTAATTTTCATCTTTACAGTAATATTCCATCCCTTCAACGTGCTTACCCTTATTTTTGTGTATATATACGTTTTTCTCTCTTTAAAATTTTGGGAGGTAGTTTCTTCTAAGAGACCAGAATACACCAAAAATTAGGTGGGTGGCTGTGTTCTATTCACCAGTCTAATACATATATATTTTTTTAGTTTTATTTTTCCCCCTTTCTTCTCCACCCCAAAGTTTACGGTCTCTTCTGATTTGGTTAGCATATATTTTTCTAGGGTCTTTGCCATCCTTTTAGTATTTTTTTTTTTGACAGAGAGAGTGAGCACAGGCAGAGAGAGTGGCAGGCAGAGGCAGAGGGAGAAGCAGGCTCCCTGCTGAGCAAGGAACCCCATGTGGGACTCGATCCCAGGACGCCGGGATCATGACCTGAGCCGAAGGCAGCTGCTTAACCAACTGAGCCACCCAGGCGTCCCCATCCTTTTAGTATTTTATTCTCTCATTCATATATTCTTATCTGGATAAAATGACAAGGAAGAAAAACTCACCACAAATAAAAGAGCAAGAGGCAGTAACCTAGGCTAGGCTAAGGACATAATCAATGTGGACATTAGTAATATGTCAGATCTAGAGTTCAGAAGGACAATTCTCAAGGTGCTAGCTGGGCTTGAAAAAGGCATGGAAGATATTAGAGAATCCCTCTCTGGAAAAATAAAATCCCTTTCTGGAGAAATAAAAAAAACTAAAATCTAACCAAGTTGAAATTTAAAAACTATTAATGAGATGCAATAAAAATGGAGGCTCTTACTGCTAGGATAAATGAGGCAGAAGAGAGAATGAGTGATATATAAGACAAAATGATGGAGAATAAAGAGGTTGAGCAAAAGAGAGGCAAACAACTCCTGGACCACGAGGGGATAATTCGAGAGATAAGTGATACCATAAGATGAAACAATATTGGAATAATTGGGATCCCAGAAGAATAAGAAAGAGAGAGGGGGGGCAGAAGGTATCTTGAAGCAAATTATAGTAGAGAATTTCCCTAAAATGGCAAAGGGAACAAGCATCAAAATCCAGGAAGCACAGAGAAACCCCCCAAAATCCATAAAAATGGGTCCACACCCTGTCATCTAATAGTAAAACTTACAAATCTTAGTGACAAAGAGAAAATCCAGAAAGCAGCTCGGGACAAGAAGTCTATAACATACAATGGTAGAAATATTAGATTGGCAGCAGACTTATTCACAGAGACCTGGCATAATGGCCTAGCAAAATATGGCATAATATATTCAGAACACTAAACGAGAAAAATACGCAGCCAAGAATGCTATATCCAGCTAGGCTGTCATTGAAAAGAGAAGGAGAGATAAAAAGCTTCTAGGACAAACAAAAACTAAAAGAACTTGTGAACACCAATCCAGCCCTACAGGATATACTGAAAGGGATCCTCTAAGCAAAGAGAGAGCCTAAAAGTAGTAGAAAGGAACAGAGACAATATACAGTAACAATCACATTACAGGCAATACAATGGCACTAAATTCATATCTTTCAATAATTACCCTGAATGTAAATGGGCTAAATGCCCCAATCAAAAGACACAGGGTATCAGAATGGATTAAAAAATAAGATGCATCAACATGCTGTCTGCAAGAAACTTATTTTAGACCCAAAGTCACATCCAGATTTAAAGTGAGGGGGTGGAAAACAATTTACCATGTTAATGGACATCAAAAGAAAGCTGGGGTGGCAATCCTTATATCAGATAAATTAGATTTTAAGCCAAAGAATTAATAAGATTGATAAACCCCTGGCCAGACTTATCAAAAAGAAAAGAGAAAAGACACAAATTAATAATATCATGAATGAAAGTGAAGAGATCACAACCAACACCAAAGAAATACAAACAATGATAAGAACATAATATAAGCAACTATACGCCAGCAAATCTAACAATGCGGAAGAAATGGATGTTTTCCTAGAGACATATAAACTACTAAAACTGAACCAGGAAGAAATAGAAAACCTGAACAGACCCATAACCAGTAAGGAGACTGAAAGAGTCATCAAAGATCTCTCAACAAACAAGAGCTCTGGCCAGACAGCTTTCCAGGGGAATTCTACCAAACATTTAAAAAAGAATTAATACCTATTCTTCTGAAACTGTTCCAGAAAATAGAAATGGAAAGAAAACTTCCAAACTCATTTTATGAGGCCAGCATTAACTTGATCCCAAAACCAGACAAGGACCCTACCAAGAAGGAGAATTACAGACCAATATCCTTGATGAACACGGATGCAAAAATTCTCACCAAAATACTAGCCAATAGGATCCAACAGTACATTAAAAGGATTATTCACCATGACCAAGTGGGATTTATTCCTGGGCTTCAAGGTTGATTCAATATCTGCAAATCAACCAATGTGATACAATACATTAATAAAAGAAAGAACAAGAACCATATGATACTCTTAATAGATGCTGAAAAAGCATTTGAAAAGTACAGCATCCCTTCCTGATCAAAACTCTTCACAATGTAGGGATAGACAGTACATACCTTAATATCTTAAGAGCCATCTATAAAAAACCCACAGCAAATATCATTTTTTAAGGTTTTATTTATTTATTTGACAGAGATCACAAGTAGGCAGAGGAACAGGCAGAGAGAGAGAGGGAAGCAGCTCCCTGCTGAGCAGGAGCCCAATGTGATGCAGGGCTTGATCCCAGGACCCTGAGTTCATGACCTGAGCCGAAAGCAGAGGCTTTAACCCACTGAGCCACCCAGGTACCCCCAAATATCATTCCTAAAGGGGAAAAACTGAGAGCTTTTACCCTAAGGTCAGGAACACAGCAGGGATGACCATTATCACCACTGCTATTCAACATAGTACTAGAAGTCCTAGCCTCAGCAATCAGACAACAAAAAGAAATAAAAGGCATCCGAATTGCAAAGAAGTCAAATTCTCACTCTTTGCAGATGATATGACACTTTATGTGGAAAACCCAAAAGACTCCACTCCAAACTGCTGGAACTCATACAGGAATTCAGTAAAGTGTTAGGATATAAAATCAATGCACAGAAATCAGTTGCATTTCTATATACCAAGAGCAAGACAGAAGAAAGAGAAATTAAATAGTCGATCCCATTTATGATTGCTCCCAAAACGATAAGATACCTAGAATAAACCTAACCAAAGAGTAAAGAATCAGTACTCAGGAAACTATGAAGTACTCATGAAAGAAATTGAGAAATACACAAAGAAATGGAAAAATGTTCCATGCTCGTGGATTCAAAGAACAAATATTGTGAAAATGTCTATGCTACCTAAATCAACCTACACATTTAATGCAATCCCTATCAAAATACCACCAATTTTATTCAAAGAAATGGAACAAATAATCCTAAAATTTGTATGGAACCATTCAAAAAAGACCCCAAATAGCCAGAGGAATGTTGAAAAAGAAAGCCAAAGTTGGTGGCATCACAATTCCAGACTTCAAGCTGTATTACAAAGCTGTCATCATCAAGACAGTATGCTACTGGCACAAAAACAGACACATAGATCAATGGAACAGAATAGAAAGCCCAGAAATAGACCCTCAACTCCATGGTCAACTAATCTTCGACAACACCGGAAATAATGTCCAGTGGAAAATAGACAGTCTTTTCAACAAATGGTGTTGGGAAAATTGAACAGCCACATGCAGAAGAATGAAACTGGACTATTTCTTTACACCATACACAAAAATAGACTCAAAATGGATAAAAGACCTCAATGTGAGACAGGAATCCATCAAAATCCTTGAGGAGAACACAGGCAGCAACCTCTTTGACCTCAGCCATAAAAGCTTCTTCCTGGAAACATCGCCAAAGGCAAGGAAAGCAAGGACAAAAATGAACTATTGGGACTTCATCAAGATCAAAAGCTTTTGCACAGCAAAGGAAACAGTCAACAAAACCAAAGACAATTGACAGAATGGAAGAAGATATTCATAAATGACATATCAGATAAAGGGTTAGTATCCAGAAATTTATAAAGAACTTATCCAACTCAACACCCAAAGAACAAATAATCTAATCAAGAAATGGGCAGAAGACATGAACAGACATTTCTGCAAAGAAGACATCCAGATGTCCAACAGACACATGAAAAAGTGTTCAACATCACTCAGCATTAGTGAAACACAAATCAAAACCACAGTGAGATACCACCTCAAACCCATCAGAATGGCCAAAATTAACCAGTTAGGAAACAACAGGCAAACTGGTGCAGCCACTCTGGAAAATAGCATGGAGGTTCCTCAAAAAGTTGAAAATAGAGCTACCCTATAACCCAGCAATTGCACTACTGGGTATTTACCCTAAAGATACAAATGCAGTGATCCAAAGGGGAGCATGCACCCTAATGTTCATAGCAGCAATGTCCACAATAGCCAAACTATGGAAAGAACCAGATGTCCATCAACAGATGAATGGATAAAGATGTTATACACACACACACACACACACACTCACACACACTGTGGAATACTTTGCAGCCATAAAAAGAAACAAAATTTTGCCATTTGCAATGATGTGGATGGAACTAGAGGGTATTATGCTGAGCAAAATAAGTTAATCAGAGAAAGACAATTATCATGTGATCTCTCTGATATGACGAATTTGAGAGGCAGGGCGGGGAGTTTGGGGGTAGAGAAAGGGAAAAAAATGAAACAAGATGGGATTAGGAGGGAGACAAACCATAAGAGACTCTTAATCTCACAAAACAAACTGAGGTTTGCTGGGGGCTGGGGGGCGGTAGGGAGAGGGTGGTTGGGTTATGGACATTGGGGAGGGTATGTGCTATGGTGAGTGCTGTGAAATGTGTAAGCCTGATGATTCAAAGACCTGTACCGTGGGGCAAATAATACATTATTTGTTAATCAAAATAATTTAAAATATATATAGCCCTCTTGAAATGATAAAATTAGAGATGGGGTACAAGTTAGTTGTGGCCAGAGGTTCTTGGAGGGAGGTAGGAGATGACAAGGAGAGGGGGCTCTGGATATAAAATGGCAGCACAAGGGATCCATTTTGAGGTTTTTAAAAATATTTTATTTATTTATTTGACAGAGAGACGGAGAGCACAAGTAGGCAGAGCAGCAGGCATCGGGAGAGAGAGAAGCAGGCTCTCCGCTAAGCAGGGAGCCCAATGCGGGGACTCGATCCCAGGACCCTGGGATCATGACCTGAGCCGAAGGCAGATGCTTAACTGACTGAGTCACCCAGATGCCCCACAAGAGATCCTTTTGTTGGAACAGTTGTGTGTTTACTGTGATCGGCAGTGGTCACACAATCCACACATTATAAAATTGTATAGAACGAAATACGTGCAGAGACACACACACAGATTCATGTGAACCTGGTGAAATCTGCATTAAGTGGGTAAATGACATCAATGTGAATTTCCAGGTGTGATATGGTCCTATAGTTATGCAAGTTCATACCATTGGGGGAAAGTAGGTGAATGGTATCTAGGATCCCTCTGCATTGTTTCTTTTCATCTGTGTATTTGCTATGATCTTCAAGTTTTTAAAAGCTCACACCTGTACAATAATGGAGAGCCGATTCAAGCTGTCATTCCTGAAGTTCCTGCAAAACGGAAGGCACTATTCTGGGGGACCTGGGGGACGCAGAACTCATGTCCATCATGGGGCACAGGGAGCTGGATTGCCCCCTAGGGAAGATCTCACAAGGAAGGGAAAGAGCCACCAAGACCAGTGTGGAGACCAGGCCATGCCAAACATAGAACCAGGTGCTCTTAGAGGAATGTGATCAATGCCAGGTGGCCAGCATAGGCACCAGATAGGATGAGGTCAGACAAAAGGAGGTCCATAAGACGGGGAGGTCCAAGGACACTCTGTAGTGGATAGAGTTCTCAGCTTGACCTACTGATGCACTTCCACCAAACAGAATACAGGGAAAGTGATAGGATGTCCCTTGTGAGATGAGGTCGTAAAAATCTATGACTTCCATCTTGATCATTCTCTGCTTCTTGTTTTGGCACTCAGCAATGCTATAAAATTCCCTCTGTGGAAATCATGCGGTAAGGACGTGGGGCCTGCCTCTGGCCAGCAGCCCTGGGTGAGCTGAAGCCTATCGATACCTGGTTGTGGAGCCTGGAAGTGGATTCCGCCCCAGGAGGACTTTCATATGACCTTGGTCCCAGCTGACCTGACGAGTGTGGCCTTCAGAGACACCGCCACCCAAGCCATGATTCCTGATCCATGGAAAACCAGGAGGTAATGTGTGTTGTTCTATGCTGCTTAGGTTTGGGGTAATTTGTTAGGCAGCAAGTGATGCCTGATGCAGAGGCAATGTCTCTCATTATCCAGCAGGTCAGCACAGGCTCATTGGTGAACTGGCTGCAGAATTCCAAAAGAGAGAGCAGAGGCGTGCAAACCCTCATGGGGTCTTGGCTCAGAGTCCGCATGGTGTCACTCCCACCGCATTGTACTGACTGTAGCAAGTCTGGTGTTTGAGGGCGCAGAGAAACGGCCCATCTGTGGATGGTCAGACCCTCAAAGTCACGAAGGCATGTTGCAAAGAAGCATGGATACAATTTGGCAAACAAATTTATTTCCAGAAATGTCTTGCTTGGCCAGCCCCCAGGGTCAGAAGTGGAGACCAGAGCTGCTGTGAGACACACAAGGAGAAAGGTCTGAGGTCACACCAGGCTCAGAACTGGAGACTTAGCCCAGTGGGCGAGGTGGTGACAACTGGCCATGAAGTCTCCCCTGACCGCGACTGCAAACTTTCCCTGCTCCCTCCAGTCCCTTCTTGGCACTGAGGTCAGACATGAGAGCTTTCAGACAGGTGACTTTTCCACCGCTCCTCGGGCACACAGCATGAAGTCCTGTGTCCGAGCCTCCTGTCCACACCTCCATAGTCTGGGCCCTGCTAGCCTTCCCCACCTGCTGCTAAAATCTTGCCCAACTGTCCTGATCCCCTTGGGGTGGCTCTCCGTGACCCCCTCCCCCATGGCCCAGGACCTCCCAAATCTGTCCCAGGCATCAGTCTGATTGCCAAAGGCCAGAATTTCACTGCTGTCAGAGAGCTGTCCTTGGGCTGCTGGGAAAGGGCGAACCAGGATTACCTGGGATTCAGTAACAGCACCCCCCTGCCCCCAGAGGCAACTTTCTTACCCACGTGGAGGTATAAATACCCCAGCCCCTCACTCCATGCCCAGGATCATCTGAGACAGGTGCTTGGCACCATTTCCCAGAACTTTCCCCTGGGGTCTCGCTCCCATTGCCCCTGTGGTCTCTGGCTTCCTAAAGCACACTTGGAGAGTTGCCTTCCACTGCTGCGCCTCTGTTCACCCTTACCAGCACCGCCACCCACCCACTCCCCAGCCGCCAGAATCGCTGGTGCAGGGTTTGGTTTGGGGGGACCTCAGATAAGACAGTGCTGCTGTGCCCTCGCTCACCCTGAGGCCTCTGCACATGCTGGTCCCTTCAGATTTGTCCTCCAGACTCAACTAGGAGCGCTTCTCTGAGCCCGCTCACCCTGCAGCCCCTTACCCTGAGCCCACCTGGACCGGGCAGGTGCAGGGTGTGTGCACATGAAGGCAGGAGGGAGGGCGCCACGCCCGCAGCCCTGCTCTCTCCAAGCTGAAGATCCCTGGGCTCGCTCCCTACACCCCTGCCCCCAGCCCCACTGTTCAGTAAGAGCCACCATGCTCTGCCTGTCAGATCAGCGGCAACAGGGTCAGTGTCTGTGAGCTCATGTTTTCGCGATCCACCTCCCTGCCCTGGGTCAGTGAAAACATTTGGGGCCTCTGACTTCATCTGTGCAGGCTCCAGAGAAAGGGTAAGCACAGATCACCCAAGCTGGTGTAGGATGACAATGGTGCCAGATGCTTCTGATAAAATTAGACCGTGTGGGTTTGACCCGGGGACTGGGGGCTGGTCCTCACAACCCAGGAAAGGGGTTGTCAACCGAGAAAGCCTTTGGTTCTCTGGGAGAGATTTAGTGATGGTACTGTGCAAAACACAGCTCTGCAAAGGCATCTCTGGGACGGGGACTCAAGCCCTTCCCAACCCCCCCCACCTTGCTCTTGCAGCATGCCCTCCGACCTCTGCACAAGCCCCCACCTGACCCCAGCTGTCCAGAACATCCATCCACACCTTGCACAGGAGGCATAGAGTGCCCCCCGATCTTGGCTGCCCTTTCTGCCTAGCATCCTGACCGGGAGCGGGGGTCGCTGTGCTGGTAAGAGTTTGTGCCTTCACCACAAGTGTGGATGGAGAGCTTTCTGTATGTCAGGCCCAAGACTAGGATGGGGAACAGAGAAAACCACCGTGTCTGTCCCCTCGGAGCGAATGTGGAAGAGCCCATGACCAAGAGGGGCTGCGTGAATCATGGTCCATGTGGCTTTTTGAAAAACATGCATCAGTCAACATTAGTTCCTAGCCATCCGTGCCATCAGGGTTTTATGGGGGTGAATCTCGTTGCCTCTGGCTTCCTGGAGGGTGGTAGGTAGCAATACAACTTAGATTCACTCGGTAAACATTTATTGAGCATCTTCTCTTTGCCTGCATGATGGTGGCCATTGTGAGGGACATGAAGGGAGACAACGTGGGAGGAGATTTCCACAGAAGCGCCTCCTGTTGGCTCTGTGGTGCTTACCTTGGCCTGGAAAACTAAAGACAGAAACATTTTGGGTGACAACAGAGTCAAGGAAGTGAGAATGTAGACAGTGTCCTTGGTTTCCCACCCAGAGCACTCTTCTGAGTGGTTGGGGCAAGTCTGACTTGAGGGGATCGTGCAGACCTCCCTTCTCTTCCCCAAAACTTCTGCTGACTAAAATTCCACCATTAGCTATTCATTCCTTTGGTTACACTGTGCCTTCCCCGCTGCCGGTTTTCCCCCTCCCCTTCCTCCTCCCCATCCCTCCTTCTTCTCCTTCTTCTTCTTTTTAAAGATTTTACTTATTTATTTGAGAGAAAGAGTGAGAGAGAACATGAGTGGGGGGGGGGAGGGGCAGAGGGAGAGAAAGAAGCAGACTCTCCACGGAGCAGAGAGCCTGATGCGGGGCTGCATCCCAGGATTCCAGGATCATGACCTGAGCCGAAGGCAGATGCTTAACTGACTGAACCACCCAGGTGCCTCTTCTTCTCCTTCTCCTTTTTCTCCTTCTTCCTCCTCTTGCTCTTCCTCCTCCTCCCTCCTCCTTCTTCTTCCTCCTCTTCCTCCTCCTCCTCCTTTTCTGCTTCCTCTCCTTCTCCTTCTTCTTCTTTAAATAAAAATACTCCCCAAAAGAGAACATCCTTAACCCCTTAAAATAGAAATGACACACAATTTGACATGCGTGCCAATCTGGACCCATGGATAGCAGCTGCCTGAAGCTCTATGTTAAGAAGACCTCCGAGGTTCAATCTGGCTTCTGATGCAAAGCCTGTCACTTGCTTAGTGATGTCTGCCATGACTTCAGAGGGGAAGAAAGTACAGACTTTCTCTGCCTTAGAGCAGAAGAGCTTAAGAGAGTTTCCCACCACCACCCCCCGCCCCAGCTGTGACATCGGGGGCTGGGTGAACCTCGCAGATCTCACGGAGGGGCCACTGAAGGAGGGAGCCGAGAACCAAGGGCCGTGACAGCCCATCTCATCAAGGGAGCACCTGGTGTCCCCTGTCTAGGCTCAGAGCCCTTTGCTGCAGGAAGCACAGAGACTCTGATGTCTACTCACCAGGCCTTCCCGCCGCTGAGTCCCTGACCACACTCCCAAAGCCTGTCTGTTCCCACCCCTCTGAGCTCTTCTTTTCCAGCTGTGTCGAGGTGTGACAGCAAACAGAAATTGTATATCTTAGGTTGTGCCGTGTGGTTTTTTTTTAAGGTGTACCATGCGATGACTTAATGTACACGTTGTGAAAGGATCAGCACAATCAGGTTAACACATCTGCTGCCTCACACAGATTACTTTTCTTCTGTGTGGTGAGATCCCATGAGAGCCACTCTCTGCACCTGATCGTAGCCAAAAGGCTGAAAAGCAAGGATAAGTTCCACTCTCTTGGCAACTTGCAAGTAGGCAATGCCGTGCTCTTAGCTACAGCCTCCATGCTGTGTGTTACAGTCCAGAATTTATTCACCATATCCCTGAAAGTTTGTACCCTTTGCCCAACTTCTGTCCATTCCTCTCCTCCCTGAGCCCCTGGTAACCATCATCCTGCTTTGGTCTTTTATGGCTTTTTTAGATTCCACGTATCAGTGATACCACATATCATTTGTCCTTCTGTACCTGGCTTATTTCACTCAGTCTGATGTCCTCCAAGTTCATCCGTGTTGTTACAAATGGCAGGATTTCATTCTTAGTCAAGGCTGAGTGATAATGCACTGTGTGTGCACGTGTGTGTGCGTGTGTGCCTGTGCCTATGTTACGTCTTCATCATCCATTTATCTGTCGCTGGACACATTCTCTCCATATCTTGGCTGCCCTGAACGTGGGGGTACAGACGTCTTTTTAAGATACTGATTCCATTTCCTCCTAAGATATCCACCCGGAAGCGGGATTGCTGGATCCTACGGTAGTTCTATTTTTAGTTTTTCGAGGAAGCTCCAGACCATTTTTCCATAATGACTGTACCACTGTACGTTTTCATTAGCAGAGCATGAGGGTTTCCCTCTCCTCCCCATCCTCCCCAGCACTTGTTACTGCTTGTGTTTTGGGGAACAGGCCTCCTAAGGTATGAAGGGGTCTCTCATCGTGGTTTTGATTTGCATTTTCCTGATGACTCGTGATGTCAATACACTTGTTGGCCATTCGTATGTCTCTGTTGGAAAAATAGCCATTCAGGAACTTTGCCCATTTTTTTAAACTTTAGCTATTTGTTTTTTGGGTTTTGTGGGGGGTGGGGTGGGGTTGGTGGTATTGTCCTTTATTTTCGTTTGGTTTGGTTTTGCCCTACTGTGCTCATTGCAAAGCTTGGATATGCCTTTTTCTGTGCCCTTCCTAGACCACCTAGAACATCCATAACCATTGTTTCCACAAGGGAACTCTTACGTAACTCCATTGAGACCTGACTCAAATGTCACTTCTTCCAAGAAGCCCTCCCTGATTCCTCAGGGTCGTTGCTCCCTCCACTCTTTCCCCACAGCGGATCTGGCCTCTGCATGGCAGTCTTACCCGCTACTGCCCTTACTTTGGATGTGTCTCACTTGTTTGTAAGAGCAGGAGTTCCATGAGTGCTCTGGGCCCAACCCACAGTTGGTGTGCAAAGATCACTAGTCGATACATGGACAGATGGATGGATGGACGGATGGACTTTACAGATGCCATATTAGTGCTGAGACTCAGCTCCATATCCATGTGCCCAAGCTGTTCCTTGTTTCCTATAGCAGTGTGCTGCCTTAGTAAATCAATCCAGATCTCTACGGCTTCACATAACAAAGGTTAATTTCCCTTCCACAAAGCCCAGAGTGAGTTCCCCCACCTCCTGACTGGCTGTCTTTGTATCAACCATGCCCTTTATCTCCTGTGTTCCGATGCTTTCACATCTGGGCCCTTGCCCACCCTGGAGGGACTGCCCCTCCCAAGACGAGCTCGTTCTGGAGGGTCCTAAACCACTCACCCAGGAGCACAGGTCTCCAGGGCAGACCAACCAACCCAGAGCCTACACCCCAACCCCCTCCTCCATGGGGCTCTCCTGCTCTGGGCCACTGTCCCCCTGCCCTAATTGCTCAGGGACCAGATGACCAGGACAACCCCCAAGCCCCAGAGCTGCTGGAATTACTCAGACTGGCCGGTCCTGAGCCTGCTCACCGCCTCGCCCTCTCCTTCCCAGGGAAACCACAGGAAGGCTCTCACCCATGGTGCAACTGGCCCTGCTGCTTCCCCACATGGCACCCCGGACCTCCTCCTCCTGGAACTGTGAGTAAGACTATATTTCCAATGGCAGTCATCTCCTGGTCTCCTGGTCCTGCTGTGCCTCAAATTGTCTATTAAAACACTATATTTTAAACCAGACTTCCACTCAGTGCCTTGGTCACACCGGCTGCTCTCCTGCGTGCGTTGACCACCAACATGCGGCTCGCTGCCCCGCCCCCCAGTTCCATGGCACAGAGGAGAGAGCGAACACAACTTGCACCAGCTCTTAAATGCTCCTGTCTGGAGATGGCCCATGCCAGTCCAGCTCTGACCACTGGCCCCGGCCAGTCCCAAGGCACCACGTAGGCTCAGGAAGTATGTCCAGGAAATCTGGGGGTGGGGACTTTCACTGTCCCCTCCTCTGCTCTTGACCTTTCCATCTGAATTAAGAACAGATCCCAGTCTAAGGTCAGTGTATGTTTCATTTCATAAGCATGACACAGTATGATTTCAGAGTACCCTTTGCCATAGATATGACCTAGTTTGTCACCAGGAAATATGGACGCTGAGTGTTAACAAAGCAGAGACGCCAAGGAGACAAGGCACAAGGACTGATTGGGCCATAAATGTGCTCCAGCATTAGGGCCCTGAGTGAGATTAATGGCCTGAGGCCCCATTAGCTCCTCTGCTCTCCCCTCCTGGGCCATTTGGGGACAACTGGTTTAAGCTGGGATGTGGCTGGGATGTGGCTGCAGAGGAAATCTGGGTCCGTTGCCACCCTCCCTTGGTAATATCCTCCTTGGGCGTGGTACCTCTGGGGACTGCTTTCTCTTTTAATGGGGCCAGATGTTTGTGTTTAGTGACCGCATTAGGCAATTTGACCACGATCAGGCTCTCAATTATTCATGATCAGGGAGGGGTCAGCGGAAGAGAGAAGCATCAAGAACATTTGGAAGCACAGACCTGAGTGAGCCGAAAGTTCCTGCTTCTTTCTCCCCAAACATGAGCTGTGGCTCCTTGAAGATTATAGAATTAACAACGTGTTTACCCCTTCCTTCTCCCCTGCTGCTGGACGTGGGACCAGCAGTGATATCAGACAGAGGGTGGGGCGGACTGGGAAGGAAAAAGAAAACTGAAGACATGGACCAGATGCACGGGCTCAGGGGGGAGAAGACGTTTCCTGCAAGCAGGTGCTCAGACCAGGGCCGGGAGCTTTAAGCACATCCTTTCATGTACTCCTCACACCCAGCCTGGAAGGAACCTCTCATTTTTACAGACGAGGCTGTGGGACCCAGAGAGGGTGGGAGATTGGCCTGGAACTGCACAGGATCTCAGTGGCCCTCTGCTGCTCTCCCCATGGGGGGGCCCTTCCTGCAGCTCTCTGACCTCAAGATGAAGGCATCCTACTGCCCCCCCATGACCATCTCAGCTCCCTCCCTCCAGCTTCCCCACTCCTCATCCATCCTCTGTGACTCTGAGCATCACCTCAGTGGGACCTGAGCTCCCACAGAGCATTGCCCCTTCTCTCCTTTTTCTGCACACCTTCTCTCGGGACTTCCCTTTCAAAGGCTGGTTGTCACCGTTCTCACTTCAGGAAACGGATGCTCTGGCCTGACCCGAGGAAGATAAGCGGCCAGCCAGGAGGGGCCGGGACACTAAAGACCCAACTCGGGTTTTGGCAAAAGGGCTCTGATTTCCACAAATGGGCAGAGAATGCTGGGGCTTGGGGCGAAAGCAACAGCATTGCCTGGTGGCTACTTACCCTCCCCAGCCTCAGTTTCCTCACCTGTACAGTGGGGGCAATGGTCATTCTAACTTCATAGGGTCATTACACCTGCAAAGCCTGGAGAACAGGATCTGGAACATGGGAATCATGACACACGCATGAGCTCTTGGTAGTCATTCTAGCCTGCATGTCCACAGATAGCCAATGAGAGGGTTCTGGGGTTGCAAAGGGAATCCCCGTCAAATACTGCCCCCTTGCTCCCCTGAGTTCTCAACAAATTGGGTAAGACCGATGATAGATGGAAGCACCCCCTTCATTCTCCATGCACCTGTCAGGTACATTTCTCCGCCTCCCCTCCCCTGGGTGTGCGGAGTCTGGGAGCCCCAGGAAGGGGGATGGTCAGGCATTGCGGTCACTGTAAAGGCATTGTCTGTACCCTTCATACCAGCCCCAGCCCCGCACAGCTCCTGGAAACACCTGTGGTTTGAGATGCTTCTGCATGCTTGTGACCACTATCAACTTTGTCTTCCAATGAGCCCCATCAACAGAATCCGCCAAGTGGATCCCCCGTGGAAACACAATCTCAGAGGGACGTGGGTATCAGACAGGGCCGTTGCTTTTCCTGGGCCACCCCTCCTTGTGTGCCTGCAATGGCTGGGTCATTTCACTATTCTATCATGGCAGGGGGTGACACGGGAGCACCACGCCACCTGCAGCCTCCCAGATGACTGCCAGGCAGCTACCTTCAGTTGCAGACATCCTTTGCCTTTAAAGCCTGCGAGCCAATAAGGATGACTTCACTCACCTTCAGCTGCCTCCAGTTTTGTTTTTCGGCAAGAGGAAAGCATCTGTATTATTTATGAAGTCAAGAAGAGAGAGGGAGAAAAAGCATACTTCCAGCTGAATTCTGGCCTTAACATAAATAGAAGACACTCAAAGAAAAGCAACGGACTAGGAAAAATGTTAACAGCTATGTTAAAAGATTACTTTCCATAATATATAAAGAGCTCCTACAAATCGAAAAGAACAAACAATCCACTGGAATAACAGGCAGCAAACACTGTCATGAGCAGTGTTGGTTGCCTGCTGCGGCAGGCGATCCTCTCTCCCCCTTCCTAGGGGTCCCGAGCTGCTCAGGGCCACCTCAACCTGCCCAGTGCCCTGGACTCCTCGAGGCCCATCACAGTTGATCATTCTCCTTGCCCATGGCCTGCAGATAGAACGGGCCATGGGCAATGATGCCATCAGTTCCACCTGCTGGGAGGTGTGGGAATGCGGCTTCTAGGAAAAAGAGACACTGAAACGGGAGCCCCTGCTTCCTGCTCCGGGGCATTGAGGTGGACATGCGAGGCCTGAGGCCACTGTAGATGACTAGGACCTGGGGGGGAGCTGGCCAAAGATGGGATTTCCCTGAAGACAGCAGAGCAGAGAAATGGAAAGAAATAGCCTTGATATGACTGTGCTGCTCGGTTCACCAACCTTGGAGCTACTTTTAATCTGCACTTTTTTTTTTTAACGTAAAAAATTGGTTTTAATTGTGGTTAAGTGCATGTAACCTAAAATTTACCCTAGTGGCCATTTTAAGTGTGTAATTCAGTGGCAGTTGAGTTAAATTCTTTCACACTGGTGTGCCAGCATTCCCAATGTCTGTCTTTAGAATATTTCCATCTCCCCGCACGAAGACTCTGTCCTCATTACACACTGACCCCCACCCACTCCCCAGCTTCCCCCTCCCCCACCGTGTCCTCTCTGTCTCCAATATTTACCTTTTTGTGACCGGCTTGTGCTAGCAAGTGTCACGACTTCCTTTTTTGGGCTGAGTGATATTCCATCATGTGGATGGAAGACATTATCTTCATTTGTTCATCCTCTAATGGACGCTTGGGTCGCTTCCATCTTTTGGCTGTTAGGGTTACTGCTGCTATTGACGTGGGTGTGCAATTAATTCTTTGATCCTCGCTTCTGACTCTTTTGGGTAAATACTCCTAAGTGGCATCCCTGAGTCATCTGGCCATCCTGTTTGTCTTTTTAAGGAGCAGACACTGTTTTTCCACAACAGCTGCACCATGGTACTTGTCCTCAACTTTTTTGAAGATTCTATTCATTTATTTGAGAGAGAGAGAGAGAGCGAGTGAGAGAGAACATGAGCAGGGATGGGGGCGGGACAGAGGCAGAGGGAGAAGCAGACTCCCCGCTGAGCAGGGAGCCCAACACCAGACTGGATCCCAGGACCCCGGAATCATGACCTGAGCGGAAGGCAGACGCTTAACCGACGGAGCCCCCCAGCGCCCCGAATTGTGGTTCTTTCAGCACAAGGAGACAAATTCCTTATTGACCAAGGCAGTTGAGTCATGTTTTTCTGTTCCTTGCTCCCCAAAGCATCCTAAATAATACAGATATGAATAGGCACTTTTATAGATGAGGCATGATTGGCCAATAAACATATGAAAATATGCTCAGCCTAAGGAGTTAAATAGGGAAATGCAAATTGCAGTCACGGTGATATAATTCGCCTATTACATTGGCAAAGAGTAAAAGAATTGATAGCAGGTAAGGCTGGTGAGTCTGTGAACCCCCCGCCGCTCCCGGCCGCCCTGGGAGGAAGTGTTAGCACAGCACTCGAGGAGGGCCCTTTGGCGGTATCGTGGAATCGTGGAACATTTACACGCACACACCCTTTAACTTAACAATGTCAATTCAACCTGTTTGCTAGAAGCATTTGCGCAAATATACCAAGGAGTAAGTAACCGGAAAGATGTTCATTTGGAGCACGAGTAATAGCAAAAACAGGAAGCAGTCCAAATTGCTTCCAAGGAGGACTTGGGTAAATAAACCGTGACACAGTGGCACTCTAGAAAGCCAGGCAGCTGCGAGAAGAAGGAGCTTTCTAGCTAAGTGAGCAGACGGGGGTGGGGGGGAGGAGGACATGACAAAAAAACAAAAAAGCACACACACACAAAAACAAGACAATGAGTAAGAAGTTCAGTGCAAAGCACGTCACAGTATAATTCAAACCATGCAATGTCACTTACGCAAAACCTTGTATCAATGTATACAGACAGGCTGTGTGTTTCCATATGCAAATCCATGCACAAGAGACTAGAAGGGAAGAGGGTGAAGTATTAACAGAGGTTCCTCTGTAGAGAGAAAGTGGGGAGGGGGAAATAAAGAAAGCACTTTAACTTTGTATTCTATGTTCTGTTTGAAACAAGTTTTTACAGTGTATTACTGTATTGTGTGGTTTCTTAAAAATGCAAGCCACTCGTGATGTTTAAAGTCAATATATAAAAGGGATGTGTTATGGGAAAAAAAGGTTTCATTGTACAAGGGGTGGTTCTGCCCGTCCCTACTCCTCCGAAGCCGGCCGTACATCACAGACTGGAGCAGATCTGGCCAGTGAGGAATCTGCACCAGCTCCCAGGCCGCCAAGTGAGGTCATTGCCCCCAATTTCTCAGCCTGGGACCCAGGGGAGCCTGGAAACAGAGCGCTGGCTCTCGGGACTCTGCAGGTCTCCACCAGCAAAAACACTGATCACATGCACCTCCCCGTTGCTTCCTACCTGGTGTCGCCCACAGAGTTCTGGCCTCAACTCAGAGGCAGCTCCCCCAAGAGCTCTGAACATTCTGGCCACTGCAGCCACACGTCTGAGCCACGTGACCGATGTGCTCCTGCTTGGCTGGGAAACCGCGTTCTTACTCTTTTGTTTTCAGTGGTCCCCGACAGTTCCGGGGGACAACGGCTTACTTCATGGGAGGAATGCTGAGCTCAGGCAGTGCTGCAGGCTTCATTCATCTGTCAGGGGTCCTTGCTAAGAGTCCCACTGGTCCAGGTTGGAGTGCCTAGGAGCCTGGCACCTGAAAAAACACTCGTGTATTTTCTTTTATGCATTTCTACATTTTTCACAGCCACTTCAGCAATTGACCTGAGCGGTGTCCCCTGGCCTTGTAAGCTTCGATACCTTTGCCTGTGACATGGGGATGGGAACACCTGGCTCACAGAGGGGAGGTGGGATTAAGTGAACTGATCCACTGATCCACGGTGTAAGGACTGAGATCGAGTAGCCCGAGGCAAGGGACTGGGGTGCAGAAGCTAGTGGATTTCACCCAATCTAGGCATCCTGGAGGGTTTCTTGAAGGAGGGAGCAGAGAGCTGAGTTTAGAAGGCTGTCCCAGTTACTACTACTGTGTAATAAAAACACCCCAACTTTTGGGAGGCTAGAAGTCTGGGCACAGCTGGGATTGGAATCACCTGGAGTCACCTTCCCTCCCTTCTGGCAGATGGTGCTGGCTGTTGGCTGGGAACTCAGCTACACTGTCAGATGGAATGCAGACCTGGGACTTCTCCTTGTGTTCTCTCAGCACGAGCTGGTTGGCTTCCTCGTGGCCTGGAAGCATCCCAAGAGAACCAAGTGGAAACTTTATCACCTTTTATAACCTGGCCTTGGAAGTCACATAGCATCACTCTGCCACAGTCATAACCACCTAAATTCAAGGGGGTAGACCCACTATAGATGAAAGAACTGTCATTGTAAGAAGATTGTGTGAAATGGGAGATACTGTTGCTGACTTTTGTGTGTGTGTTTGTTTTTTGGGACTATAATCTGCCACAAAGGCCAGTAGCAAGTAGGAAGTGTCTATTCCAGACAGAGGAGGTAGGAGTATGTTCCCCAAGCTGCCTGGGACTGTTGTATAGGTTGTGCACTGTACAAAGACACCCAGCCGAGAAGGAAAGTGGGAGACAAAATCCATCCTGTCCTCCATTCACTGAGCTCTATGCTCATCATGAAGCTGCACCTGCTTAGAGGAAGGGGAGACTTTCCCTTTGCAAAGGGCATTGTCCACTTACAAAGGGGAGTGCCCACAGAATTGTGTACATACACTCAGGAGAGCACACTTTTCTAACATCCATAAAATAATCACATGGACCGGCTATGGCCCTGACTGGTCTTGTCTTGGGGAAGGGGAACAGAACTAGAAACTGGAACAGGAGGTGGAGAGAGGGGAGAAGAGGAAAGGGGATGGGAGGGGAAGGAAGGGATAGGAGTGCAGGGCAAGGGAGAGGAGGGCCAAGGTGTGTCAAGGTTCAAGATTCAGACCGAGCCCTTGTTCCTCTGTGGTCCCCAGCTCCCCAAACATACTCGCTCAGAAAGTAATTTCCATGTCATTTTGGCCTCTGGCCAGGATTCAAGTTTGTCTGGGGCTCCCAATGTTACCTAGGGGTCATTCTGGATGTGGAGCAAACCTTCAACTCAGCAGAGAAGCAGAGATAGGACTGGGGCCAAGAAGCGCAGACTCCAGGTGTCAGAGGGGACACAGCCTATCCTGGAGAAGAGAAGGTAAGAACCAGGACAAGATCCCTCCTTGGAGGATCTGGACCAGCATCCTTCAGAGACCCTAAGTCCTCCTACTGAGACAAGAGGTGAGAACTTGTTTCTTTGCTTTGCACTTCATCATTTCCCCCCAATTTCCCTTTATGGCGATGGGCTATTTTGAAGACCGCTCAGCACTGTAAAAATAAAGCCAGAATCGCATGTCTGGGCTTCCATGGAGCTCGCCGTAGGAAATGTGGAACACAAAAGCTATTTATACAGTGAAGGGAGCATTTCGGTAAGAAACTTACAACCGGTGTTTAGAATTAATTTAGTGCCTTGTCTGCTCCAAGGACATATGCTATGTGTCTGGAATTATGACACCTCCAGCACCATATGCGCGTGTTTGATGTGTCCGGGAAGGAGCGCCGAGCCTCCTGGCGCAGACACCAGCGTGCTCCGTGTGGCGGCAAAGCTCACACCTCGCCGAGTGTGTGAATGCCGCCGATGCATCTAGAATCCCATAGTCTTTGGAAATCAGTGGGCATATGGCACGTGTCTCCCGTTTTGGCACCAGGCGCAGAAAATAAACGGAGGCATGCCATCCAGAGTCAGGCAGAGTGCGACCCACACCATCCCTGCTGTTCCGACTTCACACGATGTGGTGGATTCCCAGCTCAGAGGGGGAGGGCAGATGTCTCCAGGGCCGGAGCTGAGCAGACTGGAGCCTGCAGAGGGCCCGCTGGAATCCGACACGGGGATGGGGATGCACCTGTCCCCATCTGGCAGCCATCATCAGTTTCACCTCTAAAGCGCTGAAAAGGTAAACAGTCCATCTGGTGGGAGAGCTCTGTGTGGGGGAGGGAGCAGAAAGATGCAGTCATCACAGCAGAGTCAGGGTCAGAGGCAGGTCCTCACACACTGTTCTGGAAGGAATTGGGGAAAGCTGCGACTGTCATTAACCAGGTGGGGACTCATCATCCCCATGGTGCCCGGACATACTGAGAAGCCCCACGACCCTTCTCTATGGTCCCTGTGGGGGCCACATCCAGATTCTCTTAGGCACTCTGCAAATGTCCACTAGGTTAGCTCTGCGAAAAAGAACAAGAGAACCAAATGTCCATCTTCATGGAGCTATGGTCCCGTTCACAGGTATTGGGGGTCACCACTTCAACTTTCCTTTCCTGGAGGGTGTGATTCAACCCACAGCAGAGGGAACATCAAAGGCTTTTCTCCTTATCTCTGTGACGGACCCCAGCTGAGTCAGGCTAATGGTGGAAATCTCACCAAGTCACTGTCCCACCAAACCTTCTGGCTACGTCAGCAGCCACACGAGGTCTTTGTGTGTTCTTCCCAGAGACCCTCCAGTGCTCGTCCATGGGCAGGGATGGGGGTAGGGAGATGGGAGCAGTGGGGTGTGGACGTTGGTGTCACCAAGGGGCCCCGCACTCCCTAGACATGGTATCACCTGAGAAGTCTTTGCCTGGTGCTGTAGATAGAGTTGCATTAGCTGGAGAGTAAATTCCAAGGTCCTGTGAGCTAAAAATCACTTCTAGCCAACGTTATGCTTGAAAAGGTCCTTCTTTTGTTTGTCCCTATATTTTGACCATGGCGTCCGCAGAGGCCACAGTCTGGCATGGGCTCTCTCGGTGACCCCCCCATGGGTGTGACAGGGCCACGGGACACATTTCTACTGTGCTCAGAGAAGGAGCCTCCTGGCCAGGGGGTTGCGTCACAAGAGGAAACATAGAAGTCTGCTCCCCTCTTGCCTTCAGCAAATCTGCCGTTCACAGGACCTGGAACGCAGGGTCAGCCCACGGCATCCCTCGCTGTGGTCTGTCCGCAAGATGAACGGTCGGGAGGCAAAGCACCAGGGACTCAGAGGACATCTCTGCTCTCTCAGCAGCCGCCTTGCCATTTTTTTTTTTTTTTTATTTGATAGACAGAAATCACAAGTAGGCAGAGAGGCAGAGAGAGAGGAGGAAGCAGGCTGTCCGCAGAGCAGAGAGCCCGATGCGGGGCTCGATCCCACGACCCCGGGATCATGACCTGAGCTGAAGGCAGCGGCTTTAACCCACTGAGCCACCCAGGTGCCCCCCGCCTTGCCATTTTGTGTCAGCGGCCCAGCGGCCCTGGCAACAAGATTGTGTCACCCAGGTGCGTCCCCTTCACAAGGAGGGCAGACGAGGGATCTCGGCTGCTGGGAACCCCCTGCGGCTCCACCTACCTGCCTATCCAGGGGGACGATGGCTCTAACATGGAAAGGAGAAATGTGGGGCTCCCACAGAGATGCAGAGAACCCCTGGGTCCCGTGGATGAAGCACTTAATGGCCCAAGGAGGTTTGCTCTGAGAAACTTCCCGTCTGCTCCATCCAATCATCCTTTCTCAAGAGGAGGATCCTAAGTGTTTTGCCCCTTGTAAGTGGTGTTTAAGGACCTGTCTCTGTGTCCGAACTGGGTGTGCACACACAGGGTGAAGGGGAGTGGACTAAAACATTGTGCATGACTCTTGATGTATTGATTCACTTCTCCCACTCCATTTCTCACCATGGGGCTGGAAGCCATGTGAAAATCCTCCAAATGCTGCTCAGAAAACAGGAAGTCATCCCCTAAATCCAGTGCCTGCTCCCTGAGACGTCTGGAGAAAACCCCTCAGCAGAACTTACCACAGGGCATGTGCGGCTGATCGTGAGCTCTGAACACACCCAGGGAGCCCTCTCTATGCCTGATAAATGTAACAAGAGGAGGAATTTTATTTGTTGGAAGTTTCCCGTTAGGAAAACTTGTCTATTGATTTTTTTCAGTGTTTATTTTTGTAAGAAGGGTGTTACTGGTGTCTACTTTAATGTTCAAAGAGAAAAAAGATCCGATATTGGAATTCTTTTTAGTCAGTTATCCGATGGCTTGTTTCCATCTATGTGACGCCACTGGACACAGCCATAGGGACATGGGGGACTACTAGGGTTGCATTTTGGGGGATACATCAGGATTCTGGCACGACTGTGTTGTCCCCAGCATGGGGCTGGGCGAGGAGTTTCACTGTGACCTCCTGGCTTTTGGACTTCTGGAAAACACCTGCAACGTCAGACAGACATGGCAGAAAGAATGCTGAGAAAGAGACCATGCTTTCTGGGAAAATGCCCACTGGGGGACAAGCTATTTTAGGTGGACACTCAGAGTCCTATGCAAGTTCACTAAACTTGAGGAGGTTTTAGAAGCCTCTTCTAGAAAAGTCTAAAGGCTTAGATATGAAGTTTTCCCCACCTCGTAATTTCCAGAGACACCAAGACCCCTACTTTGCGGCCACTTCTCTCCCATGTGGCCAACACTGGCCCTGTCCCTCCCCTCCCTGCATAGCCAATCCCTTTGCCTCATGACTTGGCTGTTCTTTCCGTTCAAGGAGAGAACTTCCCAGATGCTGACTGCAGGTTCACCTGTGGGACTTGCTTGGTGCAAGAAGCAACAGGAGGGTGTGAGGCGTGCAGCTCCCTTCAAGAGATGGGCTTCAAGAGATGTGTGTCTGGGGTGCCTGGGTGGCTCACTGGTTAAGCATCTGCCTCCGCCTCAGGTTGTGATCTCTGGATCCTGGGATCGAGTCCCGCATCGGGCTCCCTGCTCCTTGGGAGGCCTGCTTCTCCCTCTCCCACTCCCCCTGCTTGTGTTTCCTCTCATACTGTGTCACTCTCTGTCAAATAAATAAATAAAATTTCTAAAAAGAGAGAGAGAGTATGTCTGCATCTGCTCTGTTACCTTCGGCCGTTGTCACAAAAAAACATGTCTGGCTCACCCGCTGTCTCAGAGGGATGATGAGAGATGTGTGGATCAGAGCCCCTCCAGCCAAGGCCAATCTAGGTCATCCAACCCTCTGCTGACCTTCGGGTCCGTGAGCATAATGAATTGCTGTTTTAAGCCATTGAGTTTTGGGCTGGTTTGTTATGCAGCCTCTCTCAGCTGAGAGCTGACTCCTACATTCCCTTCCCATGACTGGCTCAGTGCTCCCCGGTGCACGTGTTCTAGCTCATCTACACCGCACACAGCGGCACACCAGCCATATCTCTACATGCAGGGTGCTAGCACCGAGCCCCTGAGACCCTTCAACACCACCCCCAGCCTTGAGCCCACTATTTCCCTCAAGTCAATGATTCTGCTTCCTCTGGATGGTTCTGGGGTCCACAGCTTCTCTTGCATGTGCTTCCAGCTTGTCCTGCCTCCTCTCCTCTCCCTGCACCTGGCTTTCATACCCAGCCCTCCTCTCTCTGCTCCCCACCTTCCCTTGCCTCAGAACCCTGGGCAGGTGCCTACCATCCCCCTTGGTATCTCTGCTGCCTCCTTTGCAAGAAGGAATTTAGAAGCAGTCTGTGGAGGCGTTGTTTATACAGGAGGCGTTGTCACTGTCACTGGGGTGGGAAGGCCCCGCAGCAGGCCTCGGTGACCTCCTATGCCAGGATCTCCTGGCAGAGGAAGCCGGGTCGCAGTAGGCATAGCCTTGTCTGGCAGCAGGCAGCCTGTGCCAGCAGCAAATTTCATCGGCTGCAACCATTATTTGACAGCACTTGTTAACATATTCATGACAGGGAAAGAGTTTTTGGCAGAAATATTGCATCCCTGGACCGTCCTCTCTGAAAGGAAGGAAGGGGCCTTTGGGGGGGGGGGTAGCAGACACAAAAGAAGGCGCATGCCCTCCTTGTCCATCTGTGGAATCCCAAAGTCTTGCACCTGGTTGTGAGGAATAGGGAAACAGGGACCTTCCCAGCAAAGATGGCGCCCTTGAGTCAAGATGACTCAGGAAGGGTTTCGGAAAGACCGTCAACGAAGCCATGAGGAGTTGCTGGGGGCCCACTGGTGAATGAGGTGTCTCAGGACTAGTGACAGCCAACTGTCCCCACATCCAGCCCCAACGGGGCACAAAGGAGACAGCCCCATGGAGAACACCACTGTGAGGTGACCTGTAACTACTGTCGAGGGACACCACTGGCCCCCGGCCACCACGCAAGGGGCAAACCAGGGGAAATCGACAACAGACACAGGCCTTGACCCCTTCTGTCTCTCTGAACTCCTTCTGGGCCACACCCGCCTCCCCCCACCCTGCCAGGTTGAGCCCAGTGGAAAGCCAAAGACAGCTTCGTCCAATGATGTCGCCCCTACAGATCAGCCTTGTGGGAAGAAGAGTGGAATAGGGTCTGGATGTTTGTGGGTGTGGCTATTTACTGCTCTGAACCGATTCTGGGCTGGGCTTCCCAAAGTCTGATGCTAGGAGGAGGTCCGGATTCAAATCCTCGGGATCTGTTGTCATCGCTGTGGGGAGACACACAGACATAGAAAGGACCCGCATGAGGGAGGATGTCTTTATTCTCATATATACAGAAACAGGAGGCTGAATGTCACTCAAGGACACTCCGGGGAGCACCAGGGTCAGTCTCTGACCTCCCAGAGGCAGAGGGAGCAGGAGGAAATCATGGCCAGATCCTTTGCTGTGGCTTCTGTGGGAGGAATGAGCAAGGAAGGATGGGCAGATTTTGAACAAGCTACTTTGAATCATATCAGTGGACTCCAGTTATAGGCACTGTCCCTGGTTGTCTGGTCTCTCTGGCCCTGGGGGATTAGAGCCAGGGGACAGTGGCCTGGAGCATGAGAGCCCCATGGAGGAGGGGGTTGGGGTGCGGGCCTCTGGGTTGGTTGATCTGCATTTGAAAGACATATATATTCACAGGGGAACTTTTTATTATCTCTAGGAATTAGCTAGTTGGAGGGACAGTCCCTGGAGGGTCAGCAAGACCCCAAGATCTCAAAGCAGCAAAACACAGAAAATTTAAAAAAAAAAAAAAAAAAAAAAAAAAGCCATGATTAATACCAATGGTGAGGCCAGGGAGGTTGAAGTGCAGATTGAAAGAGGTTGGATTATGTAGCCATTCCAGGTGAACCTGTCAGGTGAATCTCCTCCCTATAAAGATTTCGGCCCAAACCAGGGGAGTTCCCGGAAGCACCGGGTCCCTGCCTTCCCCATGCACAGGACATGAACCGAGGGACTTCAACTTAGGGCAGGTGGAACAGGAGCCCCATGCATGCAGGCATCACCCGCTCAAGGAAGGACAGGGCACACTTGTTCCTTATCTAGTCAGTGCCAGGAGTGAGCTCCAGGTGCTCCATTTCCAGAAAGTTCTGGAAGCAGCTGGGCACACACTGTTTCCTCTGCCAGAGCCGGCCAGGGAGATGTCGTCTGCTGGCTTTTTGGGACACGATGCCTCTGCTCCGTGAACACTACAGAGCCATTCAGGGAATCTGTGGAGCCCGCATGGGAGTAGAAAGGGTACGCATGGCGGGAGCTGGGGTGAGCAGAGCAGGGCAACACCTCCTGGAGCAAGGTCCTTCTTCGGTGGGGGCTCTCGCTGCTGGCTTCTTTGCATAAAGAAGAGTATCCCACTTTGAAAGATGGGAGCCACCAGAGCGGAAATACTAAAAATTGTCAAACGAGGCAGTTAATTTTCCCATTCAATCCCCATCCTGCCCCAATGCAAGGAGAGGTTTCCTTTAGCAAACTCTGAACATTCATGTGGCTGGAAATAAATCAGTTCCCCACGTTGGAAATAAGAGAGCTACTCGCCGAAAGGAGAATGGAAAAGAAGTCACAAGAAATGTGTGAAAAGCAGCCAGGTTCTAGAGTAGCTTTTGGAAAGCGGCATCAGTTGCCTCCACTGGATTGCCCGGTGAGGCTGACTAGCAAACCGTTCCAGGGCGCCCCTTCCCAGGTCCCTTGGGCGCAGCCCCTCGGACACATATTAGAGCCAGCCGCGCTCCCCACAGCCCTAGGGGAGAAGTGGGGACTCCACTCCGGGGCAGTCGGCAAGGAACATTCCAGGCCCAGCCTCCCTCAACTCAAACACAGCATTATGAGAAATGCTCAAAGCCCAGGACAGTTGCAAACATCTTTCTTCATTATGATTTTTTTTCCTTGAGCTTGCTAATTAAATCATTAAAATTTTATCTTCACTTAACCATGGATAAGAACCATTTGAAATATTTAATTAGTATGCTGCTGGAGGTATATACAGGAGCCAGGAATTTCCACAAGTTGGGTCTGTTAGGAAGTGGGGGGGGGGGGGAGAGGTACGTGAGCTCGGAGAGGGAAAACAGATGCAGGAAAAGAGAGAGAGTGGGTCTGCAACCCTGTCCTGCCTTTGATAAGAGCTCTGAGAGCAGTCAGAGCCACCTGCCTGGTCCTGCCCCCTGCCTTCCTCCGGAATGTGGGCTGGCAGCCACGGCCAAGTTCTTCTGCAGTGGTGCAACCCCTGTGTGCTGTGTGTGTGTGTGCGCACGCGAGAGAGAGGACGAGGTTGAACATTCCGGGGCTCTTGGCTCAACAGTGT
Organism: Taxidea taxus jeffersonii; assembly: GCA_003697995.1. Taxonomy (NCBI): domain Eukaryota; kingdom Metazoa; phylum Chordata; class Mammalia; order Carnivora; family Mustelidae; genus Taxidea; species Taxidea taxus. The sequence goes on along the minus strand of ML105045.1, from coordinate 46,464 downwards.
AAATTGCGTTTCAAATTTTACATACATTTACATTCAGGGTTTCTGAGCTCCCTGCCCTTCTCCCACTCCCAGCCAGCAAAATAAAATATCATGAAATAAAATCGAAGCAGTGCCACGCTAAGGTCAAGCTCGTATTCATCTGGTTGGAAGAAGGGCCCCCCTGAGCCCCAGGGAAACAGAACTGCCGGTGCCAAGCCCGTCCCCCATCCCCAGCAGCTTGCAACTTCGGAGTTGGCGTTATCCTCTCCTTACCATGGTCCCGGTTTCCCGTGGACACCCTGACACAAAGTACCACAAACTCAGTGGCTTAGGACAGCGTGCTGGAGACCGAAAGTCCAGAATCCTGGTGTGGGCAGGGCCATGCTCCCCCCCAGAACTGGTGCGGGGAGCCTTGCCGGCCCCTCCCAGCCTTGGGCAGCTGCAAATGTCCTGTGGTTTATCGATCCAACCTTCACACAGCTTCCCCCCTGCCTCTTGGTGCTGCCTCCCCTCTGTGTGAGTCCAGATTTCCCTTTTAGGTCCTGCTGGACCCGGGCCTGCCTAATGACCTCATCTTCACCTGATCACCTCTGCCATCACTCTGTCTCCAAATAAGGTCACAGCCACAGGGCCTAGGGCAGGACTCCAGCCTGTCAGAGCTGGGAAGTGTGGTGGCTGATCCGACCTCAGCACCAGGCTCCTAATGGCTGTGTGGCCTAAGGAAGTCTCTGGGCCCTACGTGCAGGGTCGTCAACCCTCCTCCCCCTCCAAGTGTCCCTGACTGGGTGGGGTGGGCCCAGAGCCATCTGGGCCAGGCTCATCGGGAGCCTGGAGCCAGCCTCACGCTCTTCACCTGCAGATGTGGCCGCCTGGTCTGTCTCTGTTGTTTCTTGGGATTTCAGGGCTCGTCGCATGGTGAGTAAATCTCCACGAGCAAGCTTTCTGGGGGGATTTCTTTCTGGTGGGGCTGCCTACTCCCTCCAGGTCCCCTGTAAGCCTTGCTCCTGCCTGGCCCCATGGGCCGTGGAATCCTAGCAGGACGACGTGTGGGGTCAAGCGATGCTCTCTCGGCTGTGGCCTAAAGTGGGGATCAGACCCTCTTTTTTGTCCAGAGCACAGAAGCCGCAGCCAAGTGCCCTGCTTTACTGAGGGCCTGTCCAGAAGGCTGGGGCCTGATGTGCCTTCTCGATTACCCCCAGTCTTCACCTCTGTCCTGCTCAGGTTGGGGCTCTGGATGGCAGCCAGAAAGGAGGCTGGAGGAAGGCAGAGGGAGGGGTGGCCTCTGAGAGCCAGGCACTGCCCTTGTGTCCTGCCCACTGGGGTCAAGTGGACAGGGTTTTTGGATGGCTCGACGGGCTTTCCATGGATAACCGAGTCCATAGCTGCCTCACTGGGATGCAGACAACCCCCGAGGCGAGCCGGTGTATCTCCGTGTCCTACAGGAGGGGATCACAGCAGGGATAGATTTCCCACCAAACACAGTCATCATTAAAGTCCTTTGAGGCCACAAGCAGAAAAGACTATGGTAAACACCTAAGGAAACTTCTGGTACCGAACCACCGTTACACCATCAAGTACACGCACCATGGAAGAGGACACACACGTGTCAGCGTTCACGAATTGTAAGGACGCACGACTGCACGGGACAGCTCGGAACCTGGCCTGTCTGTCTGAGATGAGATCTCGAGAGCGCACAGTTCTTTGATTTCCGCTAAGTACTTGGCAAGGTAACCCTTCATTCTGGAACAGGCTCTGGGCTGTGGCGGCGGGAGGGGGCAAGAGAGGGCACAGGGGGGTGTCTGTTCCACGGCCACTTTCTGGGGAGGCTGCCCTCCATGTCAGAGAAGCAGGATCTCTACTCCGGGGACAGATGGAGCCCTGGCCTAATGCTCAGGCGAATTCCAGAGAATTCTTCAGAGGGCCCGGGGGTGAGTGTTCGGAAAGGAGTGGGAAATGTCGGCTGGCAGGAGAGCATAGGGGCACAATCACCTCAGCAAATAACTGACCCCAGTCTCCTGGGAGCAAGGGTTGTGCGGGCGCTCTCGAGCGCGCGCATGTGTGTGTGTGTGTGCAAGCATGCCCACGGGAGCCCCAAGGAGTTTTAGTTAGATCCTTAGGTCAAGTCGTGTTTCTACCTTGTCAGGAGGGAACATTCCCCCTGACATCGTAGAAAAGCATCGTAGAAAAGCAAGCGTACAGGTCTTTGTTGAGGCACATCTGGAACTTTCTGCTGACCCAGGCACTCCCTGGAGCTCTACTGATGCCCTAGACAATCCGGGTTGGGTGGGATCTGAGGAAAGCCCCTCACTGGTCCTGCTTCTTCCTGAACCACTCAGCTGGAGAACAACATCCGCTCTTGCTGGAAAGTGAGCTCCGTCTGGCGCTCCCGTGGCCAGTGAGGCCTCTCCACTGACCAGCAGCAGTGACCGGCGTGTGGGCAGTGTCGGGGCTGAGAGTCCACCTTTGTCTCTTCCCCAGCAAGCACAATTCCCCCGGTCCTTGCCAGGGGCGTTTGAAGATTCTCGGACTTGCTGCTTGAGGGGCCTTCCAAGCCCCAGTGGCATCAGCTGGAACTTTCTAGAAACCCACACCTGCTGAGCCAATCGTTTTGTGTGGACGTCCAGTGGCTCTGTGCACACATCGCAGTTGGACCCTCGCTTCTCTGAGGTGATGGGCTATGCTAACGGCAGCAGAAGGGGAAGAAGTCTCCAGATCTACGGGGTCTGAAGGAACAGTCCAGAAGGGGAAGACCCCATCGTAGAGATGAACGTTACTCCCAAATGTTGGTGTTCTCCCCAAATTCCTCTGTTGAGAGCCCAACACCCAGGGAGAGGGCATTAAGGGGTGGGGCCTGGGGAGATGTGGTATGTCATGCGGGGGGGGGGGCCTTCAGGAATGGGATCAGTGCCTTTAGGGACAGGACCCCAGAGAGCTGCCTGGTCCCTTCCGCCATGGAAGGTCACAGCCAGCAGGGCCAGCTAGGAACCGGGGAATAGGTCCTCACCAGACACCAGACCTGCTGGCACCCTGATAGGAGACTTCCAGAAACACGAGAAATGACATCTTGCTGTTTATAGGGCATCAGGTCTGTGCTATTTCATTACCTATTAACCACCACCCTCCTCTGGCCCCAGCACATAGAAAAGAGCTGCCTTTTGAGCTGGGCTTCTTGAGGGTAACAGAAACCGTGGGAGGAGATGCTGATCTCCCCACCCCAAGAGCACAGTACACAAGAGGGAAGGAAAGGCTCCCTCCATCTGGGACCGTACCGTCCCCCTCCCCCAGTCTAGAAAGGCTAGAACTGTCGCCCACCCCTACCCAGACTCCCTAGGACATGCAGCTGGCAGGGGGCAGCGGAGTCCAAGCAGGCCCCCATTGGTGATTTCAACATCGCCTTCAGTAAGAATAACCTACATTTCCCGAGAATGGCTCTGTGCTGGGCACATTCTAGGGTCTTTATAGACTAGCCCAGTTCACTTGCACAGCCCCCTGGGGGACGTTTCTCTTCCTGTCAGCCATCGCAACTTCTGTATTTGTTACAACTTGGCCCAGTCCCCTTGCAATCAAACCCAGCACGTGTGGCCAGGCTCTGCAGTTTTAATCATTTCTAAGTGTACCGTTTTGTGGCATTCAGTGCCTTCCCGTGCCTGTGTATCCATCCTGCCATCCATCTTTGGGCTTTTTCATCATCCAGACCTGAAACTCCACACGCATTAAACACTCGCCCCCCATCCTGCCTTGCCCAGTCCCCGGGGCCCATTTGCTACTTTGCAAATCTCTGTGGATTTGACTCCAGCAGGAGCTTCATGTGGTGGATTAAGTGGGGTGTGTGTGTGTTAGCTGGTTTAAAATAAGCTAAAATCTTTCCGTATTAAGCTGTAAGGGATTAGGTGGGGTGAAGTAACAAACACAGGTTTTGCAATCTCTAATAATAATCATTTTCAAAAATTAACTTTGTGTAGGGGCACCTGGGTGGCTCAGTTGGTTAAACGACTGCCTTCAGCTCAGGTCATGATCCTGGAGTCCCGGGATCGAGTCCTGCATCAGGCTCCCAGCTCCATGGAGAGTCTGCTTCTCCCTCTGACCTTCTCCTCACTCATGCTCTCTCTCATTGTCTCTCTCTCAAATAAATAAATAAAATATTTTTTAAAAATTAACTTTGTGTAATGAGAAACATGTCCCACAACAATCTTGTATTTCTGGAAATGGACCTTAAACAAAAAATTTTTTTGAAGTTGTATGGGGCGCCCGGGTGGCTCAGTGGGTTAAAGCCTCTGTCTTTGGCTCAGATCATGATCTCAGGGTCCTGGGATGGAGCCCCACATTAGGCTTTCTGCTCAGCAGGGATCCTGCTTCCTCCTCTCTCTCTGCCTGCCTCTCTGCCTCCTTGTGATCTCTGTCTGTCAAATAAATAAATAAAATCTTAAAAAAAACAAAAAAAGTGTGTGTGTGTTGGGGAAGAATCAGCAGTAACAGTAGCCTGAGTGTTCCAGGAGAGTTCTAGAAGCCATTCCCTCTGGTGCCCGACCTGGGGAGCCCTGTGCCCACCCACTGCTTCTCCGGTGCGTGACCTGCTCTCAGTGTGTTTATAAGCCGACCTGCTCTCCGGTCTGAGGTGGTGTCACAACTCACTGGGCACGGCTTCCAGGGCAAGATGCCAGGCAGCTGGCGACAGCGTCGTGCCCAGCTGTGTCCACGGAGATGCCCACCAGCACCCCTCGGGCCTGGCAGCTCCCAAGACACAGGCAGGCTGGATGCATCCCTGGGTGATCCCAGCTTCCTGTTGGCAAGGGAAGGAAGATTGGGTGATGCCCAGGATGAAGTCTGGGAGACTGATTTTGATGCCAACCCAGAAACTGGTCCAGAGTCAAAGCAAAGGAATGGATTTGCAGCTGGACCACAGCCCCGAACTCTCCCTGGGAAATTCACTGAGAAAGAGATTTGCCCTTGGGGGGGTGGTTGATGAAACGATGAATTGCCTAGCTCTCCCTAGCCCCCCCAGTCTTTCACACCGAGCATGCCACCTTTCTACAGTGGGTTAGATAAATGAATGTGTAACATCCTCAGACTCATGGATGTTTTGCTGTTCTCAAAAGGCCTCTACTTACCCTGTCTCCTGCGTTCTCGTGGCAGTCCCAGGTGAGTGGGCGAGACATAGTAGCAGGAGCTTGGGGTGAAGGTCCCTGTGTATCAGTGGAGGGATGGGAGACAAAGAAGGTCCAGCAACTTTCCCAAAGTCCTGCAGTCTGGGAAATATGGTTAGGACCTAGCTCAGATCTCTCACCTCATTATTTGGTGGTCCTTGGGTTCAGGCTCCTTCACACTACAGTGCTGAGAAAGGCACGGACTTTTAAAATTGAAACCGAGTTAGTGTTAGGCCCACCTAAAGTACTTGGTAACCAAAGGTGGCTAGTGGCCGCCATATTGCACGACACAGAAAGAACATGTCCACCAACCCAGGAAGTGGAGTGGGTTTCAACTCAAGGCCAGTTCTGTTGCATGCATTCCTCTATCCATTCCCTGTGGGTCCTGGGTTCTTTTGAGGTAAATCCCAGACATTCTGTCATTTAATCTGTAAACAGTTCAGTATGCATCTTCAAAAACAAAGCATGAGGCCATTATCACAGCTAAAAGTAGTCACAATAGCTAAAAGGGGTCACAATTATTCCTTAATATCATCAAATCCCAGCCAATGATCAAGGTTCTCTGTCTTGTGGATTTTTTTCCTTTTGCTGTGTTTAAATGTGATTCGGGAGCTAAGGAAGCCATAGTGTGGCTTGCCCTCCCTTATATAGCCTTTAATCTAACTCCTCCCTTTCCTTGCTATTATGTAGTTAAATGATTCCTTAATCTCATTATCTGATGAAGAAATGGGGTCATCTGTCTGATGGAGTTTGCCCTCTGTCTAGATTTCGAGGGTTGCAGCTCTGTGGTGTCATTTAACACATTCCTTTGTCCTCTGTATTTTCTGCAAATAAGTGTTTGGGTCTAGAGTCTTGATGAGTTTCAGGTTTTGTTTTTTGGGAGGAATGTTTCCTTAGGTGGTGCTGTGTCCTTCCAGTGGGGGCACAGAATGCTTGGTTTGCGTTTTGGGGGGAGGGATGTTTATGGCTTTTAATGGTCATTGCTTAGTTCCATGAACATATTATGGGCTGCAAAATGGTTCTAGGTGAATTCTACATTCCTCTTCATTAATCAGCTAGAACAGTGAGGACCCTCCCTTCATCTACCATCTGGTCACCTGGCCTGAGATATAGTTGCTAGAGGAAAGTCAGGGTAATTTTTTTATTTTTTTTCTTCTTTTATGGATCAATTTTCAAAATAATGACTTGGTAGCCTAGCATCCCTCAAAGGCAGTCAACAAAGGATGTTTTCTTTTTTTAAGTACCTGGAATTTGTGGATTTAAACATATTTGGTATGTTTGGACCCACTGTACTATTATCCTTAAGGATGTTTACTTGTCAGAGTATATCTGTTGGGCCACCTCCCCAGGTAGTCTGGGGAGCTTCTGGAACAGGCAACTTCTGGAACAAGGCCCATCAGGCTGGCTGGCGAAAGAGAGGGCTCCCTCATCTTGCCACAGTTGTAGAATCCCACCTGGCTAATTCAAGATCTGTATATACGCAGATGCATGATTCATAGACAGAGAAGCTACAAGCAGAGAATGTTCTAGAACCTAGCCAAATGTTGGGAAAAGCCAGGCATCATCCATGGGCAAGAGTGAGAAACCTGGACCAATTTCCCATGGTGAGATGTGTGCCATGTTGGGCTAAGGTTGATGTCTATTGTTCACAAGGGAAATAATTTCCAGGCTCCTGTTCCCACCTGCTGAAAACAAAGTCTCATAGGTCCTAGCTGGCCAACTCATCTGGCGTGATAAAGGGATAGATTCTACTTTCTAAGGCATAGCTACCTCTGTCTCTACGGACGCTGCCTCTTCAACCCTTCCCCGCTAGGAACTCGGGTAGTTGCTGAGCAGTGAAATTCTGGACTAACTGGTGAAAGTCTAGTTTAAGTGGGATTTCTAATGCCATTTCCAAAGCCTGCAGAGATCCACTGGCATTCTATTTATTTTATTTGCTCCATCCCTGCTCAGGACAGGATATTGAAGGTGAATTATTTATACCCCAAGAAACCAAAAGAAAGAGGAAGGAAAAAAAGAAGAAGAAAGCAAGAAAACTATAATTTCTGTATTGCTGTCTTGCACGTTTCTGCCTCTCTCACTACAAAATATTTTATTCTTCCTTCGTTTTTGGAAATTTCATTTGTGCACTGCTACTGGAGGATGACGTTATTGATTTATTTAAAATATTTATGCTGAATTACAACATTGAGAAAGACACACGCATTAGCAAAAGCTGTTCAAAACAATATGCCCACAAAGTTTATTTTGAATGGAAAGTTGGGAAGGCTGTGTCTACAAACATCAAATGGCTTATTCTTCGCTAATTACTGACACCTGCAGCCGCATCGCTCTCTACTAAAACTCAGCATTTCAGTTAATTTCTGCTCTAATTAGTGTGGTAACAAATGCATCTCCTGCTTGATCTAGAAATGCCTAAACTGCACAATGACTTGGGGAGCTTCCGATTTCCTTCCTAACATTCTAGCAAAGAAATCAAGAAAAGGCAACAGTTTAGGCTTTAGGGGGTTGACCCACATGGTCCGGGGTTCCTCTACCTACAGGCGGAGTCTCTTAGAAACCTGTCCATTCCGTCTCTTAACATGGCATAGAGGAGAATTCAGGACCCAGGGGTCAGACAATCTTGGTTTCGTGTGTCTGCCTTGCCATTCACATGCTGTGTGACCCTGGGCAAGTCACTCAACCCCTCTGAGTCTCAGATTGGGGATAATCAATTGGTCCTATCTCATTCAGATGTTGTGGAGGCAAAGAACTTGGAACATGGCAGCTGCTTAATGTGTTTTATTCTAATGCTCACTGCTCATGATCAGCCCCATTTTTCTTGACCCCCAAAAGTTCCCTGCTGACGTTGCTCCCCGTTTCAGTTCTCTAAGCTTAGCTCCTGATATTTCCATTGTCTATTCCAGGTCCCACTGCTGCAGGCTCCTGCCTTCGTTCAGTCATGATATGGCCAAACTCTTGTCTTAACCTGGCCTCCTCCCTTCCCAGACTTGACCCAGTGTGTACAGAGCAAAATAGTGCAAACACACCCTGGGGTTTGGCACCCCGTGTGGAGGGGCGGGGAGGACAATGATAACAATGATACTTTCCCTGTTGCAAGACATCTTCTCAAGCTCTTCACGTGCATTATAAACTCAGTAAGCCTTCACAACTTCCAGGAGACAGATATCATTGTTTCCCCATTTTACCGATGAGGAAACTAAGACTTTAGAGAAAAGTCATCCAGAAACAGACAATTCACTGAAGAGGCAATCAAAATTGCCTATCTAGCTTGAGAAAAGTTACTCAAACTTACAACCCATCAAAGAAATGCAAATTAAATGGACCGCGAGGTAACATTTTTCAGTGATTCGATTAACGCATGATTAAAAGGGCACAGGCTTCCAAAGCTTGCAAGAATATGGGAAGTCTGGTGCTCTGATAACTTGTGCAGAAGCATGCATTCCTGTAAGCTTTATAGGAATTAACCTTACCCTATCTATTAAAATTTTAACTGCATGACCGTTGAGCAAGGAACCTCACTTTTGGGAGTTTATCCTACACAAGTAAAATCAACCATGCATGACAGACATGTACAAGGATGTAGAGAAAATGAATGATGCCTACAACATTGTTTGTAGTGGGGGGGGGGGTAGGAAATGCAACCACTCCAGAATGTTACAGGGCCGTTTCTAATGGGGGAAATGGAAACAAAGTTTTCTTCAATAGAGAGTAGCTGGGGACATTTTGAATACCTTATTATGGAATATGATGCGGCCATTTAAAAGGACGGAGTCAAGCTCTACATGCCAAATTGCTGAGTGTAAAACCAACCACCCCTTCAAATGTCACAGAGCCGTGTTTTGGATAATGAGAGACTATATTCCATTATTTTAAATGGGAAGATATCATAATGCATTTCGGGCTGTTTAAAAACCCCAAGCAATTCCCAAAGATCACTAAAACTCTCTGGGTGCCTGGGTGGCTCAGCGGGTTAAAGCCTGTGCCTTCGGCTCAGGTCGTGGTCCCGGGGTCCTAGGATCGAGCCCTGCATCGGGCTCTCTGCTCAGCGGGGAACCTGCTTCCCCCTCACTGTCTGCATGCCTCTCTGCCTGCTTGTGATCTCTGTCTATCAAATAAATAAATAAAAATCTTTTTTAAAAAATAAAAAGATTACTAAAACTCTCTCCACCACCTGTAGAACAATCCAGCAAGTGTTTTTGCATCACATTGAGCATTGAAAATACCAATAACCTGATCATTTGACGCTAAGTGGGCTCACCCGAGGGGGTGTGTGTGTACACCCTCCACACTATTGTTTTCCTTCTCGACTGTAATTAATATACCCCGTAATATCAGCAAGTGGGGAAATAATACATTGAGGATACACAATGAATACAAACAAGACTTAGTAAAACAAAATAAACTAGGAAATGTTTTAATCATGGTGATTTACTGATTGGAGAGCAGTCTCAGTGAGGAGGAGGTGGGGGCTGGGACAGGCTCCGTGCCCCGCTGTGTGCCCCGCCTTGTGCCCTGCCAGGTTCAGGGAGGAACCCATCACTCCTGCTGCTGCCAGTGCTGAGGCCGGCCAGCCTTCAGCTGTGAGCCCTTCAGGGACAGCTTCTTCTGAAGAAATCTGTGCCCCAGGCCGCATGCCTTCCTGGGACAGCTGATCTATGCAAGTCATCGCCTGCCTGGTCTAATGGGCACCGTCAGACGTCTGATCACCCCTCAAGCAGGATGAGCAGGCTGAGGACTGGCAAGTCTGAATAATACCAGTGGGCTCTGTGGCATAGGGGCTGTCCTCAGGTGGCTGGTACCCAGCTCTGGTGATGGGAGCAGGAGGATAGTGGCCCAGGGTGTAAGAGCACCATCGAGGAGAGTGTTGGGGGAGGGGCTCTGGGCCGGATAGCTTGCGTTCAAAAGGTGTGTTCCTGGGCGAATGGTGTGCTATCACTAGGAATCAGGAATTCGCTAGCCCTGGGCAGAGCAGTCTCTCCGGGTCAACAAGGCCCCAAGACGCCAAAGCATCAGAACACAGAGAATGAAAGGCAAGGTTAGAGCAGCTGTAAAGGGAAGGAGTGAGGGCATAGGATAGAGAATCAAGTTCACAGGAACTGCATAATTGCACAGGGAAGACAAGCAGCAAACACGGTCATGTCACCATCCCAGGGCTCCATCCGCAGCCCCAGAGGGTGGCTCCCATCTCCCTGGCAGCAGGGAAGACAGTACTTGGGCCTTGGGTTGGACGTGGATTCTGCGTTCTGTTCCTCGGCCGGTTGCTGGTGCTGTCACCCTTCTCCAGCTTGCACCTGCTGCCCCTCCTCCGCCCTGCAACTGCGACAGTAGCCTCAGCTGCTGCCCATGACATTTCCGAGAGAGGCGGGCCCAGCTTCAGCAGCAGGATGCCCGCTGAGGAGTGCCGTGGGTGGGGGGAGGGGTGGCAGAGGAAGGGGAGTGGGCAGAGGGGGACATGGAGCTGTGACGAGCCTCCCCACCCTGCCGCCTCATCCTCCCTGCAGGGAGCTCTGGAGCTAGGACATCCCCTCAAAAGAGCCTGGTGCTGCTCAGCTAGCTGGATACCAGGAGCCCTAGGAGTCGAGAGGCCCAGCCCCCCAGCTGCAGGTCTCAGAGGGGTGGAGGGCCTTGCAGAGGAGAGGTGCGGGGGCTGCATCCTGAGGGATGGACAGACATCTGGCAAGTGCATGACTTGGGCAGAGGGTGCATCGAGGCTGTGAGACCAGGCATGGTCGGGTCCGGAAGTTAGAGAAAAGACTGTCAGGACAAGCAGAGCCTTGACCGTGAGGATCCTAAGGGGGCCTCCTAGGATGGTGAAGGGAGTGGCCAGGGAGAGGTACACGGGGCTGGTACCAGCCTCAGACGATTCTGCTTTGTGACTGGAGGGTGGATGGTGGGAGAATCAATGCTGGCTTGGTTGCTGTCAACTGAGTCAATGCTCAGAAGCAACTGGGAGCTGCCTCGGCGGGGGTAAAGTGAGGTAGGCAGTCTGCAGGTGTCAGGGTGCCCCATGAGGGCTTCGTCGTTGACACGTGCATGGTGTGGAGTGGAGGGTAGGCAGAGGCAGGCCAGCAAGGAGATGCCCTGGTCCCCCTTGCAGGTGGGGTAGGTGTTGGGGTATTTAAGAGGAACAGAACCTCAAGAATACATTGGGTTTGGGGAATAAATAGTCCCCTGTAAGAAAAAGGTGTCTGAATGGGGTCAAGTGGAAGTTTTTTCGAAAATGCTGTGCTGGGTGCTCCCCGATGTGAGCCAGCCTGGCCCCCAGGGTCCCAGCTCCTGTTCCCTGCCCCTCCCTCTTTTCATTCTCACTTCCCTCCTCCCTAAAACACATTTTTAGTGTCAGGGTCACTGGGCAGCCTCTGTACAGCGTTAAAGAAAACCCAGCAATAATTCTAGGTGACATAAATTTCATTTGAGAAAATACCTAGTTTTTGCCTTGATTGTTCAGATTGCCTCAGGCACCCAACCTGCCCCGGGGTGAGATGGTGAATACAGGAACCCACACGAGAAGGCTGCCAGGGGGAGCTGAGTGACCTCAAGAGGACAGTCTGTCCTCTAGGTCTGTTTCCTCAGCTCAGATATACAGTCCCGGCTCCCCAACTGAAATCAGTCTCTGAACATTAGTATTCTTTTCCTTCTCAAGCCAGCTCTGATTTCTACCCTTGGCAGCACAAAATATTCAGCCCGCTTGCTGGACCGGGCATCTCCTTTCACTTTCTCTATCCTCGTCCCCTGACTCTGCCACACAGAGGGTGTGCACCAGGACTCCCGTGTTGGAACCCCAACCCCAGTGGCCAGTGCCACCTGACCTCACGTGGGGTTAGCCCAGATCCTTTCTCCTTGTTTGCAACAACTTTCTTAGGAAAGGATTACCAAGCAGAATGGGGTCCCTTCTGTGAGAGATAGTTCTCAGAATACATTGTAGTGGCATTTTCCTTCTCATTTTTCTCCCAGGGGGGCGTGTGGTTCATCATCTTAAAGATCTCTCTTTGGGGGCACCTGGGTGGCTCAGTGGGTTAAAGCCTCTGCCTTTGGCTCAGGTCATGATCCCAGGGTCCTGGGATCGAGCCCTGCATCGGGATCTCTGCTCAGCGGGGAGCCTGCTTCCCTTCCTCTCTCTCTGCCTGCCTCTCTGCCTACTTGTGATCTCTGTCAAAATAAATAAATAAAATCTTTAAAAAAAATCTCTGTTTGGCAGATAAGTGCATTAGTATAGGTGGGTATGATATTTCTTCCCTATTGTAATTATTATTATTTGCTCTTATGATTTCTGAGTTGTACGATTGCCTCATACATGGCTCCTTATGGACGTAAGGATTTCCACGGCACCCTGGTAGTAATGCTTCAAGCAAGAGGAATGACATCGGTGAAACTGCACATACTTCTAGAACGATCTTACAGGAATGAGGCAAATAGCGCTGATTAACTGAGCAGGACAAGCACTGTCTTGGAAGAAAAATACCAATGTATTCCTTCAGCTGTAGTTCCAGACAGAGGCAGTGTGATCATTGAGGTCTGGGGCCGCTCATATCAGCTTAATTATAATGTAATTCTTTATGGCAGTGACATTATTATTACATTCAGAATGCTTGTTTCTCAAAAGGTCTGAGGGGGCACTAGAGAATTCTTTTGGCCCATGCCTCCCTCTGTACCACGACTGCAGTTTCAAAGCTCCCGAGTGCAGAGGGAAATAGGAAGACAGAACAAGAAAGGAGCTTGACCTCGCTGTGCCTAAACATGTTGTTGCCTTCATCCCAAGCCACCCATATGTACTTTGCTCTGAGACCATAAGGTGGTGTTAGTAGCCTGTGGGCTTGAGAGAGGCGAGCCGGGGACTCAGTCCAGGGACAGAGGCAAAGAGGACAGCAGAAACTCTGGCCGCTCAGAGTGTGTGGTCTCTTAATATTTGGAAAATTTCAATTAAATATAATTTTGTTGCTCAGAGCTTTTGAATCAGTAGGATGTCAGGAATGATCCCCCCCCCAACCCCAGGAGATATATGTGGGCTTTGGAAGAAGTACTCAGGTAGCTTTCCCAAACCCCGCCAGCTTAGGTTCCAGAATCACATGGCTCCTACAGGTTGGAGATGCTGTTCAAGGAGGGAAAAGAGGAAGCAGAGAGAGAGAAAGAGGAAGAAAGAAAGGAGGGAGGGAGGAAGAGAAGAAAGACGTCAGGTAGGCAGGCAGAAAGAAAAAAAGGCAAAGTTAAAAAAAAAAACTTTTTTATTTCGGGGACACATTCCAGCTCTCGTCCCTGCTCAGGAAGAAGTATTTGTTGCCAAGAATTTTTATTTTTTAAAAGAGCGACTGGGTACCAGGTAGCCCCAGATACTGGACTTGGTAAATACGATTTTCTAAGGGAAAAAACTGATGTGAGTTTGCTCACCTGTGCCGACACCAGAGCGAAGGACAAGAAGCCCCCTGGGAGACAGAGGTGCACAGAGGGAGAGTCAGATCCAAGTGGATGATGGTCCTGGGGCTTCCAGAACAGAGCGCCACAAACTGGGGGGCTTGAAACCCCAGAAATGTATTCGGTCCTAGTTCTAGAGGCCAGATGTCTGAAACCAGGGTGTGGGTGGGGACACATCCTCAACAGCCTCTGGGGGGAGGACCCTTACTGCCTTTGCCAGCTCATGGTGGTTCCTGGCCATTGTGGGCATTGCCTGGCTTGAGGACAGGTCACTCCGATCTCTCCCCCAACCCCGCACATGGCCTTCCTTCTTTGTTCTCACAAACCCTAGTTGATGGATTTAGGGCTCACCCTAACCCAGTGTGACTGCGTCTTAAATAATCACATCCTCAAAGACCCTATTTCCAAAGAAGATCACCTTCTGGGGTCCTGGGTGGACATGAATGTGGGGGGGAGCACTTGTCAACCTGTTCGTTTGGGGTGGGGGTGGCAAGGACACCAGGCAGGGGGTGGAGGCGCCCAAGTTCTGTCCGCACACCATGGGCTCCTGTTTCCTCGTCTGTCACAAAATGGTGCCACAAGGGTCCTTGTTGAATTTTTTCTTCTTTAATTCCAAGATGGCAGAGAACCCTTCAAGGACTGACGAAAGGAGGCTGCTGAGGAGAAACAGCTGGGATTCCTCTCTCACTGAGTGCTTAAATTTGGGGGCAAAGTCCTGAGTTGTGGAATCACCAAATTAGTCCCTTAGGCCCCTTGGGTGGGTGGGTCCCTTGCCTCTCAGCTTCCATAGCCTTGCATTGAAAACTAAGCTGATAACATAAAACTCCCTCGCAGGAATGGTATAAAGAATGGGTGTTTTAAAAGAAAATGATTTTCAAGCGTGTTGCAAATAGGAGGTACCACAGGAATACTAACTAGGAGGTGACCTATCAAGGTTTCTCAGATTCTAAATCTGGCAAGAGAGAGAAAGAGAGAAGTGTGGGTGGGGAGAGCTATTTTTAATTCTTGGCCAAGAAATGATTTTTCTAAATCCACACTGATATTATGAGCTCAGCCTGTTCGAACAATGAATTCTGTTTCTGTAATTGTCCTGTCCATGATCATGCTGGCAGAGAGAGCATGGGTCCTGATGACTTCTTATCTAAATCTCTTTGAGTGTCCCGGGCGGGGGTGTGGTGGAGGAAGGGCACAGAGTGGGGCTGGGGAGTCCCCAGAGTGCCCTGGGCGAGGGGAACGGGGGACTCCTCCAGGGCCAAGCCATCTGACAAATTATTAATATTTAACACTGGTTTTTATGAATAAGTGACAAGGCCCTCAATCAGCACACATTATCTAAGGTCAGGAGCAGAGGAAATGCATGTATTGATTGATTTGCTTTTTACCCTCCCATCCCAACTTGGGTCTCCGCGTATGTATGAATCAATATCGTCTACCATGTCCAGACTTTTTTTTTTTTTTTTTTAAAGATCTCTGTTTTCTGTGCTCACTGTTCCTGGGGAGGGCGCGACAGCAAGAAATGTACTTGTTTTGGGAGAGCGGCTCAGTCTCTGACACCGGACCTGCCATGATACATTCCCCTGTTGGTGGAAGAAGGGGGTCATACGGATCTGGTACGCACTTCCATGTTGATTTTTCATTTTTTTCAAGTGTTGAAACGCAGAAGAGCTCAGAGATTAACAAAAGGACTTCCGAGGCTTCCACCACCTCAACCAACAAATGCCAACATTTTCTGTCTTTTGGGACTTTGAAAATATATGAAATGAACAAAACATTACAGATTGAGCTCAGTGTGTCCAACTCCACCAGCAGGGCTCTCTGCCTCCTCGTCTCTGTTGAACAGGGCATAGGGGGCTCCGGGCCATCATGTACACCTGTCTGTAAATAGTGTGCGATACTGTTCTTTGGGCTGCTCACGGTTCCCCCAACTTGCTTGTCGTCACTCAACATTGTATTTCTGATGATTATTCATGGTGATCTATATATGCACCTAGTTCATTCATTACCCTCGCTTACAGGAGTTCAGCCTATGAATCCTCCATGCCTTATTCATCTTTCCCTTGTTGGGGGCATATAGGCTGTTTCCCTTTTGCAAATGATAAGCTTCCTTCTCATGCCTCCTGGGGTGCACACAAGTGGGAGGAATTTCTGGCTGGTGATTCTATGCACCGTCAACGCTACTGCAGATGTCCAAGCTGCTCCCAGAAAGGCCGGATCAACTAGCCTCAATCAACAGGGTATGGGAATTGCATCCCCCTACCCCACCCCCACATTCTTTCCAACATCTAATATAGCCTCATTTTTCTTCCTCATTTTAAACACTCTGATGGGTGGGGGAGGGGCCCAGTGCCTCAGGAATGTTCTCACTTCGTTATTTGGCTCTCTCAGTTGGAGGAACTACAGCCCAGCAAAGGGAGCAGGAATCAGATTTAAGAAAACTGAAACCCAGTTCCCAAGGGTGGCTCTTGGGGGACCTCCTGCCTGGGACTGATCCCGCACTGCCCCATCCTCTATTTCCATAAAGCAGAACAGCACATGGGGCTAAGGAGCTGGGAAGATGGGAGCGCCCCTGACAGGGCTAGGACTTACTTAAGACAACTGACTTCACTCTCCAAACATCAGTTCCCTCAACTGTCAAAAGCAGAAAACAAATAAGGAAGCAATATTTACAGAAGGCTTAACACATCTCTTGGCATTCAGTGTTCATAGAACCCTAGCTATATTATTCATAATCAATAATACATTGAAAGGGTTGAGTCTGGACTCTGGGGGCATCATCTCGGGTTCTCTCCAGGCTCAGCTGCTTGCTTGCTGGGCACCTTGGTTTTCTCACCTGTAAAATGGGTATGCTGTGAATACCAGTCATGAAGACAAAGTGAGGTCATTCCCGGGATAGACTTAGTAGGTGCTCAATAAATAATTGCCCATATTCCTAACAGAGCAAGTTATCGAGAGCACAGCTACCCTGTGATTTGGGCAGAATCTTGTCCAAGAACAATGGCTTGGGTCACCAAACAGTGAACACCTCACAGTGTAATGGGACTCATCGACAGTCTTGCAGACAGTGAGATCTCTGTTCTCCTGATGGTCAGTTCTGGCAACTGGATGGTAGCTGGTGGGCACAGCAGGGAGTGTGCACCGAGGACCCAGCTGTTCGGGGGCATAATGGCGGTTCTGGCCTCCAAAGGCTTGAAAGATTTGGGGCAGAGGGGAGCAAGGACGCGTGGGACAGTGGAGGGGAGCAGTGTGTGCGGGAGCTCCTTCACCACGCATGCATGGACCCAGGAGGAAACCACACTGGACTGTCCCCATCAGAGAAATGTGGGCAGGAAGCAGGGTCAATTTTGTTCTCTTCTGAGACTTCCCCTGCCAGCATTCTGAGTGATAATAAATCACTCATGTCTGACATGGTTTATTTTTCAAGGCATTTTTGTAAGAAGCACCCTGCCATCTCATTCCAAACATAATTTAAATGGAGGTTAGGATGTGCAGTGTTTATTATTAATTAAACAGGATTACAGGACCAACTTGATGGAAATAGAGAGAAACAGACATCATCCCAGATATTTTACACCAGTCCCAGATCTACCAGGGTGGGGCTTCCAGACAAGATTCCTTTTCGTCATAAATCCAAATATCTATTTATGCCTATCTGCATTTTGATGCTGGAATTAGATGCTCTGTGTGCGCGGATGTTGGAATATTTATTGATAGTTAAAATTTCATGTTCCCTGGATTGATGTTCGTGCATAAGGACAAATGACTAGTGTCTTGCAGGTAGTTCGAACAGGTGTAGAGTAAAGATTATTTAACACCGACTTCTGCTTTCTGTCTTTAGATTCTGTAGGAAACGAGAAATCAAATCTCCGGGGACTATCCAGGTGGGAAATGAAAATAAATGATAAACATATAAATAAGTCAGCTCTGTTTCCTACTGGTCGGTAGCAGGCTTTTTCTTTTATGGTCTTGTTACTGTTCCAAATTTATGAATTCTAAAAAATTTAGAGATGATTTGAAATATTTAAATGTGTTTTAAAGACTCTGTGTAGGAAATGGAGCTATAACCTGGTAACACCCAAAGCATTGTTCGTAAGCCTACACTCTGCTCTGGGAGGGGCTGTGCTGGGAGGTCCCCGCACCCAGTCACGGCAATGCACTTGCTGAAAGTTCTGCAGCTGCAGACCGTGATGGGCCAGCATCCGCAAGGAAGCTATCACCACCCAGGACACAGTCCTTGGAGCATGGACAGCAACGATGACCTAGGTCACCAACACCGGTTCCCTATATGTTTGGAAAAACATGCCCCACATGGCATCTTGCTCATAGCTTATCGCTGGATAAGTCCTTCCTTGGTCCTTCCAGGAGTGGACTACCAAGGGTGGGAGCCACCCATCCCAGGAGTCTTCAACAAAAGCACACTGTCTGTGGAGAATTTTAAAACTATACTAAAACCAACTAAAAGTCCATGTGATTTTTATCATCGCCCTGTGTTGACAGTTCTGCCTGTGCCCTCCCCAAATCCTCCCATCGGCCTCATTTCTAGACATTTACTGCTGCTCCCGTGGACCGGTCTAGCTTCAGATGGGCACATTTATGACTTACTTGTCCTAGAATCAGCATCACCTTGCACGTGGAGGGTGATACGGAAAGTTGCCGGTGATACAGTTGGCCCCGACACTCGGGAATGCAGCAGCATCACAGACTCATTTGAGGAGGAAATTTGCCAAGGCCCGAGATGGTTGGGACTTTCTCAAGAAGCGATTCAAGTCTCCAGCCCCAAGGCATTGGGCATTCCTGTGTTTCAACAGCACATTCATTTCATTGAATTCTAGTAATATCTTTAAAATAAAAATTTGTTTTCAGTTGTTACTGTTTGTCTGAAAAACTAAAGAAGGATTCCAGAAAATAATAGTTGTCCTGTGATTATTACAGGGAATAATTTTGTCTCATAAAGGAGGGGTTATTGAAAACGATGGACCTTGGGTGTCTGTTTTGCTTGGCCCTCTGATGCCCCCAGCAGACTTGAACTACCACCAGCTGGATGCAAGCTGTGACCCCGATCGGCACTTACCCAGGTCAAGGCCCCAAGGTCATGGCAAGGACCACAATAGACATTTCTAAACAGTGGGCTCCCCAGCTAATTATCTAAATGTAAATGTCCGAGGCATTATGAAAGAGAATAATGTAGAAACGGACCATATCAGTTGGCTGTTGCTATGAAACAAATTAGCATGGAACCTTGTGCTTCAAAACAATAAATGTTTCATCTTCTCCATTTCTGTGGGTCAGGGATTCATGCCTGGCTTCACTGGGTGACTCTGGCTGAGTCTCTCACGAGGTTGTAGACAAGCGATTGGTTGGGGCGACATCACCTGAGGGCTCAGCTGGGGGATAGGATCCACTTCCAAACTCACTTGTTGACTATTAACCAGCGGCCTCCATTCCTCACCGTGTAGGCTCAAGCAGAGCCTACATGAGGGTGTCCTCACAACATGGCATCTGACTTCTCCCAGAGCAGGCTATCTGAGAGACAACAATGCCCCTTATGACCCAGTCTCTTCTCCCATATTCATTTAAATGAGGGAAAATTGGGCACCATTTGGGAAGGAGGAACATTAAAGAATCTGTGAGCTTATTTTAAAACCTGCGCACCAGCTCTTAAGCGTGGATGAGAACCAAGTAGGTGAAGAAAGAGGAAGGTACGTCTGGGTAGAGGACACAATGTGGGCAAAGGCCATGGGGTGGGAAGGAACAGAGTGGCTGAGGAGCAAAGAGGAAAGTGGTTCCACACTTAGTGTGTGAGGCCTGATACAATTCTCAATGGTGACGTGAGGCACGGAGCTGGATGTACGAGCCAGGAGGTCAGGTTTGGGGACAGCTGTTGGCCATAGGTTCAGCTTTGTCAGGAGAGAGTGAAGGCAATTAATTTGAGAAAAAAAGAAACGATAAAAGATGGCATTCTAATCCACGTCTTCAGCTACATTCTTGCCTGCTTTTCTGGCTCAGTTAGATAAGAAAGTTATCCATTTTGCTCAAGCCACTTAGGGCTGGGTTCTGGGTTCTGTCGCTTACATCCAGAACATTCTGACAAAGGCACAAGGCTACTTGAGAAGAGTGTCCTGTCTCTCAGGACAGAAAACCAACTTTTCCTCCCACTTGGAAGGAAGAGGAGAAAGTCTTCAGTTGTGCAAATGGAGATGACGGTGACCTTCTGCTCATCAGAAAACAAGGGCTCACATTTTCACTTTACACAAGCGGCTACAGTGCAGGATCACAGCCCGAGGCAGATAATTCCTTGTCTCCTTTTACTTCTTCTTCTTCTTCTTTTTTTTTATTGCCGATTACTAAGCAAGACCTCACTTGCTGTGTAAACGCTTTTCTAACCTCTGACACAGTGCTTCAGATCTTCCCTCCTGGGTGAAACTTCCAGCAGAAGGGGCTGGGTGGAGAATCTAATTAGAAAACAGATCACCCACCCACAGGTGATCAAAATTCAGAGTGTGTGGGTCCCTCCTATCTGGCACTCTAGAAAGGGCAATGGGTGGGAGCTGAATGTGGGTGGGCTCCTATGTCAGCATCTGGTCCCTGGTCAGCATGGCAGCCCTTAGAGGCCATGACCTTGTGTGCCTTTCCTAGAAGAACACAAATGATCGAAGACCTGACATGAGGGATGGACAGGACACTAGAGGACACTGAGTGGAATTTCAGAAATTACCGTGAGACTCCTAAGACTAACACTCTATGCCATATTTGCCACCTCTAAGACATTTTCACGTATATCGCTCACCCAAGCCCTTCTTAGAGGGATTCCTAACCCTTATGGGACCTAACATCTACACAGACCCCAGGTCTAGAAACCTTTGTTCCTTCAGCCCATTATTCATCATTATAGAGTTTAACGTAACCTGAGAGAAGGTGGAAATGTCTCTTATACTTTCAACTGTTACATAGCAAATCACCCCAACACCCTGTGGGTAAAAATAATAATCATTTATTGCCTTTCAGTTTCGGTGGCTCAGGAATTTGCGAGTGACTTAGGTAGGTGGTTCGGGTTCCAGGCATCTCGTGAGTTTGCGGTCAGGTGTTGGTGGGCGCTTCAGTCACCTGAAGGTTTGAGGCTCCCCTTCCCAAAGGTCTCACCCCTCGGCTCCATAGGGCCGCTTGAGTGCTCTGACAACACAGCAGCCGGCGTCCTCCAGAGGGACTGATCCAGGAGAGGGAACAAGGCAGAGGTCACAATGTCCTTTATGAAGTAGAACCAGAAAAAATGCACCAGCACTTCTCCCATATTCTATTAATCAGAAGGGAGTCACTAAGTCCAGTCCGAGCCCAAGGAGGGGAATTAGGCTTCATCTTCGACACTGGGAGTATCGAATGATTTGTGGACATATTTTAAACTCAAATCTGTTGAAGCCCAAAGGCTGGGAGAAGAGGTGCCAGTTCAGCTTGATAATCCATTGATGGAGGAATAGGGAACTTTATCATTCACATTTCATCTTGCCATGAGCATTTTTATCAGGCAGGGTCCTAGCAGGAAACAGATGGCACACTCAGATGGCGTATCATCCCAAAAGACACAGAGAAAGCAGTTGATGAAATCCAACACCCATTCATGAGAAAACCATCAACAAAATACAAATGTTAGGGAATCCCCTCAACCTGTTGAAGCATAAAAAAATCACCATTACCACCACACTGTCTAGTGAAAGACTGGAATGCTTTCTGCACAGACCAGAAATGAGGCAAAGATGTCTATTCTCCCCACTTGCGGTCGGCATAAAACCAGCATAAAACCGAAGATTCTAGCCAGTGAAAGAAGTCAAAAGAGAGAAACATTGAAAACACTCAGACTACCAAAAAAAAAAGAAGAAGAAGAAGAAGAAGAGGAAGAAGAAGAAGAAGAAAAACTTTCCATTCACAGATGGCATCATTCTATATGGAGAAAATCCTAAGGAATCCACACATACACACACACACAAATCCTCCTAAGAAGAGTAAATGTAACATTTTTCAGGGTAAAAGATCCACTTACAAAAATAGATTGTATCTTTCCATACCAGCAATGAATAATTCCAGAATGAAATTTTTCCGAAGTTCATTTGCAATAGCATCAAAAGGAATAAAATAGCTTGGAATGAATCTAACAAAAAAAAAAATGTAAGATCTGTACACTAAAAACTATAAAGCCTTACCGAGAAGATGTGAATAAATGGAGACCCGTTTGCTGGCGGTGGAATGGAAGATTTATCACAGTTAGGACGCCAGTCTTCCCAAGGTGATCTGCGCGATTCAGAGCAATGCCAGTTAAAATCCCAGCAGAGGCTGACAAACTGGTCCTAAAATACACATGGAAATGCATAAGACCTACAATTGCTGAAACAATTTTGCAAAAAGGAAAACAAAGCCAGGGCACTTACACGACCCAATTTCAAAGCTACGGTCATCAAGACAACGTGGTATGGGAAGAATTGTTGGGATATTGACCAATGGAACAGAAGTGATACTTCAGAAATAAACCCTTCCACTTATGGTCAACTGATTTTTTGACAAAGATGCCAAGACAATTCGATAGGGAAAAAGATAGTCCCTTCGAAAATGGTGTTGTAGTGATTGGACATTCACATCCAAAAATAAATAAACAAATAAAATAAAAATAAAAGAGCTTAGGTCCTTACGCTGTATCTGAAAATGAACTCAAAATGGACCGTAGGCCTAAATGTGAGAATTACAATGAAAAAAGTTCTAGAACTCACAGGAGAGAATCTTTAAGACTTTGTGTCAGACACAGAGTTCTGAGGCAAGACACCAAAAGCAGGAGCCAATTGATAAATGGGACATCGTGAAAATTAAAAACTCTTGCACCTCAAAGGACACCATTAAGAAAATAAAAGACAAGCCACTGCCTGGGAGAAAATATTTGCCAATCATATATCTGATGAAGAAGAACTCTATTCAGAAAATACAAAGAACCCTTGCAACTCAATAAGAAGACGACAATTTAACATTAATTTAAAATTAAAAATGAGCAAGAGGGGCGCCTGGGTGGCTCAGTGGGTTAAAGCCTCTGCCTTCGGCTCAGGTCATGATCCCAGGGTCCTAGGATCGAGCCCCACATTGGGCTCCTTGCTCGGCGGGGAGCCTGCTTCCTCCTCTCTCTGCCTGCTTCTCTGCCTGCTTGTGATCTCTGTCTGTCAAATAAATAAATAAAATCTTTAAAAATAATAATAATAAAATTAAAATAAACATGAGCAAGAGACTTAAATGACATTTCACCAAAGTTGACATACAAATGACTAATAAGCGCATGAAAAGGCACTCAATATTATTAGTCGCTAGGGAAACCCAAATTAAAACCATAACGAGATACCACTATTTATACGTAATAAGTAGCTCCAATTTTTTTTTTGTTTTAAGTCAGACAATCCCAAGTAGAGGCAAAGGTGTAGAAAAATTGAAACTTCCATTCATTTACCACTGGTGAAAATGTAAAATGATACAGTTGCTTTGGAATACAGTTTGACACTTACCTAAAAATTTTAACATAAACTTACAGTAGGAGGCAGCAATCCCACTCCTCAGAATCCGCCCAGGAGAACTGAGAACACACGTCCACACAAAGACTTGTACATGAATGTTCACGACAGCTTTATTCATAAATAGTCCAAATGGCTCATAGCCCAAATGTCCACCAACTGGTGGACAGATGGACCAAATTCAGTGTATCTACCCAACAGACTACCGTGCATAAAAAGGAACAAGATACAGACATATGCTGCAACAGCGATAAACCTCAAAAAAATCACACAAAAGAAGCCAGACCTAGAAGGCTATATGTTGTATGATTCCATTATATGAAATCTCCAGAAAAGGCAAAATCTGGCTTTTGCCTGGAGCCATAGCAAACAGGCTGGAGTAAATTTGGGGGTATCATGGAAATGTTCTGAAACAGGATTGGGTGGTGATGGTTTCACAATGCTATGAATTTACTAAGAATCATTGAATTTGTACACCTGCAATGGATGGTATTTGGGGCATGCAAATTCTACATTAAGAAAGCCGTTAAAGCGATGCCTGGGTGGCTCAGTTGGTTAAGCCGCTGCCTTTGGCTGAGGTCATGATCCCAGCGTCCTGGGATCGAGTCCCACATCGGGCTCCTTGCTCAGCAGGGAGGCTGCTTCTCCCTCTGCCTCTGCCTGCCTCTCCGTCTGCCTGTGCTTGCTCTCTCTCTCTCTCTAACAAATAAATAAATAAAATCTTAAAAAAAAAAAAGCCGTTAAAGAGAGAGAGAGAGAGAGATGGTGGAGAAGAAGGGAGACCTGGCAATATAGCCCATAGAAATCAGCCTCAGGGGGCGCCTGGGTGGCTCAGTGGGTTAAGCCTCTGCCTTCGGCTCAGGTCATGATCTCAGGGTCCTGGGATCGAGCCCCACATCGGGCTCTCTGCTCAGCGGGAAGCCTGCTTCTCCCTCTCTCTCTCTGCCTGCCTCTCTGCCTACTTGTGATCTCTGTCTGTCAAATAAATAAATAAAATCTCTAAAAAAAAAAAAGAAAGAAAAAAAGAAATCAGCCTCAGAGCAGAGAGAAGGGTGGAGGGCAGAGCTAGAGGGGCAGATATAGATATCCGGAGGAGCTAGTGATTCCCATGGGCCCTGCTCTCTCCCCACTTCTGGCAACAGCGCTCTGATCTCCTTGGGAGAACCATCCCGCAGCTCTCTCTGGCTGTCTGCAGAGAGGGGCAGATCACCAGGGTCCAGCCAACCAGTATCCTAAGGGTCTAGGTAGTGATTGGGAAGTTAAGTTGCAAGTGGCAAAGCAGTAAGTGTAGGACGGACAGTGCTAGACAACACTTTTTCCACAAGGCAGAGCCTACCTGGGAGTGACGTGGGTGCAGAGGAAAGCAGATCTGAGAGATGGAGAGAAAGAGAGAAAGATGCCATGTCTTGAGTCCCCCCCCCCCCGCCCCACGCTGCTCCTAGACATTTCAAGTGAGTCAACAAATCCTTCTTTGTAATTCCATCAGTGGTATTAGATTTCTGTTCCTTGTAACCAGGAGTCCCGACAAACACAGTTTTTTCTACTTCATCTGGGTTCACTTCACTGCGCCGTCCCTTCTCCTTCCTCCCCTCGTGTCCTTGGCCATTGCCTTCCCTCGTTCATTCCCACCTCCTACCATTAGGCTCTTAAGCACAGTGGGGAGACAGGGAACTTGCCAGTTACCACCCACTGTAATCCCAGTGGCATGAACCTGTTGGACAGGCGTCTTTCTTCCCCGAGCTTCTGCTACCCCATCTATAAATCAGAACAATAATATCGACTTCCATATCAAGTAAGGATTGCCAGCAGGATCAAATGAAGCACCACGGAGTAGGTCACCAATAAATGGAACTGTTATTCCTAATCACTATCATCTTGGCATTAGCTTACCCTAGAGGCAGCACTTGGTACTAGAAGGGTCACACAGCTCTGTATACGATGGGCCCTTCTGGGTTATGCCACGGCGAGGAAGTCAGAGTGGACGCTCAGGCACCACCCCACCCCTGGGATGGTCGGTATCAGGGTCCACATCTCCCCAAAGGTGGGAGATGCCAGGAAGCAGTTAACTAGAGTTGAGGGCAAAGAGGCTTGAAATCATCAGCCATAATCAAGGTTCCCCCCGAGGGCATTCCTCCTGAATCTTCCCAAAGTAGTGGATATGTGGGTCACCTGACGACTTGATTAACTTGTAGATTCTGATTCGGGTAATCCCAGTGGGTGATTCAGGATGCCTGGAGGGGGTCCCCAAGTTTGTTCTTCCAGCGAGCTCCCAGGGGATGCTGACGCTGCCAGCCCAGGGACAACACATGGGGCAGCAAGGATCCCAAAGCAGTTTTTCATAGTCGGCTACACATTGGAATCAGCAGGGCAACTAAAAAACATGCCGTGGCCCATCTCCCACCTGACAGCTGAGCATTTCATCGATCTGGGGTGTGGACGGGCGGCTTCATGTGTCAGAGGTCCCCAAGATATCTTAAGGAGCTGCCAGGACTGGGAACCGCTGACCTGAATGAACCCTGATCTCTTTCCCTACACATCCTCAGGCTTGAGAGATTTGCTTTAAGCACCAAAAGGCAGGATGGACATTTTTTTTACTCTTCTGTATGTGCCCCCCAGGAAGGAAATCAGTGACTCACAGCTTAAACCCTCACACACTGAAATATCCAGAGAGACGGTGAATGAATATCAGAAAGGAAAGATGTATAAACCCTTGAACCTAATTAGGATGCCTCAGTGATTCTGGGGTAGAGGAGCTGAGAGCTGTGAGCCTCGTTCCAGAAGCAGAGCGGTGACATTTTCACTTAGGGAAAGGGAGAGCATCTCCCCAAATCAGGACCTCCATGACACTTTGAATATTCTTGGGGAGTCTTGAATGTTAATATATGCAGTCTGAAAATGTTTCCTTCCTGGGGAAATGTTATCCCTGGTCCTCTCGGTCTGGCATGGTCACGTGTCTCCTTCGCTGAGGTTCGTCCTACCTCCAGAGACACTGGAAATTCAGCCTCTGTCTCCAGGGCTGTGAGCACGGGTTTTGCCTGTCCCTCATCCTCGCTGTAGGCAGAGTGGTGTCACCACTGAGCGGGGATCCTGATGCAGGACTTGATCCCAGGACCCTGAGATCATGACCTGAGCTGATGGGAGACAATTAACTGACTGAGCCACCCAGGTGACCCAAAATGCTAATAGTTTTTATAAGGCAGGTGTCGGAGGGAGCATTGGTTGTTTTATTTTGGTTTTTTTTTTTTCTGTTTGTTTTGTTTTAGTAAGATTTTCCCACATGGAATTTTTTTCTGTTGTGGTGAAATATACATGGCATACAATTTACCATGTTGCCATTTTTAAGTGTCTTATTCACGGGCATAAAGTGTATTCACACTGCTAGGCAGCTGTCCCCACCATCCATCTCTGGAAGTTTCTCAGCTTTCCCAAACTGAGACTCTGTCCCCAAACCCCCACTCCCCACATGCCCTCCCCCTGCCCCCAGCTCCCACCATGCACTCTCTAGGAATGGGACGACTCTAGGGACCTCATAGATGTGGGGTCCTACAGTATCTGTCCTTCTGTGTCTGCCTTATGTCACTGGGCATCACATCTGCAAGGTTCATCCATAATGTTTCATGTGCCAGAATTTCCTCCCTTTTCAAGGTAGGGGCACTGGTTTGGGAGGCTGTTTGAATTCCAGACTTGATTTAAAGGGCTCACCTCCCTAGGTTTCTTCATCTGTAAAGTGAGTCATAATATCTAACTATTGGTTGCTAGCAGCTGTGTTCACTTGCAGCAGAAACCCAAGGTCAGCAAAGAGAGTGCCTTTCCCTCCCCCTCAACAGAGGACAAGAAGTCTTGAAGGAGGAGGTGGGCCAGGACAAGTCAGCCCTCGCAGCTGCTCCATCATTCTTAGAGGAAGATTTCCACCACCACGACCACGAGGTGGTTGCTCCTCCACAGCCTTCTGTCCCGGGGGCAGCAGGACCAAGGAGAAGGAAGCACCAGGAAGAACAGGTGGCACCCCCCCACCCCCCTCACACCCATGGAAGTCTCAGCAGGTGTCTCCCCCCACCTCATTGGCCAGAGTGTGTCACATGACCCCTCCAGGCGGCAGGGGAAGGAGCAACCTCAAGGGCGTCACCTATATTTGTCATCTCGGTCCACAGGACGTAGTCCTTCCATTTTCCATTGCCTCTCTGTTTTAGATGATCACACCCAAAACGAGAAGTGGGTTTGGTCTGTTTTCATGAAGGTTATTAATTGTCTTAGAAATGCAGTGCCTTGCCATGCGGTGCAAAATCAGGGTTCTGCACAGGAAGGCACGAAGGGGAGGATGTCCTTGAAGTAGGTCATGGTCTCAGGTTGTTGCTTAGATCTCGGTACCGAAAGCATCTGCAACAGTATCCGCACACATTAGGCACTCAGCCAATGAGGGTGTTGATGGCGATGATGATGGTAAAGGAATATGCACGTAAACATTTCCAGTGGAATATCTGGGGGGGCAAGGCTGCTGGTTACCCTGATTCCATTAGGAAAAGAATAGGAGCCAACTAATAGCTAATAATTACTGAGCACCCGCTAGGTACCTGCCACTGTGCAGATACTATCTGCCTGAATCCTCACGGCTACCCACGAGGATCCTGTTCTTCGCACCGGCGTGTTCCTTGGGGCTAACCCCACTTCTGCTCTGGGAAAGGGGTGGGTGCCTCTAGCCCTGTCTGACCAATGGAATCACATCCTGGCCCCAGAGGGGCTCACCTGTGGTCACGTCATCCAAATCTGTCTGTGAACACTGGGGGGCTCCATGAAAAAAGCCCACTCACTCTTCTGTGAGGGTATCTGGAGGGGACCCTGGCCTCTCCCTGCGGACGTTTCTAGCTCCAGGGCTGCTTGGGAGCCATGCTGTGTGGGGTTATGCTGAAGCCCACACTGCCCAGGAATGGAGATGAACAAGACTCTGTCTCAGTGGGAGTTGAACTTTGCATTCTTCCCTTCAATACACATCCCAAATGGTGCAAGTTGTTACTGTCGTCAGTCCCATTTTACAGATGGGAAAACTGAGGCTTGTCGAGGTCAGGACGACACACTTAAGCAGCAGCAGAGCTGATATTTGCCCCCAGGCAGTTGGACGTCAGGACTGAGAACATAATGCATAATGGCTCCATTGTCCCAAAATTGTGTGCTTGTCAGTGGAATTGTTTCAAGTCCCCCCAGATGACCCCATCCCTCTTCCGGAGCCTCTCTCTTGTTGAATCGCTGACGTCTTCGACCCCACCTTCAGCTCTGCCCTCCATTCATGCAGGCAGTAAGAGAGTGTTTAGTTTTGCTTCTGTATTTCCATGGCCATAACCCGCACATTTACCGAGCATGGACCATTGAGCTTAAAGAAAATAGAGTGTCTTTGCCCTCGAATGGAGTCCTCTCCACTCCCTGGGAAACTCTGGTTGGCTTGGAAGAGTTGAAGTGCCCATTGCTTGTTGCATGTCTTTGATTAACAATAATAATATATTCAATGACTTCATTGTTTCTTAATACATGCAACTTAGTAAACAAAAATCTTTCAAAGTGCAAGATGTATGAGGAACTCAACAAAGGGGTCTTTGTCTTCCCTGTTCCTACATGTGGACATCATCACTCCCAGAATCCCTCAGTCCTCCTTAGCTCCAGGCTCATGTGACTATTCAGCACGGTCTGGAAACTTCCCTCTAGGCCAGGTCACTGAGACCCAGAGGTGAATGAAAAGCAGCCTCCTATTCAGTACAAGAAAAACGTCCATGGGCCTCCCCCCCACAAAAAAAATGAAAAGGGAGTTCATACGCGATGGAAAAACACAAGTTTCTAAAACCTTGTTTAAATGTTGTTTAAAAGGTATTGGGCGGGAAGCAGTGCCAGCCACTTCTAGAACAGTGTTCTGTGGGGTTTCTGTCTAAGGCTGTTTGGGGAAGTTGCTGGTGAGAGGCCCCGTTGCTAGGGAGACAGCGAGGAGATTCATTATATGTAAATCCAGGCAAATAGGAGACAGTCAGAGTGAGTTCCCTCAAAAAGGGAAAAATTCGGAGGAGGTGGGAAAGCAAATTGGCTGAGAAACTTTATGATCGGAGAAAGGCAGTCCCTGCAGGGCTTTGTGCTCAAGGGAGAGAGGAAGCGATAATCTCTCCCACGGTCTCCCTCTCTCCCCCTCCGTCTCTCTCCATCTCTCCCTCTCCCTCTTTCTCTCTCTCCTGGGAAGTAGTAAATCCTAATGTAAGCCTTTCTTCTCATAAATCAGGGGTCGAGGCAGAGTTGCCACATAGAACAAATAAGAATATTTATACTCGGAAAAAATTGTTGTTTATCTGAACCCCTCAATTTAATCTGGCAACCCTCAGTCCAGGCAGCCCCCCGAATGTCTATGGGGTAAGTGTGCGCGCGCGCGCGTGTGTGTGTGTGTGTACACGCACGCACGCACTTCGAACATGGGAGAATGTGTGACTGAACTGTTCGTGAAATCAGCCTTGTAAATTGTAAGCATGCCGTGATTCTATTTATTCTGTCCCTCAGTATAAATCACATTTTTAAAAAAATCAAGATAGGTACGAAAGAATAGAGATAAGCCTTGAACACCATCTCCTGAAGAGATTGACCGTGGCTGCATCTCAGTGCAGTGATGGTAGTAAGACTGCCGTCCTCCCCCAACCCTCTGTCCTTCCCCATCCTCCTCCCCACCCCCACCCATGCACACGCAGTCTTTTTCCCACCCTAAGCCCTTGGCTCGAAGCAGCAGCCTTTCCTCGTGTGATCCTTGCCCCTCAGCTGATTTCCCGCTGCACTATGGACACTGCTCAGCAGGACCATATAGAAGTCCCCAGCCCTGAGGCTGCGGGGCACAGTGGAAGGGGCTTTACAGGGAAGACATGTCTTCACCCCACCTTTTTCCCTCAGCATCCTTTCTTTGAGTCACTAAATAGTCGTGGCATATCTTTCCAATCCCCTACGGTTGAGCATTTAAATGATATCCAGTATTATAAGGAATTCGATCTTAATGTTTTAAAGGGAAGAGAAATAGCTACAAATTGGTGAGCTATGAGCCTAAGTTTTACATATGATCTTGACTCGGCATGTTTGGTGATGAGCCGTACAGTTTTCATCAATAGATACATTTTCATAGGCTTTTCATGGAAAGCGCAGAGTTCTGCTCTGGAACTTTCCAAAAAAAAATAGGAAAGGAGGGCAGGTCACAAACTGTCTGAACAGGAACTGCTCCCAATACACCAAGGGAGTCTGGGGAAAATGGTTTCCCAAATGCTACATTTGCAAACGTAAAATTATCGAGAGACAGGAGAGGAGACAGAACGTTCTAGAGTGGCGCTAGTCTATTCCAAAATCCCGCTGGGGCTTCTCCATCTAAGTCTCATTCTTGGTACAAGGAAAGGCAGGAAAATCCCATGGGGGAGGAGAGGGAGAGCAGTGGCTCAAGTGAACCAGGAAGGGAAGTTGATCTCAGTCAATAATGGCTTAAGACAAAAGTGCTGGTCTATCAAAGCGTCAAGTCCAAAGGGCGAGGTGAGGTCAGAAACAGAAAAATAAGCCATAGATGATCAATGAGGTCAGACGCTGGGAGAATTCAAAACTAGATGGCGGGCAGGGTGAAGTATGTGGTTCAGAGCCAGTGGTCAGGGAGCAGGGGGAGAATTCTGGAGTTTCTTCTAAACGGAGAGGGTGTGGTCCAGGATGCAGGGGTGGGTGTGTGAAGGCTGAAAGGGTCTTGCAAGGCCAGCCACCTGTCATGTGGCACTTAGCCTCTGGACATTGCATCCATCAATCTCCTTCCCCTGTCCGGCCCCAGTGTCATGCCATGCTCCGTTCCTCCAGCTGTCAGCTACTACCCTGCCCACATCCCTGTCACACACCCACCCCCTTAGCTCTCGCTGATCCAGAGCCCGGCAAGCATTTCCTTCCATTTCAAGAGATACCCTCCAGAGAAAATCGCCCGTCCCCTCCTCTCCCACTCCCCCCATTCTGAATAATAAATCTGGAACATAAAAATGAAAGCCATCAAAATAAAGTCACTTGCTAAGAAGCTATGACTTGGGAAGACTAAATGTTTGTGGGTAGAAGGGCACAGGGGAAATCCATCTGGGGAAATTACTTCTAAAGTTTGCTATCTACTCATGGCCTTCAAGGTTCTACTTTCTCAAATTACAGGGAAAGATCAGTGGTGGCGAGATACAAATTTCTTTCAGAAAAGTCGTGAAAAAAATGTCTTTGCTCCAGCACAATGCAACAGGGGTTCTTGGTCTAATTTTCCTGGTGGGCACGTTGAGGAAGATGGGGCAGAGATAAAGAATGATGGTGGTGGTGGTTTGTGTTGTCGACAAGTAGTCTTAAAGATGATGATTAGCTCGTCCGGGAGAGTTCGAGGGGAGAAGGGACGAGGGATGGACTAACACACGAGATCTGTAAATAGAACACCTGCCTGAGAAGCAGCTCTTTTCTCTGGAGATAGCCTTACCCCTGTTCCTTTATTGATTCTCCCCATGCCAACGGTGTTGCTTTGAGCTTACTATTAATCTAATGACTGTGCTTTGGAATAATAATGCTTCCCTCCTGTCCTGTCTCTCCTCCTTGACAGCTAGGACTCATCAGAGAAAGACCCAGAAGCTGCATCAGTCACTATTAGATGGAGATCCATTGAGTATGTTCCATGGGGGCAGTCACAGGTCTCTGATAGAAGGTGATGTGTTACGTCTGGGCTCCCAAGTCCGTTCCAGCTCCCAAGTATCACGATTCTAGAAATGTATGCACATACTTTGGAAATCAATGCCACCAAGAGGGCGACCAGAGAGGATGTGAAATCAGGGGTGTTCCCCGGCATTGAGCAAATGGAAGGTTCCAGTCTCTGGTTCTAGTCTCCCCAGTCGGGCAGATTTTGGCAAGAATCGGCACCTCCAGGGTATTTACTGACGACAGTAATGCCTGGCAGACAGTCCTGCATGCCCCGTCTATAGCAGCAGGCTGGAGGGCAACCATTGGGTCAAGTGTAAGAAGCTGCAAGTGCAGAGGCTTGGAAACAGGCTTCATTACTACCTGGGCAGTAATGAAACACCAGCTGGGGAGATATTCATCTGTTTTCCCATTCCTCATTTGCTGGTCCCAGCCCTGCCTCATCCCCATGAGAGTTGGGTGGGAACCTTTCAGTGGGACCCAGGAGCAGGAGAGGCAGGCAAAGCTGCATCTTGGCCCTGCTCTTCTGCAGACTCCCCCATAACTGGATTAAGGTATTATTTTATGGGGGTACAGGCATCCCCGGCTCTGCTCCAGGTTTTTGACCCCACAATGGTACCCATGCCTCTTGCTTGCTCATTTGTCACCATCATGGCAATTGTCATCACACCCAGTAATCACTAACATCCCAAGTGCTTACTGTGGGCTAACAAGAAGCCCGAGGGATCCCACTGAATCGTCACACAACCCTGTGAATGAGGATGTGTTGTTGTCCCCACATTGTGGATGAGCTGTTAGAGGTTCGGAGAGATCGATGTGCCCAGGTTCAAACCCAGGTTCTTAACCACTGGGCTTGGTGCCACCTACCCCCGGTCAGTGAGATCCGGGTCCTCACCGTGAGCACCCTCTCCACACCCACACCCACAGACCTGCTAGATTTGCCCCTGGGGCCAACGCTGTTGGGGCTCCTCTCATGTTCCCTCAGATCCCTTTGCCCTGATGGACACACAACCTTCTAGCCTGCTTTCAACCCCAACAGCCAGCAAATGGATATCTTTGTGGGAGACCATCTTCCGGCTGCTGGAGCCCACTCCCCTGCCCGCATGGGGGACCAGCTGTGCCTCAGGGTCTTTTGTCTCCAACCCACCTCCAGAAGCTCTTCTCTAACAACTGATGGGTTGGGAGATATGTCTGTCTCCAGAGGTCCTCTGTGCCGCTGAGGCAAAATGAATATATCAGGTCTTTATTGCCGTGTAAACAACTTTACCCGTGAGTTCTGTGACTTAAAATAACAACTAACATTTATTATCTCAGTGTCTTTGAGTCAGGGGATGGGATGTGGCTTCACTGGGTGCTCCTCTTCAGTCTCTTGGGAGGTCACAATTGAGACATTGTCCAGACGTTCATCTGGAGGCTCGGATGGGGCTGGAGACTGCTTCTAAGATGGCGCCCTCACATGGCCGGCAAGTTGGTACTGGCTGGTGGCTGGTGGCCTCAGTTCCTCCACATGGGCCTCTCCACAGATGGCTCGGGTGTCCTCACAGCATGGCAGCTGGCCTCCCCCAGAGCAGGGATGGCAGAGAGCAAGAGAGAAACACAGTGTCTCCTATGACCTATTAGCCTCAGGAGTCACACAGGGTCTTCTCCACAATATCCTACTGTCAAACAGGTCTGTCCTAGGCCAGGTCACGGGGATTACCAAGGGGCCACGCACACAAGGAGGGAGGATCCTTGGACACAGTCTTGGCTGCCACAGTGCTTCTCTTCAAGACGGTGTTTGTCTTTTCACCCTCATTGGCCTCCTTGCCTTGCTGGTCCCACATCCTACTCTCCTAACGGTTTTTTCTGGGAACACTTTCCATCAGAGGATCCTCACTTTCACATGAATCTTCCCCCAAGGATCAGCCTCTGGAGAATGCAACCTACGCCAGGCTCCATCAACAGTTGGCTCTGCCCCATTTTCTGATGAACCCCCTGGCTTTCTGCTGATGTTAAAGCCTGGCTGCAGTTCTGTGGGTTGTGTCCTCCTTGGCCGTGGCCTTGACCAGCTGGTTGGAGGTTCAGTTGTGTTCTTTGTCCACTCACTGGCTGAGGTCCTGCTGAAGACAACTGCACCCCAAAACCAACTATACCCTTCACCAAGCACTTGGCATACCTTACCCGTTTAACTTTACTCCCGAATAATCCTGCAAGGGGCCATTATGTTTTCCTTCAACAGGAGAGAAAGTGGAGTTTGAGAGAAACTGAGTAGCCTGCACAAATTTGCATGGGTAGTGGCAAAGCCAGGCGTGGTGCCCGTGGCCACAGGTCCAAACTCACGTCCATTTCCTCCACCTGCTACCACTGTGTCTGCAGGTCTGGCCCTCCCAAAGACAGGGACGGGGCTGGAGTTGGCCACTCCCACCCCTGAGATCTGAGTCCACTCCCCTTCTGCCACTCTGGGCGAGCTGTGTGTCCACCCCTATGCCGAGAGCCCCAGCGGGTGTCTGGCCTTCCTGCCTGAGGCAGCCCAGCACTATGGTCACTCTGGAGAGGACACACAATGGGAGTGATTAACTCCTACCCTCGGCCACATGCCATCTCCACCCCATCACTGCTGGGAGGTCCATGTCCCTTGGGTCACCAGGCTCCAGGCCTGCCTGCAGCAGATAGAATGGGTTCTTCTGATGCTGGAGTTTTCTTTGAAGGTGAAGTCTGGTGGAAGGTTGGGCGCACGCAATGCAGGGAGCTGTTCTCAGGCAACGTCTGCTCAGCAATTAGCACAGTCATAGTCTTCTCTCTTTCAAATAGGGCAAGTCTTCCACCGGGAGAGATTAGGGCTTAGGGACACCAGTCCTGGGGCCGGGAAACCTTCCTGGTTGTAAAACACCGTGTCTCCCAGGACCGCCGGGAACTAATTAGCCACTTGTCCTGCATAAGTTTGCCTTTTAAAATCCAAAGACCAAACTCCTTGGGCATACCAGAGAGCTGAGCTCAATTTTAAAGACTTGAGAAAGTATCAAATAGGGTTTTAAAAATTGTGTATTAAAGATAGATTTTCTGTCTTCAGACATGAAGTTCAGTGAATTTTCACAAACCAGGCTTACCTGTATAATCAGTGTCCTCACCAAGAAAAAGAACATTCCCGCCCCTTAGATGTCTCCTCATTTCCCTCCCATTACCAGCCTTCCACTCACCTGATTTCTAATGCCATAAATTAGTCGAGTATGGGTCATGTGGTGTCATTTATTAATTGAACTCTAATTAACACACAATTAAATGCACAGAACTTGGGTGCTCAGTTCAACGAGTTTTGACAATTGCTTACACTCAGCGAACCACCACCCAAAACGAGAAAGAGACCAGCTCCCTCCAGTAGCAATTACACGTGCATTTTCTAATTTCCTAGTCATCACATTAGGAAAAGTACAAAGAAACCTAAGTGAAAATAATTTCAATACTGTAATTTCAGCCCAGTGCTTTTTTTTTTAAATTTTTTTTATTTACTTGATAGAGATCACAAGTAGGCAGAGAAGCAGGCAGAGAGAGAGGGGGAAGCAAGCTCCCTACTGAGCAGATAGCCCGATGCAGGGCTCGATCCCAGGACCCTGAGATCATGACCTGAGCCGAAGGCAGAGGCTTAACCCACTGAGCCACCCAGGTGCCCCCCAGCCCAGTGCTTTTTAAAAATTGTCATTTATTATCAATAAATGGGGTTTTTTTTGGTCTAAGCCAAAAGAATGATAATTAAGATTAAAATTATAATTTGAGGGAGTAACAAATCTTCAAAACTTGTGTATTTTATGCTTACATCCCCTCTCCATTTGAATGCTAACTTTTTAGAAGGGAACGTGAGATAATGACCTACAAAGCAATAGAGTTGTATTTAAGAGAAGAATGTCTTGTACTGCTTCCGTTTTGAAACTCAAATTAATTTAAAATTAAATGAAACAAGAAATTCCGTCCCTCGGTGGCACTAGCCACAACTCACGTCAGGGTCCTGTGGCTAGCCGCCGCCACAATGACAGCGAAGATGAGGGTATTTCCATCAGCTTTGGAGTGTTTCCTCCTATCCCCTTTCCTGTCACTCTCCTCCCTAGGCACCCAGGCAAGCCCTCTCCAGTTTCTGTCACCGTAAATGATATCCTTTGTCCTTGGGTTTCCCATCGATGGGCTTGCATAGCATTTACCCTTTTGTGTCCTGCCTATTCTGCTCAGTGTAATTGTTTTCAAGAATCATCCAAAACCACGACGCGTGGCCGACATCTGACAAGGATGTGGTTGGAACTGTCCAGGGACTGCCGTTCTCGGCTGGGGTAGATGTAAAATAGAGCAGTCACTTTGGAAGACAGTTTGGTGGTTGTTTACAAAACCAAACATGCTCTTAAGTACCATTCAGGAATGACACTCCTTGGTATTTACCCAATTATGTCCTCACGAAAGGTGCACAGGGAATTTATAGCAGCTTTATTCACATCGCCAACACCTGGAAGGAATCAAGATGTCCTTCAGTGGGTGATTGGGTAAACAAACAGTGGTCTGTCCAGACCATGGAGTATTACTCATCTCCAAGAAGAAATGAGCTATGAAGCCATGGGAAGACTTGGAGGAAACTCACATGCATGTTACTGAGGGAAAGAAGCCTCCATACTCAGGATTCCAATTCTATGACCTTCTGGAAAAGACAAAACTATGGAGACGGTAGAAAGGTCGGGGGGTGCCAAGGGTTGGGGGAAAGGAACGAATGAATAGGAGAAGCACGAAGGATCTTTATTTAGGGCAGTGAACCTATGGTATACGATATTATCATGGCGGATGCTTGTCCTTATACATTTGTTCAAGCCCATAGAATGTACAACATGGAAAGTGAACCCCAAGGTGATTAGATGTCAGTGCGGGTGTGTCCTCCCTCCCAAAAAAGGTGCCAATCTGGGGTGCCTGGGTAGTTCAGTTGATTAAACGTCTACCTTCAGCTCAGGTCATGATCTTGGGGCCTCGGAATCAAGCCCCGCATCAAGCTCCGAGCTCAGCAGGA
Organism: Taxidea taxus jeffersonii; assembly: GCA_003697995.1. Lineage (NCBI taxonomy): Eukaryota > Metazoa > Chordata > Mammalia > Carnivora > Mustelidae > Taxidea > Taxidea taxus. Next base: position 9,697 of record ML105045.1, on the reverse strand, counting down.
GGTCTGCTTCTCCCTCTCCCTCTGCCCCTCCCCCCGATTGTGTGTGCACTCTCTCTCTCTCAAATAAATAAATAAAATCTTGAAAAAAAAAAAGTGCCATCCTGGCGAGTGATGCCAATAGCGGAGAAAGCGAGGTATAGGGAAAACCTCTGTATCTTCCTCTCAGTTTTCTTATAAACCTCAAACTGCTCTCAAAAATTAAGTCTTTAACAAAACAAAATCAGCCATGATGCGGCAGGCTTTCGTGGTACGTGTTTCTTTGCTTCTGCCTAGTGTTCTGTGGCATAACTATCCCACCGTTCATCTGTTCTCCTACTGATGCCCATTCTGGCTGTTTTTAGCTCTGGGCTATTACGGATAAGGCTGCTCTACACATTCCTGACAGAAAGACATTTTCATTTCTCGTGGGTAAACACCGCAGAGGAAGTGCCGAGTCCCATGGTAGGTAGGTGATCGAATTTCTAATAAACGGTTCTGCAAAAGGGTTGTGGCATTTCACTTTCAACCAGCAACACCGGGGACCCCCACCTTCTCTTCTCTTTGCCGACATTCGGGACGGGTCCCGTCTTGTGTCTGTGCCATCCTGCCGACTGTGACTGTGATGTGCATTTCCCCGATGACCGAAAATACTGAGAAGCTTTGATATATTTACCCTCCATTCCTCGATCTTTTTTTGTGGGGGGGACCGATACAGTCTTTTGTTCGTTTTTAAAATCGGGCTCTTTTTTGTTACCTTGTAGGATTCTTCTACATGTTCTGGGTACAAATATTTTGCCAGATAGATGCGCTGGCAATATTTTTTCCAGTCTGTGCCTGATCTAAATGATGTCTTTTGATGATGCACGATCTTCATGCTGTCTTGTAACGAGCAGAAACTTTTAATTTTGGTGAAGTCCGATTTATACAATTCTTACTTCTGCGGTGAGTGCATTTCGCATCCTGACGAGAAAATCTTTGTCAAGATCCTAAGATTTTCACCCATGTTAGCGGTTAGAATGGATGTTGGCAAAACTGAAGCTCTCAGGACAGATCCAGCCCGCCACCTGTGTTTCTGTAGCTGATGAGCTAAGCATGGTTTTGCATTTTTAAATGGCTGGAGGGGAAATCAGAAGCAGACTGATATGTCACATGTAAAAAATTTAAGAAATCCAGACTCCAATATCCATGAGTAAAGGTTTATCAGAACACAGCCACGCTGGGATGCCTAGATGGCTCAGTTGGTTACGTGTCTGCCTTTGGCTCAGGTCATGATCTCAGGTCCTGGGATCGAGTCCCACATCTGGCTTTCTGCTCAGCGGAAAGCCTGCTTCTCCTTCTGCCCCCCTCCCCCTGCTTGTGCGCTCTCTCTCTCTCTCTCTCTCAAATAAATAAATAAAATACATATATATTTTAAAATATCTGTTCTAGAAGCTTGTATGGCTCTGGGTTTTGAGATTGGAGTGAGATAGTTAAGTTTCATTCAAACAGGTTTCTTTAAATGAGGTTTTGAGTCGTGTGGCTGATAGTGAGACACAAGGATGCTGCCGTGCTTCTGAAGTGTGGCGAAAAGCCTCCCGCCAACCCCCACCCCCCCTGGAAAGAGACACTGTGGCCCCACCCAGGGCCTGCGTCTGGTTTGGGCTGAGGACTAGAGTGGAGGGGCTCATCCTAGCCTCTTCAGGGCTAAAGGTGCTGACTTCAGAATTGGCCTGTTTTTTCTATTCTTGTGGCTTTTCCCAGATTACACAAACCAAGTCAAGTCTGGGATTTTTGTATTAAAATTGCACTCTATGCACACTTGCCCACTCTTCCTCCCCAAAGGCCAGCATTCTTCCCCGGAGAGGGATGGTGGGCCATACTCCTGTCACCTGTCAGGGGCACCTGGCTCCACAGCAGCCCGGGCCCCGGGCACTCAGGAGTCCGCTCGACCCCCTGGCCGTGGTGCCCAGCATGTGGCCCTGGATCACGAGGCCACAGAGGAGAGAAATGGAAGTCTTGGAAAAGCTGCTGATTGGCACACACCTGTTTACAGCTGGTCAACGTTGTTTGGTTTGGAGAATGGAATTCAAAGGCTCATCCCTCCTCACAACCACACAGACATAGCCGCCTGTGTTTGAAAAGTTCCGCAGCTCTCAGGGGCCGCCTGACTTCAAAATGCTTGTTAGGCACGGCGTTGTGAGATGAGATTCAGCTACAGCATTCAGGGAAGGGCTTTAAGCCAGGATTTATTAACTGGATTTGTTTGTGTTGCTTCTCCTGCATCCCGTGCTCTGTCTCCTTTTTGTTATCTTTTATGGGAGGCCAGGATGGGTGGTTCTGCTGCCTCCTTGAATCCAGTCTTGGACAGAAGCCCGGCACCCGTGCCCACACCTGTAGCTCCTGCCGTGGCTGCCCCCCACGCCAGGACACCTGTGACAGTTCATGACCCTGACTACTTGTACTCCCCACTCTTTATTTGCTCCAGACACAGCCATTGGCCAGACGGGAGCAGGAAGGGACAGCCCTCACCCCCTGTGCCCCACACCTAGGGTGCAACAGGTGCCTCTTGCTGCAGTCCTCCCATCCCAGCAAAGCTAATCCTCCAGATGGTCTAGACCCCCAGGTTCCCGATGGAGCTAACGAGGCACAGAAAGGCTCAGAAAACTGCCCTGGGTCTCGAGGCTCCTGAGGGGCAGAGCTGGACTCCACACCTGGGAAAAGAGCCTCAAAGACCATGTTCCATTGCATCTCAGGCAACCATTGGTCCCAACTGGGAACCAACATGTCCTTCTGGAAAACCGGCAGGAGGAACGTGGGCACAGCCTGCGTCATAGTCCAGGGCTGGAGAAAGCCTGTAAGTGAGCTTGGGCACATTTTAGAGGATTCCCCACGTGTTCAAGAGAACTCAAAGAGCAGATTTCTGCTGGATGTTTTGGAATCAAAACTACATGAAAGGTCACTTAGCCTAAATGCATGGCCAATGGCATAGCTGGCCATTTGTGAGCAGAGAGCATCGGAAAGAGGGGCAGTGGGGCGAGACAGATACGAAAACCAGTGGCACGTTTATCCCACTTTAAAATAAGTATGAGTTTTCACATGCATGACCTAAATCTTCATGTAAAGTGGAATAAACCCCACAAGCAAAAAATATATAGATATATGTAGATATATCTATATATATCTGGACATTCCCCTGACTTAGAACATATCCTCCAAGGTTTTTTCTGTAAGGCCAAGTAAAATTACAAGGTTGGTGTTTTCAGTGAAGTCACAAAATTATAGCAGTGTAAAGGGCACTGGAAAGGCCAATGATCATTGCAGCAAATTAACATTTGTTAATACCAGAGGGAAGAAGTGCAGAGAGGAAGCTTCCAGCACAGGTCTGCGGCGAGGAGCCTTTCCTCCAACTGACCTGAGTGAGGCTTCCTGCAACCTTGGAACAAGAGGTCCTGGAGTGGGCATCAGAGACCCTGCCCCAGCCCTTCCTCACCCATGAAACTGTCAGGCTGGAAAAGTCTCTGAGGCTCTGCGTCTAACCCTCTCGGAATCATCAGTCCTGCATCAAGTCAACATCATTCCACACACGTGTAAGCACCTGCTCTGACGTGGGGCTTGGTGGACATGATGGCGAAGGGGACAGAGGTGATCCCTGCCTGCGCAGAGCTTACATCCGCTGGGGAGACGAGCTCTGAGGGTAAAAGAGTCTTAGCACAGATGAGGAGCACAGAACCAGTCAGGAAAGCTTCCACTGCAAGGAGGGAAATCCTGGCTAGGGAGACTCAAACCAAAGTGAGGTCCTTTTTCCCGTCTAACAAAAAGGCCCAGGGAGGTGGCTGTCAGTGTTGGTTCAGTTGCTCAACAATGTCAAAACCCACATCTTGGCAAATCTCTTGGCCTTCCCCTCAGGATCACAAAACAACTGCTGTAGCTCCAGCCATCGTGCTCTCTATCTAGGCAGGAAAGGGAGAGAATGGGAGCACAGGCCACGTTGTTCCCTCTGAGCAGGAAAGGAAAAGCTTTCCCAGAACACTCGACTGTATCACATGGCCACCCCAGCTGCAAGACAGGCTGCAAGAGCCAGTACTTAGATGGGCACACAGCCGCTCCAAACAAAACCAGGATTCTTCCAGCAAGGAAGAGGAGATGGTGAACGGGTATGTGGTAGCCAATTGTTCAAGCTGTTTATTTATTGCTGTGTTAACAAACCACCCCAAATAGAAGGACATAGCACAACCATCATTTTGCATGCTCTGTGGGTCATAGAAAGTGGACAAGAGCACAGCAGGGATGGCCCATCTCTGGGAATGTTACAGGCGACTCAGATGGCTGAGGGCCTGAACATCTGGAGGCTTCTTTCATCATGTCTGGCCCATGGGCTGGAATGTCTTGAAGGCTGTGCTCTCCTTGCAGCTCGGGCTTCCTGACAACACAGCCCTTGAGTCCCCCCTAGGGAGCATCTGGGAGGTGCGTCCAAAGAGTGAGCATTCCAGGACGGAGGCCTGCATGGCCTCATCCGACCGTGCCTTGGCGTCATGCAGCACCCCTTTACCGCACTCTAGCTGGTTACGAGCCAGTCTGGCCTCTCAAGAGGGAGCTTAATCCACACTGAAAATCGGAGGACAGAGAGAAGGCAGCCAGGTGAAAGAGGGCAGTGTGGAGGGTGGCTGGGAACAGAGCCCCCCAGGCAGGGGGCAGCCAGGACCACAGCCCCTGGGGGAATGAAGGTCTCCAGTATGGCCAGATGGGAGGGCTTGGAGGAGGGACAGGGCAAACACAGGCGGCAAGGTGGACAGAAGCCAGAACACATGGGACCCTGTGTGCCAGGGAAGGGGCTTGAGCTGTGTCCTCAGAGCAGCGGGAGGTCACGTGAGATTTTCCACACGGAACAAAGTGACAGGGTTGCCTATTAGGAAGTTCATAGGCTGCACTGGAGGAAAAGGGTGGGGGCACCTGAAGCCCAGTAGACCAGGAGGAAGATGCTGCCAGAATTTACGGGAGAGATGACTAAAAGGTTCAGATTTGGCAGGGGTAGAGGTTGGGATGGAGAGAAGCAGGTGTGGATTGGGATGTGTTTCAGATGGAAGATGCAGGATTCCTCATTCACTGACTGGTGGTTGCAGAGGTAAGGGACACAGAGGAAGGAATGTGTTCTGAGCTTGAGCACTTGGAGCCCCTGCCAGGTACCCCACAGGCTTGCTTCTTAATACGTGACCCCTGTTTGGGAAAAGGCACTTTGGTAAAGTCTCTCCAAAACGCAAACCCAGAAATGCCCAGGTGGCTCAGTCAGTTAAGCGTCTGCCTTCGGCTCAGATCATGATCCTGGTGTCCTAGGATTGAGTCCGGAATCGGGCTTCCTGCTCAGCCAGGAGTCTGCTTCTCTCCTGCCTGCTGCTCCCCTTGCTTGTGCTCTCTCTGACAAACAAATAAAATCTGTAAAAAATTAAAATAAAATAAAATGCAAACCTAAGCAAGGCTCTCTGAAGCTTGACATTCTTAGCCAGTCTACTTCAACCTCTGGCTGAAGATTAACCAATCTCCTGAGACCGGCCTAAAAAACGTGTCTGCGGTTCCTCTGATGCCTTCCCTCCCATGCCTCCAGCCCCACGGAACAACAGAACGAGACCTCTCACTTCCTCAAATCTGTGCCTTTGCCTACCTGCTCACCTAGCTGTCCCATGTGCCTCCTGATCGCCTCCTCACCCTTTTCTGAAGCCACTTTCTCTGGTCTTGGGGTATCCATCTCATGTCACCACATGCTGTGGTATTTCTCGACCAGCCCTTCTGAACTACAGCTCTCAATAGTGGGCTTCTGGTCTCTCCCTCACTGCTGTATGGCTGGGCCCCAAACTGGGGTAGGCACTCAGCAAGGGTTTGGAAAGTTGAATCAGTGTGGTCAGTCCTGGGAGCAGGGAAGACACAGGGGGCTACAGGAGACGTGTAGGAAACAGAGCCAGAGGGAGAAAGACACCTGTTGCATCTAAGCCACTTGGCTTCCTCTGCAGGAGGCCATCAGCTCCACATGGCTCATGGTCAGTTCTCAGTTTCAAAAAGTCAAGAACTTCAAGTCCCTCTGATGCTACTAGGCAGCGGTAAGTTTCTAGCTCAACAGTCTGACTGTGGCTTGATTTGGAAGTCAAGAGCACATAGACTTCCTGTATCTATTCACGGCTCAAAGGGAATCCAGAAAAGTGGAAGTTAAAAATTGGGATTGGGAAGTAACCACCCCTAGTTGGTGGAAACAGAACTGTTCAATTTCATCATCTTTCAAAACAACAACCAAAAAACCCTACGAGTGGAAAAAGAGACACATGGCTTTCTTCAGCAGACTCTTCCAACAACGAGATGAAAACGTCACGCAGGAACACGGTCTTTGGAGTCACTTTTGCTGGTCATGATTTTCTGTTCTAAGCCTCAGTTTTCTCTTTGGAAAATGGGAGCATCTTTGTTTTAGGATTTGATGAAGTATATGCTCAGTGCCTGGCATTACAGGAGCATCCAAGTATAATTCCCCCTCTTTGGTGCACTTAGTCAAAACTTTGAACACATATGCACTGAGCATTGGAGCACCTAAATATATAAAGCAAATATTAACAGACCTGAAGGAAGAAATACTCAGCAAGACAGTAACAGTTAAGGGGCTTCAATACTCCACATTCAACAATGAATAGATCATCCAGACAGAAAATCAGTAAGGAAACATCAGAATTCTGTGATATGTCAGGCCAGATGGACCTAACAGATATGGATAAAACATTCCATCCAGCTGAGCAGAGTAACATTTTTCTCAACTGCACATGGAACAGTCTCCAGGATAGATCACATCACTCCACAAAACAAATCTTAACACAATGAAGAAGACTGAAGTCATGGGGGCACCTGGATGGCTCAGTCGGTTAAGCATCTGCCTTCAGCTCAGGTCATGATTCCAGAGTCTGGGGTTCTAGCCCCACATCAGGCTCCCTGCTCAGTGGGGAGTCTGCTTCTCCCTCTCCCTCTGCTTCTCCCCCTGGTCATGCCCTCTTGCTCACTCACACTCTCAAATAAATACATAAAATATTTTTTAAAAAAGACTGAAGTCATATCAAACATCTTTTCTAACCACAATGATAATGAAACTAGTAATCAATTACAAGAAGAAAATCAGAAAACTCACCAGCACATGGAAATCAAATGACATGACCCCGAACAACTGATGGGTCAAAGAAGAATCAAAAGGGAAATTTAAAAGCATCTTGAGTGGGGAGGAGTCAAGATGGCGGAGAAGTAGCAGGCTGAGACGACATCAGGCAGCAGGAGATCAGCTAGATAGCCTATCAAACCATTCCGAACACCTACGGATCCAACAGGAGATTGAAGAGAAGAAAAACAACAATTCCAGAAACAGAAAATCGACCACTTTCCAAAAGGTAGGACCAGCGGAGAAGTGAATCCAACGCGACACCACTTTCCAAAAGGTAGGACCAGCGGAGAAGTGAATCCAACATGACGGGAAGATAGACCCCAGGGGGAGGGGCCGGCTCCCGGCAAGTGGTGGAGCACAAAATCAGGACTTTTAAAAGTCTGCTCCAGGGAGGGACATCACTCTAGAGGCTAAACTGGGGTGAAGACCTCGCAGGGACAGCGTGGACTCAGGTCCCACAGGGTCACAGAAGGATCGGGGATATCTGAGTGTCGCAGAGCTCACAGATATTAGAGCAGGGAAACCGGCTGCGGAGAAAGAGCCGAGGTTTCCTAGAGCCGTGGTCTGTGACACGAGCCGGTGCTCTGTGACACGGGCCGGTGCTCTGTGCGAGGGGTCCCCACAAGATCCGGGGAGACTCCGACCCGGGAGAGCTCAGGGATCTATGTGGTTTGGAGACTCCAGGTGGGACTCTGCCAGAGACAGAGACGCTTGGTCACAGGCTGGGTGAGCTCGGAGCTCCCAGAAGCCAGTGAGAAGGGACTGATTATGCACGATTTTCTCCAAGCGCGACCGGAGGCTGGGGAGACGGGAGTGATTAAACGCTTTTCTCTGAAGGCGCACTGAAGACTGGGGCCCCGAGCTCTCAGCTCCTCCGAGCCGGAGATTGGACGGCCGCCATTTTCATTCTCGTCCTCCGGAACTCTACGGAAACCGTTCAGGGAACAAAAGCTCCCGAAAGCGAACCTGAGAGGCTTACTTAGCCCGGCCCCTGGTAAGGGCGGTGCAATTCCGCCTGGGGCAAAGACACTTGAGAATCACTACAACAGGTCCCTCCCCCAGAAGATCAAAGAAATCCAGCCAAGACCAAGTTGACTTAACAAGGAGAACAGCGGATTCTTATCTGGACAAAATGACAAGGCGGAAAAACTCACCACAAAAAAAAGAACAGGAGGCAGGACCGAAGGCTAGGGACCTAATCAATACAGACATCGGTAATATGTCAGATCTGGAATTCAGGACGACGATTCTCAAGGTTCTAGCCGGGCTCAAAAAAGGCATGGAAGATATTAGAGAAACCCTGTCAGGAGAAATAAAAGCCCTTTCTGGAGAAATAAAAGAACTAAAATCTAATCAAGTTGAAATAAAAAAAGCTATTAATGAGGTGCAATCAAAAATGGAGGCTCTTACTGCTAGGATAAATGAGGCAGAAGAAAGAATTAGTGATATAAAAGACCAAATGACAGAGAATAAAGAAGCTGAGCAAAAGAGAGACAACTACTGGACCACGAGGGGAGAATTCGAGAGATAAGTGATACCATAAGATGAAACAACATTAGAATAATTGGGATTCCAGAAGAAGAAGAAAGAGAAATAGGAGCAGAAGGTATACTGGAGAGGATTATTGTAGAGAATTTCCCTAATATAGCAAGGGGAACAAGCATCAAAATCCAGGAGGTGCAGAGAACACCCCTCAAAATCAATAGGAATCGGTCCACACCCCGCCATCTAATAGTAAAATTTGCAAGTCTTAGCGACAAAGAGAAAATCCTGAAAGCAGCATGGGACAAGAAGTCTGTAACATACAATGGTAAAAATATTAGATTGGCAGCCGACTTATCCACAGAGACCTGGCAGGCCAGAAAGAACTGGCATGATATATTCAGAGCATTAACGAGAAAAACATGCAGCCAAGAATACTTTATCCAGCTAGGTTATCATTGAAAATAGAAGGAGAGATAAAAAGCTTCCAGGACAAACAAAAACTGAAAGAATTTGTAAAAACCAAACCAGCTCTACAGGAAATATTGAAAGGGGTTCTCTAAGCAAAGAGAGACCCTAAAAGTATTATCAGAAAGGAACAGAGACAATATACAGTAACAATCACCTTACAGTCAATACAATGGCACTAAATTCATATCTCTCAATAGTTACCCTGAACGTAAATGGGCTAAATGCCCCAATCAAAAGACACAGGGTTTCAGAATGGATAAAAAAACAAAACCCATCCATATGCTGCCTACAAGAAACTCATTTTAGACCTGAAGACACCTCCAGATTGAAAGTGAGGGGGTGGAAAACAATTTACCATGCTAATGGACATCAGAAGAAAGCTGGGGTGGCAATCCTTATATCAGATCAATTAGATTTTAAGCCAAAGACTATAATAAGAGATGAGGAAGGACACTTCATCATACTCAAAGGGTCTGTCCAACAAGAAGATCTAACAATTTTAAATATCTATGCCCCTAACATGGGAGCAGCCAACTATATAAACCAATTAATAACAAAATCAAAGAAACACATTGACAAGAATACAATAATAGTTGGAGACTTTAA